>OZ020166.1:19391989-19911019 GCA_963971145.1 Sussaba pulchella
GATCCCTCGGAGCTCATCGAGGACCACGAATCCCAACGAACGACCTCACCGAGGCCGAGCACGACCAGTTCGACGACGACGACAACCCCGAGACCCAGCCCATCATCGACAACATCGTCAAGCGATTCTTATCAACATCCGAGCGGTTATCCTCAGCACTACCAGCCGCAACCGCGATTCCCTAGCGTCCAAACTAGTCACTCAAAATCGCTCTACGACGACAAAAACGGGGGCTATCATCATCAGTACATCTATCACAACGGCGATCATCGCACCAACAATGTAGATGCGAACAACAACAACAACAATAATAACAACAACAACAACAATAACAACAACAACAACCACAATAACAACAACAACGGAAATAACAACAACAATCAAAATCACAACGTCAACAACAATCAAGCGACGTCCTATCAACTGTTCAGCAACCAAGGCGTAAGTTCGACCACGGGAGCCCCGCAGATTCATCAGATTCGTTACAGCTCAACTCCAAGCACGCAAATTCAAATCCGCAACGATCATCAACCAACGGTTTCGCCGATTTTCCACGCCACTTCGTCGACCATACAAACGCTGCTCAACAGCAATGCAAACAGTCCGGCTTTGTTAAATCCGATATTCCACAATCACGGAATAGCCAGCACTACCGAACAATTCACGGTTCACAACAACAATCCCCGTGAAACCGCCGAATATCGCGACGACGACGACGAGGCCGATGAGACGCCCGAGGAAAATCGTCGACCCCTCGAAGCTATTCAGCCAACGACTCAGGGAAAAGTTTCAAAATTGACGATCTCTCCTCCTTCGCAGGAAGATTCCGATCGTTCCGGGTCACAGGGCAAAAATAACGGTCAACTGTCGTCTCAGCAACAACAGCAACGAATAACGTCGAGTTTCTTGCCAACGCCTGCGAGCAATGCCGGACAATCGGTAAGATCGTTTTATCCGACCCCGAGAACGTCGACGAAATCCTCATCCAGTCACGTAACTCACATTCACTTGCCACCGCCGCCGGCTATTCCCCAACTGAAACCCCATCAGGTTACCATCAATCTGCCGCCACCGGATATTCAACGCATCGTGCAAAATCCATCGCCGCTTTTGCCATCGCAATCGAGGGTCATCGTAACCGCGAAAGCCAGCGTCAGCGACGAATCCGGGCGACCGTTGAACACCACGCAACTCGTGACTCTTCCGTTGCCGACGATTCCGACGAGTTACGACGATTACAAAGAGGGCGACGAATCGTTCGATCCGTTTTATCGAGACGTGCCGAAGGTCAGAAACGACAGAAGAACCGGTGGACATATTCGTTGGCCGGGGGAAAATTCGAGGGAAAAGAGATCGCCGCGTATTCGGCGAGATGTCGAAAAAGTTGAGATCGATGGAACGGGACTGTCAGGACCGTCTGAAGCTGTGGATGATGAGCCGATGGGAAAAAAGACGAAGGTCGTGGGATCGGAGAGAGACGATGATGATGAAGAATCGCGGAATATGGAGAAAAAGAGGAAGATGAAGAGGAGGATGAAGAACAATTCAGAAACAGGTTCGTCGAAGGATCGAATCGATTCGAATTCTGATACGAACGATGATAAATCGGTAATCGATAGTAGAGAGTCCAACGAGGAGGAATCCGTGGATTCTGATCGTGGAAAGTTGGATACTATCGTCGAGAGCGAAGAAATAGACGGCGACGAATACGCCAACGATGAGGACGATAGGTTTGATAGAAAAATATTCGACGAGCCCGAGTCTCAAACGTCCAAAGAAGTCGACATCAGAGCTGTTGCCCAACAAGATTCCAAATTCGCGAAAGATCGGTCCAATCGTTTGGACAAGGAATACAAGAATTCGAAAACCGGAAATTCCAATAGCTTGGGAACTTCCAAGAGACGTTCCGACGAAAAATCATCGAGATTCACCCTTGACCTGCCCGTCGACGGATCCACGTCAATTGATAAACATTCGACGGACAATCCACGATTGAATCCGATGAAATCCGAAAAAGAAACAGTCGACGAAGAAATGGAGGAAGAAATGTCGCACAAAAAAATTCCTGAAGATGATTATTATTATTACGACGAAGAAATGGAGGATTCGCATTCGATGAGCAACGAAGACGATTCTGTGGAATATTCGAAAGAATCTTCCAACAAGATTAGATCTTCGTCTAAACACGAGTCTTCGTCGCGTCACGGCAAAACTCTCGACAAAGAGAATACGAACGAGGATGAAGATTACGACGTGCAGGACAGTTCAACGACGCGAAGCAACGAACACGCGGATTCTTATGAAATGTCCGACGAGTACCCGGAAGATGATCGACGAAACGAAAGTCCCGAAGATTCCGGAGAAGTTCAGGACGATGAGACGCGGCTTTCAACGACGGACGACGATAAAACGCGAAAATTCGTCGACGACGTAACAACCACAACAGAACAAATGGAATCTTCGGAAGCAACGACCATGAAAGATCGCGAAAATTCGCCGATCGAAGACGAACACTTGTCGAAGGGAGTCTTGAAATTCACGGACGAAATCCCGACTACAGTGCGAACTGATTCGCCGGATGAAACGGAGAGCTCGGAATCCGTGGAGGCAACTTCGGCGGAATACATCGATGACAATTACGAGCCGCAAAGTTACAAAGAAAAAGAAGTGTCTTCGTCAACAATGGAACCAACGACGACTACCGAGAAGATTGCCGAAGAGGCGACTATGTCCTTGGCCGACGTCACTGAGGATACGAATATGAGTACGACGACGGAAACCATCACGCCGAAAGCGTTTGAGAACGACGAGGATAAACTGAACGATGAGGCGCATATAGATAACGAGTCCGAAACAACCGTGATGCCGGTGGAAAAATCGATCGAGAAACCGGTGGAAAGTGTGGAGATTTCAATGGCCATTCCGACAACTTCGATAGCTACGACAATTTCTTCGACGATGACAACGACAACTTCCGGGACAATTAGCGAGATAATGTCAACGACAACCCCCGCAACGACTACTACGACAATGTCTACCACGACCGCTGCGGCGACTACTGTGACAATGTCGACCACGACTCCTTCGACTACCACGACAACGTCGACCACGATTCGTTCCAGAACAATTCCTTCGACCACAACTCCTTCGACCACAATTCCTCCGACCACAACTCCTTCGACCACAATTCCTCCGACCACAACTCCTTCGTCCACAACTTCTTCGACCACCACGACAACCAAAAGAAAAACTACCGCTCGACCGAACCCTCCAAAGTTCTTCAAGCCGTTCACAGTTCGAAAAAGTTACGTGTACGTACCACCCACGAACACACCAGTTCCGGTCGTCATAAAGCCCCGATTGGGTCTGCTCAATCCAAAACCCGGAAAACCTCCGAGGTCCTACAACGAATTGGCGCCAAAACCGATTATCCGAAAGTCTCCGTTGTTCACCAGAAAAGCGTCGTCAACCGCGCGTACGACGACGCCTCACGAGATCAAAACCATCGAAGATACAACGATGGTTCCTCTGGAAACGACCGAAATCCCAACGATGAAAGAAATTACCGCAATCCCGGATTTCACGGCTGAAGCAACAACGAACCAAACGCTGGAATCATCTCCGTCAGCCACCACGACCTTGCCCACCACGCAGGAACACGATAATTTGAGGATCGATGACAATCCGGTCTCAATTGCGACGACGAAGAGCTCGGAAATTGCTTCGACCACGGAAAACTCGAATTTCAAGCCATATCCAATATTAAGAATGACAGCGCCAGATGCTGCGGTAGAAAAAGATATTGTGGAAACGAAAGAACCTCTTAAAATCGATGTCCCAACAACCGTCACGTCTTTTGTCGAAAGCAACGATGTTCCAAATCCTAGCAGCATTGAAACTTCTACGGAAACGAATTCTAAACTACCACAATCGTCTTCGATCGAGTCGTCGAACGATTCATCCATGTTGGAGAACAACGTGGCGACGAACAAACCCGAATTGGATATTTTTCGTTCCACATCCATCGCACCGATCGCCGCTCGAACGACGACCGTAATTCCCGAAGTGATCAATCGCACGCCAACGATAACGTCCATCAAAGCCGTCGATCGAAGGCCCGGAGCTGTCAAACGTACGGGTTTCTTCAATTGTCTCGAAAAAGAGATGTATCGGTTCTACGCGGACGGTCGTGATTGCCGATTGTTTCACTATTGTTCGCCCGGGTTCACGTCGAGGCAGGTACTCGATTTTCGATTCGTTTGCGAAGAAGGAACCGCCTTTGACGAAGAAACTCAGAGTTGCATTCACGATATCATGACACCCAAATGTCGCAAGCGAGTCTGGTGAAAGTTTCGTCTTATTCAAAATTTCTTGCCATTGTAGTTTTTTTTTCTTATTTTTTTTTTTTTTTTATGAATCTTATGCTCGACGAACGTAACGGATTTTGTCGTTATCACTGTACCACGTATGGTCCTCTCGCTCGGAAGCGATTGTCGGCAACGGTGGATAATTCGTCACGTTATATCGTTTAGAATAATAAGAGTAATGTCTAAATTATTTTCTCTCACACAAAGAGGGTCAATAATCGTTTATTACGGTTTTTTAATGCAAAATAATTGAGACGGTACAATAATTTATTGCACCTTGAAGAAGCGAATTGATTAAGAAAAAAAAATTGCGATGAATTTTGTGGAAATGCGGAATCTATGCGGACGACTGTGAGCTTGCGTGGAAAACATAGAAATTACAAATAGAAAGTTTTATGTACGTTTGTGAAAGCTCCTTCGATTTGAGAACTCGTATGCCCAACGAGATTCTTCCTCCATGATCTACAATGATGATCAATGTACAGTATCTCGATTTAAACGAGTCAAGTCGAGTAATTTGCGATTCGTTGCTGTTATTCCCCAGGTTGTTCCCTTGATTTTGGTAATTCGTGAATCCAAGAACCTGTAGCTTAGGTTTATTTATATGTTTCATTAGGTGTACGAGACAGATCGGGTGGGCGAATAATGAAACGATCGTTTCGTCCTCTTCGTCGCGTATATTTTTAAGAATTTGCCATAAAACTATGTGTACGCGTGGGTGTGTGCGAATGCTGTCCGGATTAACGTGTAGATATTGCGTGCATGTGAGGATTCACACTTATTAAAATTAATGCGAAGTATGCCTTTGGCAAAGCCTCGGGGAAAACACGACGAAAACTGCGATCTTGTCGTTACAGCCTGATATTTAAGGCGGAGATGAGAACGTCTCGAATGTAAAATCATTGAAATTATTATTCCGACGATATTGTTATCAATGTGCGAACAAGCACCATCCTTATTTTTTTCGACGGAATGAAAACTATATTTTTTATTCTTTAAAATTATTATTTGATCGTAATCACTTTTTCGGTTAATTCAAATCAATGCACAATCATTTCGTCGGAATAATTGTTTGAGCGACTTTTTCATTCGATAAGCGTTGACTTATCGTATAAATCGTTAGACAATTATTATTATTTTTTCGCGCAGGAATAAAAGCGTATAGTTCTAGAAAAAGTTTTGCTCAGGTTCGTCGAGCTGCAGACTTTCGAACCTCCGGTGGTTGATCCCGAGTAACGTTAAATAATCGATTCACGTGTAACGTGATGTAGAATAAGTTAATGCAATAAGTAGAAGAAAAAAAATTCATCGGTCGAATGAAATTCACCGAAGCACTCTCCGTTGAGCTACGAGTCCTCATCATTGCTCAATAGCCACATCGATTTGCACGATACGATGCGTTCGAGCGCGCAAAACGCGGTAAATATCGTGTACGACTTTATTTTAATCATGGAATATTACTAATGCAGAGGTATGTAATTTTACTGGTTCGAAGTACGTCGAGTTGCGCTACACCGACGCGACTAATTAATATCACAATCGATAGCGCAGACTCTCTACTTAGACTATTAGCCGATCGCTATATTTTTTGTATAATATATATATATATTTTTTTTTCACGCGATTGAACGAATAACGTTCGAATTGCGTGCCCTTTTTCGGAACGAAAAGAGGATGTAAATGCGACAATAGATATGAATATGTACTATTTATAAGTCAACGAATATTCGTACACGCGTTAAATGTCAACGTAATAATGTATATAATACGTCTCGTACGGTATACTTAAATTTTGATATGAGCGATATAGTGGAAACATATCCGTAATTTCTATGGAGGAAAATCGTGTGGTACTTGCTAAGAAATCTGTACCATGTCAATAATAATGGATTATAAATTGCTGCAGTTGTGTGAATATCTTTATTTCTCCGTTAACTTAAGATTTCAAAATCTTGCGTTATTCATTGTCGCGCCATCAACGCGATGCCTTGGAAAATTGCAAAAGAACAAGAACACAGGATCACCGAATAAATACATGAAGATCATACAAAGGATACAAAAACGTTTTTGTAATCTTTAACGATTACATAAGATTACATACAATTTTATGAGGATACCCATAATTACAGCATAGGGGGAATACAAAGACTGCACGGAGAACGGAAAAATGATTACTAAAGATTACCTCTCATGTACACAAGATTACATGAGTAAATACCTCCCCGGGGACGCTGCTATGGGAAACAATTTTTTGAGTAATTCGAAAACACGTGAAACGGTGGAACTGAACCAGTTTCGTGCTCGTTGATTCGTTAACCCGACGTTCGCGCCCGTGCACAACCTAACCTAAAAAAATTAAAATTTTTCCGTGGCCGCAACTGCTATTGTTGAAAATAACAATAAAACAAATCGGGTGAGACGCGCAAAAATAACTCTTTCCAAAGGCGACAAAGTCATATTGTTTGTAACAATGCAATAACAATAGCCATAATCCGAATAATGGGAATAAAAATTTTGAAGAGTTTGTTGTCATCGTTTGTAAGATCGAACACGTGTTTAGTCGTCAGGTACTCCGATCGTCACGTCAAAACTCCGAGATATTTTCGTTACTCGTCCTCGATGTCGGCGCCGGTTAAAATTGGGACGCACAGTGGTTGTTTTCACTGCGACGAAGCCCTCGCCTGTTTTATGCTCAAACAGCTTCCGGAGTACAAGGATGCCACGATTGTTAGGTAAATTATTGTACCCGTTTTTGTTTACTCACTATACGGATGGAATTGCAAGGTGGAATACAATTTTTTTTTCTTTCGGTTTCGATGAGCTTGGTTCAATGTTTCGGATTGATTTCTTCCAAGGTCTCGCGATTTGAAGGTCCTTGAAACCTGCGACATCGTCGTAGACGTTGGTGGGACGTACGACCATGCCACGAGGCGTTACGACCACCACATGCGGTAAGTTACCAACGATCGTTCCTCGTTTGCTCGCTCATAGTTTTGTCAATCCCATAACTGGCGCAATCCAAGCATCTTCGACGTTTCCTTCCGCTGTCCCGCCAAATCTCCATTTCAGATGCGATTGCGCTTCTACGGACTGCTGGAATACATATACCATCGTTTTTTCGTCTGTGTTCGATCAGCGAGTTCGAGGAAACCGTTAAAACCGTCACCAAGGACGATAGCTTCGAGGGAAACATTAAATTGAGTAGCGCCGGTTTGATCTATTGCCATTACGGTCATAGAGTTATCAAGCAGCTTGTTCCCGAAGTAATCGACGACGATGACGTGGCTAGAATTTTCAAAAAAGTTTACGAGGGGCTGATCAGGGAAGTCGACGCCATCGACAACGGTGTACCTATGTTCGCCGGAGAACCTGTGTACGTATCTCATGTATTTAATTTTTTTCAAATCAGATTAAGGTCTTGCTGTAAAAAAAATATATTATCGCTACGGTACTATTCATTGTTGTCTGAAATATAGTCGTAACAATCTTTAGATATCATATTTCAACGAATTTGAGCGCACGAGTTGCGCGTCTCAATCCAGACTGGAACAGCGTCGGCATCGACAGCGACGCGCAGTTTGTCAAAGCGATGGAGCTTACCGGCGAGGAGTTCCAATATTTTGTTCGCCACGCGGCTAGCTCGTGGCTGCCTGTGAGAGATATCGTAAAAGAAGCTGTCGCCAGAAGATTCGAGGTAATCCCAAACAATCGTCTTGAATATCTTTAAAAAAAAGTTCTCGTATGAGTAAGAAAGCAGTAATAATGAATTTTTGTTGAAAGGTCGATCCTAGCGGCGAAATAATCGAACTAGTTAAAGCATTACCGTGGAAAGAGACACTTTTCGAGTTGGAAAGAGAAACGAAGATAGAGCCGTCGATAAAGTACGCGATTTTCGAGGACAATACGTTTAGGGTGCAGGCTGTGCCAGTTGGGCCAAAAAGCTTCGTTTGTCGGTAAGTTTCTCAAAACGAATTAAGTCGCACAACATTAAGGGGTTATATCTAGTTCTTTGCCGGAAATTAAGGTATTTTCATGATTTTTCGTTACTATGTTAACATCATTTTATTACCTAGGAGCCTTAATATGCGTTGCAATTTCTATTGTACAACGTATTCCAATAAAATTGTGTTCACACGGCTTCGAAAAATCATAAAATCTCTTAATTTTCTCGCAATCAATTGGATACGATCCCTCAATCTAAACAAGAAGACGATTCAGTTGGAAAATTCTTTCGCCATTGTTACATTCAAGAATGTTCCTACCGGAGGCTTGGGCCGGTTTACGTGACGAGGAATTGTCACGCGTCGTGGGTATCGACGGTGCGATATTTTGTCACTCCGTACGGTTCATCGGCGGGCACAAAACGAGAGACGGTGCATTAGCGATGGCGCGGAAGGCCCTGGAAATCGGCAAATCGGCGAAACAATGAAATTCTCTAGAAAACAAATAAAAATTGTAACGGATGCTGATAGGAAATAAATGACTTTACATTTTTACCGCAGATACGCATTTTTCAATTAATTTCTTCGTTATTCATATTTAGATTCGTGATAACCGACGTCGAAAACGGAAGTACACGAAGTTTAACTCAAATTTAAGAACATCTTGTACGAACGGTCGGCCATATTGAATCCGCCATTTCGAATTGTGCATATTTGACTTCAGATTCGTAATCAGCGAGTTTGAAACCATAAGTACACAAAGTCTCATTCCAATACAAGAATATTTTGTGCGAACGCGGTCGGCCATATTGAATCCGCCATTTTGAATTGTGTAAATTTGGCCTCAGATTCGCGAGCAGCGGCCTCGAAAACATAATATTTCGTTATAATCTCAATTTTGATGTACTTTTGCCGACTTTAACGGCAATTTCGACTACTGTGCGAAAGAGCGAAATAATTTCTTAGACGTAGATTTCACACGAATGTATTTATTAAATCCGTGCGGGAAAATTTAGTACAATCACGATATCAGTTCCACGGAGAGAACGAAGAAAATATTCCTTCCTCTCGTCGTTGACAATCACGATCAGAGCAAATCCGAGGGCATGGCGATGCGGGTGTGTATAAAAAGATGAAACTGCATTGCACAATCGAGAGGATTAATGATTGGCGGCAGCGTGAGCGGCGAAATGAGCTGCTTTGGCATGGGCGACCTCGGGGGTGTCGATCACTCGACCGTCGTGTCCGATGGGTGCTCCCGCGCTGTATCCGTAACCGTAGATCGGCGAATGCGCGTAGGCAAGAGCTCCGTACCCGTATCCGGCGTTCCTGGCAGATTCCTGATAACGACACGAAAATAAATTGCGATAAACATTATTATTTTACTGTAAAAGCGTTGGGCTGTCATCTCTCAATTTATTTGGGTTAACTACTATTCCTATCCGAAATAAATGTTAATACAATAAGTTATCAACTTTTAGATTTTTGCGATTTAATATTGAATAACAAATCATTTAATCAATAATTCAAAATCTACATTGAATAATTCTACATTGAAATAATTTTACAAATAAAAATTGACAATTTTTTTGGCTGTATAGATTTCTAAAAAATATATTTATATCAATAGTTTTTCGTGCTGAAATTGCTGATGGAAATTAGATCGTGATTTTACAGTTTTTTGAAAATATGATTAATTTATAAAAATATGTCACGAACCTGTGCGTGGGCGGCAAGATGGGCTGCCCGGGCGTGAGCGACCTCGGGGGTTTCGGCGACGCGTCCGTCAGCGGTGAGCGGGGCACCGAGGGAATATCCATGGACGGGGTAGCTCGCGTATGGGGCGGCGACGTAGGGAAGAGCGGGTGCGTAAGCGTAGCCGTAAGCGGTTCTGGCAGCCTCGTTTGCGTGAGCAGCGAGGTGAGCCGCCTTGGCGTGGGCAACTTCCGGGGTGTCCTTTACCCTGCCCTCGTGATCGAGGGGCGCGGGTGCGTGGTATCCATAGGGCGCGTATCCCGCGGCCAGGAATCCCGGGGCGGCTACCGCTACGGCCACGAGCGCCGAAAGAACAATCTGCAATCAAATTCATAAAACGAAATTTACAGCGAATAGCAATGATACCATTAAAAATTTAAAAAAATGTCGGTTCGACGAATTATCAGGTTGTGTGATCAATTTCCGCGAATACAAATTTTTTTGTATTCTAGTCCTTTTCTTGCTCTACGAACCTATCTGCTTCGATTTTTCGGATTGATTGATTTCAATCACTTTTCGGGCTTTTGAAATGGGCTTCGAAATTTATTACACAACCTAAAATCTTTCGATGAGCGGATTATCAAGAAAGGATCGATCATGGCAATTTGTACGAAAAATAATAAATATTAATCGATACAAATATTTCCCGCGTAAGTAAATGAAAAAAAATAAAAAAAAACAATTTCGTACGAGTCAAGTTCGCGAATTATAAATTTCCGTGCTTCCTCGTGCTTCAATTCATAATATATGCACCGTGTTACAGCGATAATGCAGGTGGATCGTCACGCTACGATAATATCTGTGCCTCGTGGCGTGAATAATAAATAAATATAATCGGGATGTTTACTTCGACGCAACGAGATCATCGCATCGGAAACGTACTGTATATTACAGCGATTCGTTTTCACTTCGGTTATTCTAGATGCCCCCCCCCCCCCCCCGCCCCGCCCCTACCCGTCGCCCTCTTCCACTTGCACTTTCCGCGGAAGATACGTGCTCGGCGGTGCACGTCGGGTTCCCCAACGTCTCTCCCTGGCCCGGAATTATCTTGTACGAAAATCCATCGCCTTAACATCAACACATACATGTAATTCCACGTGAAAAAGCGGAAAAAAATAATTTTCTTCGATTAAAAAAGAACGTTAATAAATATAATATTCAGCAACAATGATGTAATTTAATTTCCCCTTGAAACAAGTTTGCACGATGTTCGTTAACGTCTGTAGTTTGACATTGCGAAAAAATTGACACAATGGAGAAAATGAATTAGCCCGCTCGTTACGGAATGCCAAATGCATACCGAGACCGATGCATGGGTGTTGTATATGTACAATATAGACCGTACGTTCGCGAAAGCGCATCAGCGTAGATTCGCATCGTAGTAACATAGTCTCATGGTGTGGAGTTTCGTTTTTGCTTTTAGTAATCCACGGTAGTATAATGAATGCGCGACGATAAAAACTACGAGAAACTTATACCGTATAAGGAACTTTGAGGAAGGATCGTTTTCACGGTTACAATTACGGTCTGTGCGAAGCACTAATCCAGTACACGCGTATTTAGCGATATATTTATATATAAATATAAACGCGCACAAATATAATATCGCATCGCCCGGGCGTTAATTATTTCTGAATGAAACAAAGAACCATGACAGCAATAACAAAAATATTGAATCACGTGATCAAACGTATAATAACTTTTATTTCAATTTTTCAAATAATTTTACGGAGTCAATTGTAATTTGAAAAAAAAATGTATTCGTGTATTTCGGTTATTAAAAATTTGTTCTACTCACGAAAGTCTGCATGATTTTGGTGAGAATGTGCGTTAGCGCTGCTGGATTTCCAGTACTCGCTGACAGCCGTGGACTGTTATGCTGTACCAAGTTGGCGTACCCCTTTATATATGGGAATCGAGCAGGGAGTCGTCGACCTGACGGGTGGGGGACACACCCTGAGGTACACCTGTGACATTGACATTACTGCGTGGTTTACGATGGTAGCCCACACCGATCACACGAAGCAAAACCGATCTCTGCCCATCGAGGCGAACGATTTCTATCTTTCTCTCGACAATTCGTTCTTAATACACAATTTTCCTCTCCAATCGGGACCGGCCGTTCGGCCACGCTTCGACGAATGTTTCTCATCTTTCGCCGTGCCTCACCTAACAACGTCGTTCGCCGCTAATGGAACCGATCACTGCCGAGGTCGGATCGCTCTCGAGACCGAGAAACATCCGTTCTTCGTTATTGTAACTCGGGATTCTGCTTGATTTTTCACCCACTTGCGGTTGTTAACAATTTTACGCTCATCCAGTTTTTTTCCCGCTCGTTGTTTCGCTCCTGTGGAGCCATTTGGACGATAAATCGTAGTTGAGTCTGATTAAATTTGATATTCGTGTGAGATTTTGGATAATTTTGAATTTCAATCAATCATTCAATCAATTTAATGGAATTTCAGAAGTTGAGACTGATTAAAATTGATATTCGTGTCAGATTTTGCATAATTTTCAATTTTGATCAATGATTCACACAATTTAATCAAATTTCGAGATCCGAAGATTGGAAAGGTTCGAGGTATCGTTCTTCGAGTCGTAGAGCTATCGATTAGATCGAGCGATTGGATAAAATCTTCATCTATAGACTTAATTAGTGGATTTAATATCGTTCGGAATTTATAGAACCGTTCGGCGTTTTTTTTATAACAAAGGAGGGAATGAGATGAGTGAAACGAAGGATGAGTCGAGAAGTTTCGTTATACAATGCTTCGCGAGTTTCACACGATCGTAGTCATGCTTCATTACCATAAAATACTATTTGAAGCTCGAACGACCCGGATGTCCATGTAAAAATTCATCAGTCTCGAGGCTGTAATCCAATACCAAATGAATCTGGATGAAGTTTCACTCGAGGTTCATTAATTCATTCCATTCCGTACACCGAATGTGAACGTAACTTCGTTTTTGTGGACCACGCATCGACCTTCTTCGAGTCAATTTACGTTTTCGACGTTCGTCTCACGAACTCTTCATCGATAACTCAATCGTTAGAAGAAAAAAATTAAATTATATTTAAACAGAAAGTCCATTTTTTTTTAAATACTACCTTTATTTTATTCATCAAATTATTAGATTATTCAAAATAAAATTTGAATTATTTGTGAATAATTTATCTCCAAGACTCGCCAAATCAAATCTCACGGCAAGCTTATTATTTTTCCACCACGAATCCGCGATTCGAAGACTTTCATTCCTCCCCGTGCATCTGGAAATAGTTATCTTATATTCCCCGATAAAAAATGAAAAAAAATTAGATTTCATTGGTTTTATCTTTATATCGAATTCGTGAACGTGTCAAACTGGTCTTCTTATGATCCACAAAGTGTCCAAAGAAAAAAATGCATCATGATCGATAAAAGACGATAGGAAGGATCCGCATAAAATATTCTCGAGTCCTCGAATAATCCACAAAAGAGGAATATGAAGAAATTATTTTTTTTTCTTCAACCGAGCGAGACCCAGCGGAAACACGAGACAAGGAGGTGAAAGTACTATAAAGTATCTTGTACTGCAAAGGGGAATGAGCAACATGACAAGCAGGTAAAACCAAGGTCTTGACAGACGAGAGGACGCATTTGTCCTCGAAGTCGATCGATTTTTCCTCAAACGAGATCTCGACCGAAACGAATCCGAGCTCGCCAGCTTCGCTCGTACTCCGCCTCATCATCGTACTTCTTGCGGCAATTCACCGTCGTCTCGTTTCACCTGGCTCGCGAGGAATAATAAAACCGAGAAGTCTTGATATCCTCGAACGGCCCTCGAAAGGCAAAAACAAAGAGGGCTAGGCGCACCTTTCGCCCGGAGTGCAAGCTCCGGTCAATGTAATCACTCGGAACATAATTGCAGGTACAAGGGTGCGAAACGTATACCCGTGAGGCACCTAAATCGAACTCGTGTTCAAGACGCGTTTTCAACAAGGTTGGTAAACAGTCATTCGACAATAATTCTTCTCAATTATACATTTTTTAATCCAATCAAGAATACTTTTTTTTTAAATTTTTTGTAAGAAAAATATATTCCATTATTCGTAATAAAAATTAATAATCAAAGACAAGGGTCGAAAGAATGATTTTCATAAAATTAACTAACTATCCCTTCGACCAGGAATTATAAGGAAATAAAATTCGACTGGAATTAAAAAGAAAACAAAAACAAAACGTGGCATAAAACGATCCATTGTCTACTTCGCGAATTGATCGACAGTTATTTTCTTTTGAACGGTAGCTAATGAAATGGCCATTTGAATATTATTTCATCGGTGGTAGGATAGGCACGCGTGCGTTATCGACAATCCCGTAGCCCACGAGATCGTTACGCACGCATGGTCAAATGCATACGCGTGCGCTTTCTGGCGAACATACGCCTTGCTCTGCTCGCTTGGGCACGTCCTCACCTCTTGGTTGCCTATCCGCGTCGGATTTGCGCGCCAATTCTATTCGATACGAACATTTTTTTTCTTCGCCTTCTTTCTTCGAATCTCATTTATTAGCTCAACGAAGCCGCGTGATGCAATCGCAATTGCGTCGTTGATTCAACGCAGGTGAGTTCGGTTCGTGGGTGGTATAATGCCACACCGCGGTCGCGGTTTTCCATCCCCGCTGCCGATTTTTTCTCTTCATTTTCTTCAATTTTACCTTTATTTTGTTTCATTATAACCACTCGCGCACACTTCATTGTACGTTAAGTAACGCGACCTCTGGTATTACGCAGGGTGTTGTACGAATAATGTAACGCGACGTTCTTTTTTTTCTTTCTTACCTTTTTTGCTTTCTAAACTCGATAGTGTAATTCCAATCGGTTACAAAACGCATCGACCACGTGTCGACCGAACGGTAAAAACCTTGCGAGATCGTTTCGATCTCGTTGCATTGGTTTTGACATTCCGTTGGACCGTCTCGTGTCTGACCGAATTACCGGGGAGCGGATTATATTATCGCCTTTCTAGACCACCAAAAATGTACGTGTATCGACGTGTGTCAATCGACGCATGTCTTTGGAATTTGTATTCGAAATGAATGAATAGAGTCCGGCCGCGCCGAATGATTTCGACGTCTGGTTTATCTCATGCCATGCAGAACTGGACCGTGTGTTCGAACCCTAGCGGTAGACATTTCGAGCGTTTTTCAATTTTTTATGTTTTTTCGTATTTTTCGGGTTGGGATCGATTTAATAACCCGTCAAAACTTTGATCGGTCGGAATTTCGATCCTCCCCCTATTTTCTCAATTTTCGATACTATCCATTTTCGATCGGACCAAGGTCATCCCTCAGGATCGATAGTATTATTGCGACTTGGAGTTGACCGTAAACGACTTCAACGACATCGGTAATGTCTGCAACGGTAACGTTAGTAAGGTGGTTGGCGTCACGTGGCTGAACCTTCGAACGTGAGCAGTAGACCGTCAGGAAAGTGGTGGGTGTTTTAATGATAGATCGGCCGATTCGCGGGGCTCGCGAGTAATGAGCACCCCTCGACCCGCTCGATCGCACTCCCACATACGTATGGCAAGCGTGCGCGTACACATGGACGATGGAATGACGAAACAAAGCCCTATCTTTGGAATTCCAAGCGATATTCCGGCACGCCTGCTTCATCCAGTCCCGCGGTGCGGCCCTCATTGTTTCGCCCAAGAACGTCCACGTTTCTTCAAGCTAAACGATCGTCTTACTCTACCGCGCGATCATTAGCCAATTAGTTCGTCGTCTCTACATGGACCACGGCGACGGGGTCACAATCGAAGACTCGCATTCTTCCACATTATTGTCGGCTGTAGATAATTTCTCGCGACAGGCTAATTACGCCGTCGATTGTACAACTACGTGGGCTTGAATGCGCCGTCGTTTATATTGGCGTCTCTCGACATTCCCCGAATTGCATCGATTTGAAACGGTACAATTAAAGGCGACTAAAATGATTGTGCTTCTTTCGATGCATGTATCGATATTAGGGCGATTTCTCGTCATAGACGCTCAGCTGAAGAGAAAAAAGCTTTATTGACAGGCAAGAGGAAATGTCGTGGTCGGGTCGTCCTAACAATGCTTGGAGTCAATACAAGGCGGTCCAGGTTCATTCACTAGTGCTCCAGCCGATATACGAAAACCGCGGGCAACAACGAATGTGTACTAGCGACGAAGAAGGTGTGTCCTCGCTATGTGCACCACGCGCGGCGACATAGGCGGATATATCGCACGCGGGAATGTCTATTGTAGGCAACTTGTGCCAATTTCGTACATGTATTTAAGCACACACACACACACGTACGCACCTAACGATCGTCATATTGGATATACAGATTCATAAAGTAATCGACGGAGCCGTGGCGCCGATAAACGACAAAAACGGCCCTTTTTTCAACACCCGAGGGCATAACCCGTTTCGAACTTCGACCCACGCGCGTTCGCGCTCACGCTCGAAAGTTTTGTCATAATTGAAATTCGTCGGACTTCCTATCTCGAGACCGCACACCGGTCCGTGGCATCCCTTGTCGGCTATAACTTGGTCGAAAAATTATTTAATATCGTTTTCTTTGATTGACAAACAAAAAATTTAGCATCACATTATGACTGCATGCGGGCATTTTCATAGCAACCGTAACCATTTGGAAGTGTTGCGATACCGTTCTTCAGCGTCACGCACTGCTTTCGAGCTGTCAAAATGTTGACGAGAGCGACAAAGTTTATTTGCATTGATAATTCGTGGCATCGTAATAAATTCCCAAATCGTAGGCCCGATTGGTCAAGATTACGTTATAAGTGTGAATAAATCATCGGCGCCGTGAAGTAAACTTTCGAACACTTCGACTGCTCTCGCAATCGGTCCTTCATTTTGGTCGCGTCTCGTCACGGTGCGGCGTACGCGTGATTATTCCGTAGCTCGATTTTGATATAAAAATGTCGCGAAGCGATGCGATATAGTACGAGATATTTCGTATTGCACCCGGTTGGCGATCGCTGGACATTAAAACAGGATCATTGGTGCAATCCCCGCGCGGTTGAGCGTTATAGGCCGCAGATATATTTTTTTGCTGTATCCGTGGAGTTACAGGCGTGACCGTTCGGTCCCTTTTGTATTATCCTCCTCCGCTGCGGTCAGTCTTGTCCACGTCGCCGGGGCAGGGGAGGAGGAAGGGAGTTCGAACCACAGTGAATTATTGCTGTGTCGCAACTGAGTAATTCTTGAAATTTCAACAAAGTATGCTCTCGGGCAACCCCAGTGAAAGAAAATATATAAACTATACACAAAAATTGACAGCAGTGGGCCCATGTTTTTTATATGCAAAAATAATAACCCGCATAGAATCTATAAGCCCGCATAGAATCTATACGCATGAGTAAATTGTTTATGTCAAAAATGACAGCTGTTATTACGAGTTTCGACCTATTATGAGTAGTTAGCATATGAAAAACCACTACTGTGAGTTTCGTTATATAGTTTATATTTTTTTTGCACTTGGGAATCAAATATAATTCGAATATCCATCCGATACATTCTTATAGAAATTGTTTATTCGTCTCTCTTATTGAAACAGTATTTCATAATTTAATACAGAAAGAACAGTATCCATTCACGCGTTTACTTATTCTTGTATTGACAAGAGTGAGGAAATATTGCTATTATTGTTTTTGGTTGGTGACTTGGTGGTGAGCTCGGCGTAGACTTTAAACTGCAACGTTTCCGTGCTCGTCAAGGGGAGCCAGCTTTCCTTACCGTCGTCCAGTGTTGACCGCACGGGCGTTGAATTGCTGAGCCGGTGGCGCCTTGGCTGTGACATAAGTACGTCTACCGTTCATGACAGTTGCGGATGGGTAAACGAACGAGCGAGGTGGCAAGGCTGATGCGCCGTATGTTTGACCGATCGCGAAAGTATTGGTGGGTATGGCGACTTGAGAAAGTCGAGGGTACATGTACTGTTGCTGCTGTTGCTGCTGTACCGGATATCCGTATTGCCAATATGCCGTGGAGGCAGGAGCTCGCTGCGGTACAGCCTGTGGTTGATAATAGTGGTGTGTGGCACAAAGTACATGACTACAATCTTGCCGATAGCTTCCGGCGCCGTTACTTAATTGTCCGGCTTGGACGGGAATTGCTGACGGTCTGTTGATCATCCATGGCTGTGGCCTCGGGAGTGGGGGTGCAAAGTGTATGAATGGGAGAGGAACATTGCTCGGTTGTGCCTGTGCCGCGCTGGATTGCGGCTTAGATAGCGCAGCTATGTCTTGCTGATGGGTTTCCTTCTCTTTTGCCATTTGTGCAACGGTCGGGTCACCAACTTTTTGGGTATTTTTTACATTACCATCCTTTACGATAGGAGCCGACGCTCCGGTCGGGTACTGACCTCTGATTTCGACACTTTTAACTCCGTTAGAAACTCCAGTCGGTTGGGTAGAGGCTGCTTGAAGTCCGTTGTTGACCTGCGGTTGGGATGGTGGAACTTCAGGCGTCAAAGGGGTGGTTGGTAGAGCAGCCTCGACCTGTTGTGACTGTGCCTTGACGGATTCCGCCTTAGGTTCCACGGCTTTGACTTCTTGAGGAGCTTCCTCCCGTTGCTCTATACGTGCCGGCGTGTCTGCGCCAATCGCTTTTGTATAATTTACGTTACCATTCGCTCCGATAGGAACATACACTTGAGTTGAATTCTGTTGGTGTTGGGGGGCAGGAACTTCCTGCATGTTAGGAGCCGACACTGCGTCGAAATGGTTTGGGCTGGTAGCCAAACTCGATGCAGTTGTCGAAGCATAGGCTGCCGCATTGGCGGTAGCTGATGAGAAGTAGAAATCATCATCGTGTTCACGGTTCTCAGGGCCCCTCGCTACAGGGCTGGCTTGATCGAAGCTTTCTGAGGGCTCATCGCCAATCTGTGGTTGTGGCGCTGGAACTTCGCGTGCCAAGGGTATGGTTGGTGCAGCAACCTCGATCTGTTTTCCCTGTGCCTTACCGTATTTCGCCCCGGAGAGCGCATTTATGTCTCTCTGATAAGTTTCATTGAATATTTTCATATGTGCAGCCTTTGCAGCCTCAACTTCTTTGGTATCCTTCACATTACCATCCTCTCCGATAGGAGCCGATTCTTCGGTCGGGCCCCGACTTCCGATTTCGGTGCTTTCAGTATTGTTATAAACGCCTGCGGCTTGGACAGTCGTTGCCTGGAGTGCGCTGTTAATCTGTGGCTGCGGTGTTGGGACTTCGGGTGCTGAATTCATGGCTGGTGGAGCAACCTTAACCTGTTGTGGCTGTGCTTTGACGGATTTCGCCTTAGGTTCCGCGGCTATGACTTTCTGGGGAGTTTGCTCCCGTTGCTCCATATGTGCCGGCGTTGCTGCTC
Source organism: Sussaba pulchella (assembly GCA_963971145.1). NCBI lineage: Eukaryota > Metazoa > Arthropoda > Insecta > Hymenoptera > Ichneumonidae > Sussaba > Sussaba pulchella. The sequence continues at coordinate 19,411,438 of OZ020166.1, forward strand.
CACCTTTTTTGACGTACATTACATTACCGTCTGCCCCGATAGGAGCCCATATTTCGCTTGAATCCTGTTGGTGTTGGTTGGCGGGAACAGCGTGCATGTTTTGGGCGTCTTTTATGGTTGGCTGATTGATCTCGGCCTTCTGCGCCTGTGCATCGCTGGATTTCAATTCATCAGCCCCAGCTACGATGTCGCAAATTTGCTTTAATCGATACAAAAGTGCAGCCGTCGCATTCTCAGTTTTTTTGGTACTCATAACATTGCCATGGACGTCTAGGGGGGCATGATGCCCTTCCGACTGCGGAATGACATTCGGGTGGTCGGTGCCGATCGAGCCCGAGGATGGCGTTGATGAGGCCGAGCCAACTGGTATCGCGTTGAGCTGGGCGTGGGGCACGGCGGCGACCACGACGAAGCAAGCAGCTATAATCTGTTATTGAATAAAAAAAGATCGAATGATGGCATTGAATGAATGAAAATTACGATACTTGTCGTAATATCACGTTCGCGAAATTGGAAAAAAAAAATAAAAAAATGTATATATAGCAGCTGCTATTAAAACAATAAGCAATCAAAAAACTGAATATTTATTCAAAAACGTGAACTCACCACGAGCTTCATTGTAGTTTGGTGTCCGGGCTATGACTGCATGCGTCGAAGCGATGATGGGCAGTCTTTATATACCTTTCTGATAACAATAATTTTCTAATTTAGAATTTTCCAGGAAAATTACGCCGGCTTATCGGCAGATGAGCAGTCCGTTGAAAAATTCCTTCGAATTGTGAAACTATCATCAAAAGTGCTTTACGTTATCGGCAATTGAGCCATCAATTAGTGGGAATTTTATGCTCACTAATGGACGTGCGGACTAGCGTTATTTCTGTTTCTCATAAGCAAAATGTTTACTCAAACTAGTCGACTCAAAAGAATTTGCCACAACGCATCGTCGAAAACCAAATTATTTCTGTACTTTAATTTCTCACGCAATTTCAAAACCAAAATAAAATTCGCAACGAATTAAATTATAATTCACCGAGCTGAGTCGTCTAACATTAGTTCCATTTATTTATGTGATACAACCTAGCAAAACTGTTTTGCCTCCGATTATGCAAGACCGTGCGACATTGAATGTGAAATTCATTGCAGTTCCAACGGGCATATGAGGCGATTGTCAGTGTCGGTGACATTTTTCAATAAAATCGTTACGACGAATCGCCGATGGTATCGCCGCTGGTCCCGCGTCGAACTCTCCGTGGTCGGCCGTGATACCAGAGTACGCGTGCACATGCCACATGTGCCACGCACACCAACGTCCATTGAACGCAGAACTTTTCATGTACACACGGGAGTAGAGTGCAACGCGCGACCCGGTCGGCGAACCAGGACGCAGGTTGCTCGCCACAGTCACTGTCACACAGCGTTGGATTGTATATCAAAAGTTTCGCCATCGGGAACACATGGGCGCGAGCTGTGAATTGCAAGAATTCCCCGCTCATTACTCTCACGGATCTGTCAACCAACGTATTTTTTCTTTTTCTTTTCTTTCATTACGTTTGATTTTTTTCACCATGTCTCTTTCCATTCTTTTCAACGCTCGACAGTGATATGCGTTTTGATGGAGCAATATGTGCATTCGAACACATTCGACACAAGTTACGTTGCGAGGTGAACAGCAATCAATATGACACGGCGTGTTCCGACAAACAGGTGAACTTTGATGGAATTTCATTCGACGAACCTGTGTCAATCGTATTGTCAATCGAATTTCCATCGAACGTCCATTGTAGTAAAAATTCAATCGAGTCACTTGTGTTCTTTCGTGGGCGTGTGGGTCTTTTTTCCAAGGCTCTATTGAGTGTAGAAATGGGCGCTTTGGTCTATCGATTGAATTGCTCACGGCTCACACGTGCAGACATCCTACACTCAATAATGTACTCTTACAACTTTTTCACAGAGACTAAAAAATAAATTCATGTAAATTTGGTCCCAATAATCGCGTACCTAATGGTACCAAGCACGCGTTTTAAAAATGTGTGGAATCACTTTCTTCTTTTCCAGGCTTTGTTAAGGTACATTTAGGTAGCTGTAGCATGTAACACGATAAGCACAAGCAAGCGTTAATGAAACATTCATTATATTCATCATGATTGTATGATAATCGATGTCACCGCAACTGGTTTCAACAACTCGGTCTTCGGGAATGCGACGCGACGACGAGTTATTGGCAGCAAATGTGTATGTCATTCATATGATCATCGCACGTTACACACGCATCCACCTGGTCGGTAAACATTACCTTATAACGCAGTCTCGAGCGCGTGTGCTTCTTCCGTTTTTTTTGCAATAATGGGCAAGGTCGCGTGGCCGTGGACAGCATAGGTGGTCTAACGGGTCGCGTGACACACGATAACACGCAATTATGTTTCAAGCTCGTCTAACGGTTGCGATCTCGATACTCGGCGCCGCTTTAGAACCTCCTTATTGCGCCCCGGACGGAGATTGAAAAATTGGGAACAACAATGTTATCTTTTAATTCCATTTTTTCTTCGTTTCCGTCAACGTTTTCTCCAAAAGTAACCACTGATAAGTAGAAACATATTAAAAAGCCCCAAACATGGATAAACTTGGTATTAACGACAATTAATAACGATGATAATAAATTTGAACTCGTGAATACGGGAAGTTACTTGTGTGGGTCGTAAAGAGTCACACACAAGATAAACAGGAATAGACGATACTAGCGATATGCACTACTAACCATGGGCACAACTAACCCATGTCCCCCTAGTTTATTCTCTCAATTTGACTTCACCTGAAACTGTCATTCACAGAAATTACTTAGACATTAAACGTAAATTCCTCTAATGAGTGTCGAACAAACTAGTATGCTTTTAAAATTGAACAAAAAGAATTCCAACATCGTCATGAATTGTTTTCAAATTTTTGTACTTAACTTATTTTTTAAACGATGCGATAAATCGTGTAGGTTGTAAGTGTCGCCCAGACCCGACGTTCGATCGCCGCCTTATTTATGTAAATGCAACGACAGCAACATGATTTTTCGGTACGCAAAGACCGGAGAGTCGATGGCGAGCGGCCGATCGACAGGCGGCGATCGCGATCGACTCGGGTAATGTAGTTCCCGTTTAAATGTCAATGTTAATCAACGCCCTGGGGGTCTCGTTGCACCGGTGACGGAACGGTCCGGCGTCCTCGAGTGTCCACGCCGTCGTGCCATGCATACAGGACCACGCGGGCACGCGTCTGCAGGATCGAAGTGCAAGTAGATGCAACGATCTACGGCAAATTGTTAATATGCGTGCGTGTCTGTGTGTGTGTGTGTGTGTGCGTGCAACGGGTACGCAAGGCGGGTTAAATGTTACGGGGTAGGGCTACGCGGTTATAGATATAGACATAGAAAACGGAGCATTTTCTTGGGTGTGTCGCTGCGTGCTGCTGCCGGTGCAATGTTGCATCAGGGGTGGGGCGCAAGTCTCTCCCGATTGCATTGTGCGAGCGAATCTCTATAAATTGGACGATTCGCGCTGTACCGATCCATGCAGACTCGTTGCACCGGAACATCAGCATCCACCGGGACAGGCTACATTCTCAGTCGTTAGCCTTATCAGCATCATGATTAGAACCGTAAGTATACCTGCTGAAATATGTATATATTTTTTGTTTTGCATCGTGACGAAATTCGTGAATAGAAAGCATTATTGTACACTTTGGAATGTTCGGTATCATAATCTTCTCGTCAACGATGAACTTTCTCGTTCGTACGATCGTTTTCCTGCTTTATTTCTATTTTTCTTTATTATCTTGGGTTTTCTGGTTGCACGACAAAATAAACAAAAAATGTAGAACGAATTTATTTGCACTGAAACTGTTTTCGAGGATTTTATTATTCGCTCCCAAACGCCTCGGGACAGTAAAGTCAGCCCAGAAGGGTGAAAGTCAACTGTGCCCATTAAAATCGACGGTTCGAAATGTGTTGTCAGTGATAAAAAAATTATACTCATAAAAATAGCACGAAAGGTTTAAAATTCATATCGTCACAAGATCTCATCGGTAGGATTGAGAAATTATCGAATTTCCATTTTTATCTCAACAGATATTAGTATCGGCCATTATCGCGACGGCACTGGGAGAGCCTCAGTGGTACGGCGGGCCCGTGGGCTACGGTGCCCCCGCGGCTTACGGTGGCGGGGCTCCCCTCGGACCGGACGGTCGCGTCGTTGACACACCGGAAGTCGCACAGCTCAAGGCTGCCCATTTGGCCGCGCTGGCCGATGCGAATGCAAGGGCCCCGAAGGTTCCCGGCGAGGGTGCTTACGCCGCACCCGCCTATGGTCCCTCTGGTTATGCGGGTCGTTACAGGTAAAACATGACTTCTTTTTCTTCTTCCTCGAGTATGGCGTTTGCGTTTTAACGGAGGAACTTTTTGCCGATGTAGATAATGATGATTAATGAAATTACAGTGGACCACCCGCGCCCTTGGGACCGGACGGTCGCGTCGTCGACACTCCGGAGGTCGTCCAAGCCCGAGCTGTGCATTTTTCGTTGTTCAACGCGGAAGCTCAGCGAGCACCCGCGGGACCCGCCGACAACGGCGACACGGGCGCTTGGAATCCCTCGTGGAACGGTGCTTGGAACAATCAGTACTGATCACCGCAAACCTAACGAAATTCCAATGTAGGATGTAACACTCGAAAGTCAATTGACCGATCGATATAAATTTTCCGCTTGTTCGTCGAAACGCTGCACGGTCGTGATGCACGATCCAGCATTTAATCTTATCTCGTTTTCTTTTTTCAAAGAAATCCCGGTGCTTTCGTATTTGAACGGTTTTACCGTCCATCTATCTTCATCGAAACATCAGACATTTTCACATTATTAAGGATCATTTTTTTTTTATGTATCGTTGTTGTCATTATTGTTAAGATATATAGTTACGCATGGAAAATCTACCTCAACCGCATCAGGTATCGACGAATGACCGGTTTTTAATCGCAAGCTCAAGAACACACGCTCACATGCGAGAACTTTCGAGATCCGAAGCCTTCGTATCGATCTGTCCCCTCAATACTCACTGCCGCCGTCCATAATCGCACCCACCCTACCTGCACAATAATCCAATAGTCACATCTATAGTAGCTTTCTTCGACGCAAGACAAGTGCCTGAAAATATCCAATGAATTCTTTACTTTTTATATTTCATATATAATAATATGCGATTGAACTGAAAAATAAATGCGTGCTCTCATGTTAAATCTTACTTCGTCTTCTTTTACTCTCAGTGATTGCATCCCACTTTTTCCCGTTGGTTCGATTCGTCTCACACACCGACAATAACGAACGAATGCCGTAGAAAAGATGAATCATCGCGAATGAAAATAAAATTTTGAAAAATGTATTATTCAAAGCTCATTCGAGTACCATTGTAGGAAGTTTTCTCACGTTTTGATATCAAGGGTCCATAGAGGCAGGTAAACCAATTTCTCCCCAAAAGGACATTTTTTAATCGATATCCGGACTTTTGGCGCTTCGAACGTTTTGATTGCAAGACTTTTCTCTTCTCCATTTCTCAAATTACTTACTTTTTCTTTTTTTTTAATCAATACGATCGTCGGGTCAGAGGAGAAGGATCGAGCTTCGTTAGAACCGGTTGTGTCTCTTATCTCGCAGACACAGTAGCTCGTGTTCCGTGCCGCGTGTGCAAGGACGCGTTTGACCATGCCTGACGAGGAATGCGGCAACGCGAGCACGCTCGCGGGCGGTCGTTGTTTAATCCTTAATGTGCTGACGGATGGCGTTGCAAGGTAATATCGTAATGCCTCATTGCTTTCGATCTTCTTCTTCGTGCATAATTTTTCTTTTTTTCGATTTATTTTATTTTTTATGTTTTCGATGTTGATATCTATAATAGAGCATCGTCGACAAATCGTAAAATTGATCGTCTTCCGATGATACGTCGCAATCGAAGCACGTGATTCTTCGATGTAACGCGATAAAACAGCTTCTGGGTCTCCTGCACTTTCGACCGATCTCCCGGGCATAAATCGCGCGGACAAATGATTTACGATCGAGTCTCGCGTGCACGATTGACTCCGCATTAAAGGGTCACGTCACCCTGCACCGTTGGAACCCGGGTAAACCTTGTAATTTCTTTTCACAACGATTATTCATAAATCAAGTTGCTGTACTCCCAACTAATCTAGCTTGAATATATATGAGCGCATTCGCCGAATAGAGTACCGACTTTGAGCTTTGCTATCAGTGCGAAAAAATTCGGGAAAAAATTGAGATTTCATTTCTCGACGGAGACTTCAATTTCTCAAAATTACAAAAAGATCTTCGATGGTAGAGCTCGAAAGGTCGGTTCTTTATTTGCTGGACCTGCTCATATAGATTCATATTCTTATATTCGATACACGGCGAAAAGCACGAGCCAAAGTTTTTCGGCCATGAAGAATAAATTAAAAACGTCGTAATTCACATACTAACATCGCCCTCGCAATAATTTCTCAATGAAAATGTTCGCCATCGTTGCATTTAATTTGGCAATATCCTGTTTGGTCGGCGGAGTGATGACGCAAAAGAAAGTTTTTGGAAAAATCCCGAATGATCGACCACCCAAAGACGAGTGTTTCGCGTGCTTTTTAATTCTCACAGGATGCATATCTCGGCCGGTTAGCATGGATTCTTATCGCGTCGTCTTTATAATGTCTGTTGTGGTATTGCGTAAATATAGCCACAAGCTCGGCAGTGCTGTAATATCACGTCGACCCGAACGAGTTAAGTCATGGGAGTGCTCTTCCTTTCGATTTCTCATTGGTCGCCCGCCTACCTACCTACTTCCAAGAGTTTCACAGCCACCCATCTATCCAAGCAGTGACTAAGCCATGTTGGTGCTTGCTGCTGCTGCTGCTGCTGTTGCAGCTGCTGGTCGCATGGTGTAGGACAGCAGAATGGGTTCACGTCGTCGACCCACGCCCTCTCTCGCCGACTCATAGGCAAATCTGCACCGCAACATGCATATACGGTTTGGTGCACAATTGCCATTATCACAAACGAACCATCATTGTTCTGACTCAACCAGCCAATACACCTTGCTCCTTCGGGCTGTTCATTTTCATTTCCATTTTAAAAATTATTTATTATCATTCTTAACGACGACAAAAATTACAACGTCTCGATATACGCGTGTTTACATCGAAGAAATATTAAAAATCGTCTCGTACAAACATAGAATAGAGCGAGAATGTTATTTACATTTAAGTACATTATCGTGGGATTATTTTGAAATAAGCTCTGGTAGGTTTTCAGTACAAAATGGCGTGAGAACGCCGTTGATTGAAAGTCAATTTTTCAACGTGATTTTTTTGTTTGTTAAGAAAATCTTGTCCAGGACGACGATCGCTGTGCGACGGATTTGTTGCTCGGGAACGAAACGCTGTTGGTTTATGGGCGATTGGTTACGAGAGAAATCGACAATAATCATTCGTCTTAGAATTGAAAAATCCATTCTTCGGAAAATGCATTTTTTTTGTCCATTTTAATGTTTAATGTTTTATGTAGTAAAGTTGATGTTCCCGGTGGGCTGCGAGAGCGGCGGCGCGAGCGTGCGCCCGAAGATGAGCCTCCTTGGCTTTGGCGACTTCCGGGGTGTCCAAGACTCGACCGTCCGGAGCCAGGGGCGCCGGAGGACCTTTGTAAATCGTCGGCGAGTAGTGCGCGTAAGCGACTATCGTCGAATGTTGATTCTTCGCTAAATCGTGTTGGTTACTTCGATCGTCCCAAATGTCGTTGCGCAAACCGTGATAGTCATCGTCGGGCGATGCCTTGGCCGCGGCATCGGCGTGAGCCGCTAGATGGGCTGCTTTCGCTTCCGCTACCTTCAACAAACGAAAAAAAAAAAGAAAAATGACAGATAAAATTTTGGAATTTCAAAATTGGGGCTTCAAGCGACGGCCTTAAGAAAAAAAAATGAGCTACAATTTTCCACGAAGCTGTATTGCTTTCCGCGATACTAGATTGAAAAGATGAATTCTTATGAAGGGTGAATGTTCTGTAATACATTCATTGTGGAGTACGCATCGTGCGTTATAGCGCGTTTAAAAATTGTTCAACCAGCGAGTTGATGGTTGCGCCATTATGCAGTGTTAATCGCTTTTGGTAGACGGTTGAGTTGCTGCTAATTGAGCGTGAAAGATTGCTGTTTCTGCGTACCTGCATTTTCTACTCGATTTATCTCACAGAAATACCGAAGCGTGATCTCTAAACATTGTTTAAAAAATATATATCGTAATTAATTATTTAATGAGTCTTTGTCGAATTTAACCTCGGGAGTGTCGATGACTCGTCCATCGTGGTCGAGGGGTGCCAATGGTCCGTGATAAGGTCGTGGATGCTCTTCGTAACTTTCGATCGATTTATCATGCGAATCTTCCCAAACCGGATGATGCTGGTGCTCCGCCATCCTCGCGGTGACTTCCGCGTGAGCCGCTAAATGGGCGGCTCGTGCGTGCGCCACTTCCGGAGTGTCCAAAACTCTTCCATCGCTGCCTATGGGCGCGGGAGGTCCCCGATAGCCGTAGTACTCGATATTTCCCGCCCACTTGAGCTCGGCCAAGGCCAGACCGACGAACAACGTTGAGCCGATCAGTTGGATAAACTGTTTTGCATCGAAAAATTAATCAATTCCATCTTTTCAGGATAAACATTTTTTTTTAATCATTAATATTTTATTAACACTTTTTTTTACTATTCGCGTTTCAAATTGCAGAGGAGTTGCAAAATTTTTAATTCCTTTATCTTCATGTTTTGAGTGAAGTTTCAATGAAATGGATGGACTAAAATTTCGTAATAAAAAAATTATTTTATTACAAAAAATTGCGAGTATTTCACGGTAATTGTAATTCGCGTTCGAAGCAGCAGTGACTCTGTGAAGAAAGAAGTGAAAATTAATAAGAGCGTAAACACGTTTTTCATTGCTGAATCTCCGGGACGAATCTTAATGCGGCTGGACGCGCGAGTTTCCGCCGTGAATGCAGACGAGCCCGACGCGACGAAACGTTTCCACCCGGATTTCCGGTCTCGACGCGTGAAAATGCAATTAATCTCAAATGGCTCGAAAGTCGTCAAAACTAAAGACTTTCGCTTTCACTGCGCTTCACTAGGCTCAGATACGTGCTAATATGAATTTATTTCTTCTCGCTCGTCTTCGAATGAGATTTTTTAGAATATTTTTAAAATCTCAATTTATTTTGACGTCACTCGTTGATGATCACCGATTTTTTGGAATATTTTTAAAATTTGTTTATTTTTTCTTCATCTTCTCTTCGTTATGAATTAATTATCGAATTCCCGTGACACTTACGAAAAATCGCATCGTTGTTTACTTTTCTTGGAGATCAACCGTACCGGACGAAGACGATAACGTCGACGACGATTCGAAACAACGTTTTTTAATCGTTCGCTGGATTAGCAATGCGCAACGAGTGACGGCGACGTTGGCTTTTATACAGCTGCGCGTCTTGTCCAGTTGCATTATCCTCGTCCATCCGTGCTTACTCTCTGTGCGGTTCGCGCCACCACGCCCACCCTGAAAAATGCTCTAATTACCCCCCACCCCGGGGCCCAGACCGCGTTCGAGCTTTGGTGTCGCTTCTCTCATTACCCCTTTCTCGGTTCTGAGCCCGTCCCCGCGACCTTACCACGCTAATACGTGCGAACGTGCGTTAATAATCATCAACCAGCCGTATTTTCTTTCTCACACCTCTGATCCCGATCCAATCTCATTTTAATTAACCTTGGAATTCGCAAAATAGAGTTCAAATTTGCTATTTTTTGTGTAAAAACCGCCACTTTTGACTCTCAATAACTCAAACTATTATAACCATTTTGAACTAACTTTTTGCCCGACGATCCATCCAGTAAGACCTCAAACTCTGAGAGAGCAGCTTGCAAATTTCAATCTTCAGCTTTCTTAAATTCTGAGTAAGCTGCATTCGCAAGTCTTATTTTGCCACTTTTCAAATTCTGCGGTAGCAATTTTTCCTGGGAACAAATAAAGTTCAACGCGAATTAATTTTGTTCGTTTTCTTTTCTTCTCCTCATTTAAATCGAGAATCGAGTAGATCGATATGACGACCAATTGTAAATAATAATTGGGGCAGAGAAGGTGGAAGGGCTGCGAACGAAACATTGATCCTCTTCTTCGATATCCTTCGCCACATCGACGAAACGGTACACCGCGCGTGCAGCGCCGTCGACTATGTTCGATAGATCGTGCGTGTGATTTTTTCGTTGTGGTTTCGCATGGGTTCACGGACGACGAGGTATGATATATAACGTGAAGCCAGTCTATACGACAAGGATTCACATCGATCTAGCGGTTGGTATCAAGGCTGCGCTCTCTTTGCACGCGCACCGAGACTTTCGGTCGATTTGTCGACTGTTCTACGACTGATCTTTCGGTCAATTTGTCATATCATTTCTCCGCACATCATCCATCATTATTTCATCCGCATCGTTGCCTTCAAAATACTGCAGAACCTCGTAAAAATAATTTTTACTATTTTTCCACATTTTCCGGAAAAGCCTCGGTTAAAATATTATTTTTTCTCGAAGATTTCATTGTTTGCTCGTGGAAAGCAAGAGGATGTCATAAACGCACTCGTAGCTTTCCCGATCATTGCAAAATCGATTGCAATACACGTCAAACGAAAAACGTAGAATGAGAGAAAAGAATTTAAAAAACAAGAAAAGAAAAGTATTGCTAACAGAGCAATAAAGTTTGTGATATATCGTGTAGCTCAGGAAAAAGAAAATAATGCAAACAACGTTGTGCGTTTTCGTTTCGATTGTTATCGCGTTCGTGATAATTGTGATGGATTTGACGCGTGCGTGCGTGATGTGTCGAAAATTGAAATACATTTTGACGTAACTTTGCGGTAGATATGTGAGAGTTGCAGTATGTACGTGTGTAATATATAAATATTTATACACACATATATATGTATAGATATATGTAAAAGATGCAGCGATACGAGGCTCGTAAATGCAGCAGCATGAGCGGGCACAAGTGCGAGGCGATCATTCTCCGACTTGCGTCACGGTGTCAGGCATTCGCGACCGTTTCTATCGATAATCGTCGATAACCAGAAGCGAGGCACGCTTCTCAATTCCATATCTTAACATCCACTTTCACAGTGAAACGTTATTTTTTTCTCTCTTTTCTGCTATATCAGATTGGCCGGAATCAATCGTCGACCATCAGGGACGACGAAACGCGCGCGAGCTAGTCCGGAATACACGGAGAGCAAATGACAGCTCAATCGTTCGTGGGATTCTCTTGATCTTTCGCTTCGAAATTAATCTTCATGCGGCGAATCGATTAAAAAAAAAATAAATGAATAAAATAAACTCCAACTCGAACAAAGTTAAGAGATTCGGAACATCTGAAACTCGAAAAATATACGTAAAATATAAATTTCATCTTATCGACAGCCGAATCTGAATTTTTAATTCCTATAATAAATTTGAATAAGTTTCTCAATGAAATATTCAGTTCAATAATTCAATAAAAATTCAACGATTCCAATAATATTATTCCTCATTCACCATCTTTGAGATCCAATTGGGTTTTGAGGCCTTTACAATTCATTCGCTGGTTCGATTAGCATCTGAATCAGCAAACCGATTAATATTATTTGTTCACGAGTTAATTACTATTAGTCGACGTTTGCGTCGACCCGGGTGAAGCATCGAGCTACCGCATTTCGCTGTCATGACACTTTGGCTCGTTCGCGAGGAGATCGGGTTCGCGATCGGCCGTCACGCAGTCGCCGCGGCGATAGTGGACGTGGGTTTCTTGCGCGCGGTCTGGCCCGGACCCGGCCGTACGGAGGTACAACGCGAGCGAGAGAGAGAAGATGCTTGCGCAAGGGCCACGTCGGCGTGTACCGACTATTCACGCAACGATCGCGCTAGCGAACGCCGTGCGGTATCATTGTAACACGAATAATCCAAACGAACAACGTAACGAGCGAGACCACATGACTGCCAACCCGATATACGCGCGATCGCGATATGCATCGATTTGCCAACTAATTAAAAAAAAGCAAAAATCTAGATCAAATTAATTAAGTGTGCGAAACGCAGAAAAAAGAATTTAAGGAACTAAAATTTGTAAGCTTTTACATTCATATCGGAAGAGTATTAAGGCGAAAGATTCATTTTTCATAGTCAAAAATGAATTTGTTCAGCGATAAACAATTTTGTCGACGGTGAAAAACGGCAATTTCGTTATCGGAATATATCGCGAAGTTGCAACACCAAAACGTGGTCCAAACGGTTATATCCTGCTCGTCTCAACAAACTTCTGCCGGATAATCGCTGGGAGGATAATCCCCGATTATTATTCCGGCAAGATAGCACAGCGAAAGATCGAAAGACCGTAATTCTCTCGGTATCGCGTGATTTTAGGCTGGCACACGTGTTGCATACACGAGCGACCAATTGTCTCAACGAGACCGTCGACGGAATTCGCGATATTGCAGTGAAATTGCTTTGTTATATATGCAGTAAGATTTTTTTTCCTTTTCGTTTTTGTTTTGGTTTTCTTTTTTTTTTTTTTAGTTTCTCTCGAGAACCGATGTACGTGATTCGCGAGAGACGTTAACCATACACCGTGTGAGATAATTAACGTCCTGTGTGTAAACTCGCACTCTCGTCGTCCGTAAAACCGAATTTATACCAACCCGATTCCAAAGCGTTACCATAAACCGCGCGTTTCACAGCAACGGATTACGTGTGTACATGTACGTGAGGATGGAAAAAAAACCATGACGTTGCTTGGATGTAATGGAAAATTCACAATGCGAGCAACGACGAGATTCCGCGGTACGGTTCCTGACCTTTCCTTCGCCGCGAGTCTGCGTCGAGTCTCAACAAGCGTCTGCTCTGCAATCAGGAATATCACGGTTCTGCTGCTGTTGCTGTTAAAGTCGTTGCTGCCGCTGGAGATCGCATTCTTTTCCGTTCCCCACATCAGACCCTCCTTTATTCTCACGAGGTCACGGATGACCTATTCCGCAATCGAATTATATTTCGTATCCATAATACGCTCGGGATTTAGAACCGAGGCTTCGTCTCGGGTCCTTATCTCTCCTTCGACTCGTTCTCTCGTGCCATAAACGGGCACGTTTCATAGCATTTCACACGCAAATAATGTTAGTCGTGTAGATGGGCTCGGTACAGTCCGGTTAAATGAGTTTAACGAAATTTTTTGTATTTATTTACAATCGCGCTTTTTGATAACACACTTGGTTGATAATAATTTATGTCGTGTGACTGCAATGCCAAGTTATTGATGTCGAGGAAAAATAATAATCGCCATTTTTCTGGATGGATTTAATGATAAACTTGTAATTCAAGTTTGACCCAAATTTGTCTGTCGATTTGACATTCGAACGGGCAGTAGATAAATCTCGAAGTCTCGGACAAAAAAATGTCCATTCAAATAAAAACGTCCGAGAAACGAGATCGATCAATAATAAGATCGTCTGTACTGCAAGCGAAAACAATAATACATCATTGACAATAATTTGCAAAAAGAAACAAATGATATAAAAAGAAGTTTATCAACATCAGTCAGCACTTACGAAAGAAATGTTCGTTATTGTGGTTTCATTTATATTCGGAAAATTGTGTCGAGTTGGGCGTGCGGATAGAATTAAACCGCAGAGACACACCAACGACGCTTTTCTTTGGGGAAATCGTATCGAACGCAATAATCGTGAGCGGTTATGCATGGCTTGCGTCATCTTAAACTGTTACAACGATCGTCAGCCCTCGTCATCGTTGCACCGTAACGATCGATTTGTCTCTGTGTTATCGTTATTCGTGACAGATTTTCAACGTATCGACGACGAGAGTCTCACGGGGTTTGCGGTGCGATCGGGTTTGCCTGTATCGCGATCGTGCGACGATCGAACATCCCTGACACGTTGATGTACCTCGTTCCTAATCTTCTGTTACACCGCTCGTGATTGATAATCGACGCGTAATCCGATTCAGACCGCGGTTTTACTGGTTTTAACATCCCGCGTATACCAAAAGGGTCTATGTCGAAGCTTTTTTTTATTCATGATTGTATTACCGATAATTGCGCGACTGCGTAAGACAATTTTTCGAATTTTGACGATAGATTTTTGAATACTAATTGACGATCGGTGAAATTGAGAGGGATGGGAGATGGAAGCTGTAAATATTTTTTCGAATATTTGTAGCGTGGCATGATGCATCGGCTTCTATAATAAATATCGTCATTTCTTTAAGCAACATGACGTCAGGAGTCATTGATTCTGTAATCAAACTCTATATCATGTCAAGGAAGACAATCATGTCGTCTGCTGCCAAAAGGTCAGGCATACGATCATTATTGTATTTTTTTCTATTCAATTCCAATTTCCCAATTTTTTTTGTAGGACCAAACTTCCATAATTTCAACAACAAATTTGTACCAATCCCCGAATTGAAAAAAAATCTCCACGTTCCACACAAATAGGATAGAAACCCCGCTATTAACATAATAACATCGATCGAATCAACAAATTGAAAATCGTCGACTTATCGTAGAAAACAATTTATTCGCCTAAATTATTTACAGGATTTCAGAAGTCGTTGGCGCTTTGTTGCGGTTGACGTTACAAATTTTCGGATGATCGTATTGCGTCTACAAGCTAGTAGGATTGATAACTGTGCGGCTGATAAGATTGCGCGGGTTGAAAAGCCTTTCCGTACGCAGCACCTTGACTCGGGAAAGCCTGTTGGGGGCCCGAGTAAGCCGAGAGTCCGGCGTGTTGCTGTTGAGGCGCGTAGCTGCGAGCGGCACCGTAATGACGGCCGATGTTGGATGGATTGTAGGCACCTTGTGCGGGTCCACCCTGGTGTCCAGCGTAACCTGAAGAAAATGCAACAACAAACCGTAATCGCAAAAATTCCACAGTACAATAATACGATCGTCCAGTGTGTGGGAAGGTCTGATCGATAGATAGCACGGAAAACGTTTTTATCGCGTTTGTCAGACGCGCGTGCAGACGCAAACCGGTTTTGCTGGCGTACCCTTGGTCCGCACTACCGGTATACCGAGACGGAAATTACATGTAACATGCTCGCGATCCTCGTAAAGCCGAGTGGTTGTAGGATAATATCGGTAGGCATCCTGGGCTGTATCATAATGACGCCAACGCAAATGACATACTTGACCCGAGTGGCCCTAGTCGGAGTACGATCCTGGGCTGCACGCACGGTACGGCATACTCGCAGGAGTCTCGATATCGTTAGTCTCAATCTCAGGCCACGCTGATACCGAGGGGCATACTCGAGTGATTTTAATTTATCAATTGATACCATCAATTGTAAATATCATACAATAAACTGTAGTTAAATACCGAATAATTCAAAGTGGCATCGCACACGTTTAAGCGAAATTAAGAATATCATTGAGTGACCGAAGCCATCTCTTGATTTCTCGGATACTATAAAATAAAACTTTCCCTATGTATTACATATTCAGTGGCATTCCATGAAATACGAACCTTGCTCGGAGTATTCGTCGGAAGGACCGGCCTTGTAAGCCCTAGCTTCGGCGTCAGCGAGTTCGGCGAGACGGGTAGCCTTGAGGGCGGCCACTTCCGGGGTATCCCTGACGGTACCGTCTTCGGCGAGGGGAGCCGGTTCGTATTGGATTTTGTTGGTCGCGTAGCCGTTGATCGCCGGTTGTTCGTAGTGCTGCTGACGTTGCTGGTAAGCTGGTTGATAGGCGCTGAGAGCCGGAGCATGGCCGATGGGTCCGGAAGTGGCGTAAACAGGCGCGGGCGATGCGTAGGCCTGGCGAACCGGATACGCGGCCGGAGTAGGCTGGGGCTGTGGTCGGTAAGCGTAGGCCGAGTGTTGACCCTCGTGCGCGTAGTTCGGTTCTCCGTGAGATTTTTGCTCAACCGCACGGGCGGCCGCACGGGCGAATTCCGCAAAATGCGCAGCCTTAGCCTCGGCTACTTCTTGGGTGTCGATGACGTTACCGTCACGGCCGACGGGGGCGGGTGGTGCGTAAGTCGGGGAATGCCGAAGCCCGGCTGGCTGGTGATAAGCCGCAGCCTCGTTGTAATTCGGAGAGTCCAGGTAGCCCGCGTTGGCCACGGCCACCATTGCGAACACAACGGTCTGTGAAAAATAAATAAACATAAAGATAAATCATCAATCATAAATAATTCACATGATCTTTGACTCGACGGAGGATTTGAGAGAAATAATGCATGAAGCAATAAACGATATTCATGATGGAAGACCCGTGCCCCCGGTACGTACGAGAATACAGGATTGGTCTTTGCGAGCAATGACGTTTGGACCCGCCAAGTTAACAATGAGCCTACGCCCAGTAGATCGGAGTATTCCGTACCTTTCTCTTTGGCTAATCTTCTCACGACAAGCTCCTTGGTCCCGAACGGGGCGCAAGAGCACGGGGAACGAGTACGATATTTGAATGAGAGAGCGAGAGACGGAGGATCCGCGGATTCAACAAAGGTCGCGAAGGGGGCCGGGCGTTGCACAATAGCCGAGGCCTGGGTGTCTAATCATGCAGTTAGTGGTCATGTGGCACAACGGCAATGGGGTTACGCAACATTCCAATTGTTCTCCGATATCCACATAGGTGACTCAACGAGATCAGAACGAAAAAATTGATAAAACCGACTATCATGATGAACGTGTAATTACAAAAGAATCCGTTGCGATTTGTACATACAAATCGCAATCTCAGCCCTCTTCCCCCCCCCCCCTCCCCTCCTGGCCCTCGAGGCGCTCTTCATCGCTGATTCTTTACGTTTCTCCAACATCCACAGTATCTTTCGTATGATCGAATCACTCGACGTTCACTCACCAAACAATTCATGATGATCGAAATTCCGGGTTCCTTATTATTTTTATCTTCTCAAAATTGGATTTCCCCAAAAGCGCGGCGGTCCCTCGTGATAATGGATGTTGGTCAGCGCTGCTGTTGAGTACAGTACTCGCCGTTGTTCCGTTTTCTGATTAATGGTCGTCTCGGCCGTTCCGCTATTCACGAGGGACGCTGTTCCGTTTGTGTTTCTGGTGAAGGTGGCCCGAGTGTTTTATATAGCGAGGGCCCGCGGTGCCCCCGATCACCCCGCGCTGCCTCCGCGCTCGCCGTATGATCCGGGGCACCCGAGGTGCGCGTACAATCCTTTGCCCGGCGACCTGGAGGGAGCCACAGAGGCCGGAGATCGGCAAACTCCCGCGAGTTTATCGCAGCTTACCAACACTCCGGCACACACACCCATATATGTGTAACGTGTGGAAATATTCAACTACACGTAACCGGCCAATGTGTTTGCTCCACCGCCACACCCCGACGTACACACTCACACGTGCTTTCTTCGACTGCGGCGTGGTTGGATTGGCCCCGATTGACCTTGACATTTGATCGAGGACCTACGCGCATTGAATAAACGTAACGTGCTCGCATTTCTGAACCAATTTGCCCGGAGGCTTGTCCGGAAATAACCCGGAAGCCCAGAAGACGCTTTGTTCAACGTCGTATGAACGAATTTGACGATTTATCATTTCATCGAGTCGTCATATTTTTTTTTCCACGTCGGTAAACGATTCCTGCTGCCACTCGATCTCACGACCGACCTGAACGCATTTTATTATTTTTCGCAGACATCAGTCCGTCGCAAAATTCTTGCGTAGGTGAATTGGAATAAAGCGAATAAAGTAAAATAATAAAATATTAAAAGCTTGGTGACCATCGTATGAAATTACATCCGTGAAGAAATGGCTTCACGCGACACGAGATATTCATCAGACCATCAAACTGACGATCGAGATATTTTCGATGTATTTATCTTCCACACCCATCGCTTAGCTGTCGAAGCGATGGCTCGAGAGTGTATTTTATTATTCGATTGTGCGAGAATTCGAGTATTATCGTGGATGCGAATAGCTTCGTAAAATATAAATGCGAAATCTTGGATCGTAGGCGGAGGGCGATCGACGTCGAAGCGACGTTTATGGAAACCCTTGTGGTACTCAACGTGTCTACGAAACAAAGACCCACGCCAGGACTAACCGGGGCTCGCGAATACCGGGTATATACGTATATATTAGACGTGAATACGTATAAAGACTGGGAGACTTGGACCAGCCCTGAACCGTCGAAGGACTCGTCCGGGGATCGAAGGACAGACTCTTCGATGGTAACAGCGAACGTGCATTCCCACCGTGCTCACGCGTTCCTCGCGATAATAATGCGCTATATACAGCTCTTGCTGTTGTTGCTGCGGCAAACGTACTGTACGTATAGGCGTTAAGTGCAAGGACTCGGCGTCGTTTATTTATCACAACCGATATCGTCAGACCTCTGGAGACCAAGCGGCTTCTCAGAAGAGAACTTTTTTTTATTCTTCTTGTTCTGTTGAATTTATTTGCCACATCTTTAAAGAGTTCGCGTCGAGATACTGCAATATTTAGAAATGTCTAAGATATATTTACGGTGGAAAAGAAATTGACCGCGTTTTACGAGTATGCCTGAATTAAAGGTTCCTTAATTTAAAGGCGATTCATGTGGGAAAATTAACAGGATTCGATTTTGTAAAATCGACATGCTTATAGCTTGCGATGATCTAAATTAGGGTGTAGGGTAATTATCGACGTGTTGCAGGGAGGATAACGGAACGTCGAGGGCCAGTGGACAAATTCGTCTTGACACCGTGAAAGCCAGCGGATACGCGGGAGCGACAGGAGCTCGGCTACCGTGACACCTTGATATCCTCGAGGCGACCTGTATAATGAGGTCACAATCCTTAACGCGCTAATAACAATGCCATGCGTCATATATCGTACCACACCGGGCGTGTAATATCAAAATTACAAGATCGTCTAAGCAACGACGTGAAATTTGTGAAAATCCCTGATCACCATTTTTTTTTAGCTACTGTGTCACGATTCACGAGATATCGTCCTTGGAGTAACGGGCGTGGAATGTAAGGAATTCGTTGTTGCCAAATATTAGCCTCGTGCGAGTCCAACCGCGAGTGCGAGCAAAAAATCAACCCAAATTCTGCGCAATAGCGTTCGACAACCACGTGATGCAGATACCGATTGTTAGAGGGATAATGTTAGAAAGTGTCTTTGTTGATTTTTTGTTCCTGCCGAAGTTGGGGAGAAACGTGCGACCGCGACGAGGCTGAGGAAACTCTTCGAATTTCGTAAGAAGAGCTGCACAGGTTTTTTTTTCTCCGTGGCTTTGTACGATCGTTGGAGATCGATATTGACGTTTGACCGCATTGAATGATACGTTTGATATTGATTGTCACTGATCGAAAATATAAAGACGATTCGATTAATCGGTCGTTGGGCCAGCAACGATTGGGTAGAGACGAAGGCTTTATTGATATTTTTATCGATTGGACGCGCGTGTATCATGTTTCCGGTCTTCGCCTTGGACGAGGCACGTTTTTTCCACCAATTCAACGTCAAACCATTAGTTACAGCTGTCGACGCTCTTATGATGTGTGCTAACAGCCTTATCATAACACCGTATGTTTTACTATCAAATTACACGTTCTTCCAAGTTCACGTCAAATATTTGATTCTACCGAATTTTCGCCGATTTCACGATGAACTATTTTGTTTCGCAAATTTTCCGAAATTCATTTTAAACAATAATTGCGAGCATAATGATAATTCCGGCCAAAATTAAATTCTTATCAGAACTGCAATGGATTTCGAGAAAAAAATGGACGAACGAAAAACGTACAATACTTTCTGCGCGAAATGCTATTTCGCTTGCCAATGACTTACTACTCACATTCGAACTATATGGCCGCAATCTTCCATCAGATCCTTGCTACGTGGTATAGTATATTACTCCGAGCTACATAATAATCTCCGTTGCTATATTATTCAGTAGCATATTACATTATAACAAAAGCGCTTAGCACGCAGTGCTGACAACGGCGTAACGAGCGCGATGCCGTTTCAGTAGTCACGCTCGAGAGTGCTCAGACGTGCCACAAACATTCGTGCACGCACTAATTTCACCTTTTTGTTTTCGTCATTCGTTTCGCAGGTCCAGCGGTTCGAAATTCTCGTTCGACGAACGACCAGTTGGGAAAGGAAACGTCGATGAAACACTTGATAAAAAAAGAGAAAAAGAAAAAGAATCAATCATTGCCGCGTCGATTTGGACTTTCAGGGGCGGGTCCGGGACTGAGTCGGGTCTGTGGTGTGGATAGATCGATGTAGATCGATATCGGTTGAGGCCAAACGCACGGGCCACTTGCCACACACGAAAGAACGCCGGCAACGTGGGTTTCAATGCGGAACGACGATCGCCATCGCCCCGGGAGAAGGGAATGTAATGAATAATCGTCGGATGAATGCATAACTCAGACGCGCGTCCGAAACTCGAGCTACCAGATTCAAGCCTCGTTAAATCGATCGATCTTTCGGTGTTCTGAAACGTCACTCTGACAGTTTGTAATCTCGCTGTTTAGGCCTGTTACGATGTAACGCCTCTTACGATGTATAAATATATATGGGGTATTCCTGGGAATTTCGGCAACTTCGGACAGTTGGGTCAAAATTTTTGCTCCCCAATTTTTTTCTTTAATATGTGTTGAAAATAAAGAGACACGTATTTCGGCGTTTTTTATTTTGAGCCCCCACTTTTGAAATACAGTCAAATGAAGTTTTTGAAGTATTGACCACATTCGGTCATTCAAATCGATATATCTCAGCAACGGTTAGTGATAACTCAAAAAACCACAGGTGTTTTTTTTTCGTTTTTGAACGCTTTATACATTGAAAACATTGACGATTATGTTGCACAAATTCAACAATTATTTATAAACAATTCAAAATTTAAAATGAAATAAAACAAAAAACGCACTTTTAATTTTTGAAATGTATTTTTTTTTTAATTCCTTGAACAAAAACAAAAATTTAGCCACCTTGAACTTTTTGGGCCGACGCTTCATTCGGGAGTTATAGATTTTTTTGTCACAAAAAACCCCTAAATGTTTACCCGGTTGTTTAGAATAAAAGCTATAACTTTCGAACGAAACGTCGGCCCAAGTCCGGCCGGGTCTCAAAATTTTTCTTTTCGTCCAAGGAATTTGAAAAAAAAATCAATTTCAATAATTAAGGGTACTTTTTTCTACATGCAATTTTTTACTAATAAAATACGTATATTTACCGGTTTTTTATGACAAAAAAAGCTATAACTTTCGAACGAAACGTCGGCCCAAGTCCGGCCGGGTCTCAAAATTTTTCTTTTCATCCAAGGAATTTGAAAAAAAATCAATTTCAATAATTAAGGGTACTTTTTTTTTATGCAAATTTTTACTAATAAAATACGTAAATTTACGGGTTTTTTGTGACAAAAAAATCTATAACTTCCGAACGAAGCGTCGGCCCAAAAAGTTCAAGGTGGCTAAATTTTCGTTTTTGTTCAAGGAATTTAAAAAAAAATACATTTCAAAAATTAAAAGTGCGTTTTTTGTTTCATTTCATTTTTAATTTTAAATTGTTTATAAATAATTGTTGAATTTGTGCATCATAATCGTTAATGTTTTCAATGTATAACGCATTCAAAAACGAAAAAAAAAACAGCTGTGGTTTTTTGAGTTATCACTAACCGTTGCTGAGATATATCGATTTGAATGACCGAATGTGGTCAATACTTCAAAAACTTCATTTGACTGTATTTCAAAAGTGGGGGCTCAAAATAAAAAACGCCGAAATACGTGTCTCTTTATTTTCAACACATATTAATGAAAAAAATTGGGGGGCAAAAATTTCGACCCAACTGTCCGAAGTTGCCGAAATTCCCAGGAATACCCCATATATTCATATATTTTTTTTTTTACATACCGATGTAGCAACGATGGCTGTGTTCTTGACTCGATAAAAATGCTGATTATTTATAACGTAATTGAATTACACGGCCTTCCGATGATAAAACATTTGAGATAAGATATTTCAGCAACTCATCGATATTCGGAGTTCGTTGCAAAGAAATAAATTCCAGGTACGAATGCAATTGACCAAACGTAAATTTCGTCCCTGGATATCGACGACGTTCGATCCGGCTGCGAATGTCACACACGAAAGCTTTCTCAGCGGCAACTCGCTACGCTCGGTCGTATCGGGCTGCAAGATGCCTTTCTCGTTGGGCGAGGTCGTGCTGTCTTGTTCTCGCGTGATCGAATTAAACGAGACCCGGACTGTCGAACGGTCATCATCCGGTTGAAGAGGATAAAAAAAAATAATCTCTGTTGGTAAAACAAATTTCAAGGTAATAATGTCTTTATTCGGGAGACGAAGAATCTGCAGCCGGAACTAAAATTATCATATACGCCTACTCGCTTGTATATAAATTGAATTGATTAAAAAAGAATTGGAATTAAAAAAGAAATCAACTATAGATAACACGATAATTAAAGTTAAATCGAGTTCAGTGATAAATAAAATTTAATCGTAAAAATGGTTTCAACAGAATTCGCAACTCGTTCATTCATTCGGCTCGCGCGGGACGTTATATCGTTCGGCGAGTTGCGGTTATCAATTTGCAATTGTTTCATGAGATGTCGGCGTATGCGCGTTGGCGTGAAATGTTTAGATAACGGTTAGCCTTGGCTGCGTAGCAGTCGCCTCCTGAATCGCCCCGCCTGTCCTCGCACGTCTACAGACCGACCTGCGGAGTGAATGGCGAAACAATAGCCGTTACTACTGGTGCAGCCAGGGCGACGCTGCGACGACGTGCTTAGCCCCGGTGTAATCTCCGTGGGCAGCGACTCCCGGCCCACGAGTCACAGGGCTAATGAAAATCGGGACTAGCTCTCATACCCGGGGAACGTTTGGGTTTGGAATATATCGCAGTTCGGTGAAACAGTGTCGAAGTCATGCATGTTTGCTACTACTTAGTGAGCCTTCGGACGCGTACATTACACGCTTCTATAATGAGGAAGATACAAAGATCGTGAGGCTAACATTTAATTAGAAATGCTTCCATCGATCAACAAATCTTTTTTGCCAGTCAATTGTTGTCAAGGAGACCCAATGAATTTTATACGCTAATTATCAAAAACCATCGACATTCCATTCGGGAGAAAATATATTACACACAGGGATGGGCATGCATTCAATGAAAATGAATTTGAAATACTTCTTCAAAAAAATTAGTGTGATTAATTATCAGGAGACAACTGACATTTTCATATTTCTGTAATAATAATAAATAATTTGGATGAATTATTGTTTTACAATGGAATGTAACATTCAATAGCACTTATGATCCATGATAACTTAGAGATGAAATTATTTCGAATACATTTCCATTGAACGAATGCCCATCCCTGATTACACGTTTCTATAATGACGAAAACACAGAGAGCGAGAGCCTGACGTTCCATTCAAAACGCTTGGATTGCTCAACGAATCTCTTTCGCCAGTTAATTAACCTCAAGGAGACCTAATAATTTTCATACCTCACCCAAACCCATCGACATTCCATCAGGAATCGGAAAAATAATGAACCTATACATTTTTGTGGTTGTAAAAAATTTATTTCATTGTAATGGTGATGACTGATTTTTCATTTGGTTTTTCAACAAAGGACGTAAACGGAATGGTGTATGGAAACAACGTTGTTTCCGCTCAGTAGTAGTGCTGGATGTATCCGGCAGCGTATGCAGGGGCTGCGTACGAGGAGATAAGGACGGGCGAGCTGTGAATCGCGTTTTTAAGGATTTCTTGTCCCTGTTCGATGTTGGCGTTGATTTTGGCGGCTTCGTGTTCAGCCTTGGCGTATCTCACTTCCGGGGTGTCGACGACGCGTCCGTCGAGTCCGATCGGTGCGCCTCCGGCGGTGTACTTCGTCAGGGTGAGGGCTGGAGCAGCTGCATAAGACGCAGCGACAATCGGCGCGACTCCACCGATTGGGGCAGATGCGTAGGCAATGTAATCAGCGGATTTCAGAGCTGCGTTGGATCGTTCGATCTGTTCGTTGATAAGAGCTGCGCTGTGCTCGGCTTTGGCGTAAGCAACTTCGGGGGTGTCGACGACTCGTCCGTCAAGACCGATGGGAGCACCTCCGGCGGTGTACTTGGTGAGAGCAATGGCAGGCGCAGCTGCGTAAGACGCGGCCACGATCGGTCCAGCGGCGTAAGACGTAGCCACGATCGGTGCTTTGGCAGCAACGATCGGTGCAGCCCCGTATGCGATGTAATCCGCCGATTTGAAAGCTTCGTTAGCGAGATTGATTTTTTCGTTGATGTGCGCCGCTTCGTGTTCGTACTTGGCGTATCTCACTTCCGGGGTGTCGACGACACGTCCGTCCGGACCGATCGGCGCACCGGGAACGAGTTTCGCGTAGACAAGTGGCGTCACCAAACCGGACGGCTTGGAGAGACCAACGGCTACCAGAGCGGAGAGAACAATCTGCGAAAATTACGGAATTATCGTGTATTAAAACCAATTACAGCGTTGTTGTCTGAGATGGAAAGACCGTAAGGAGATGCGGAAAATCGGGAAAATTTAATTTGATGAACGAGAAAAAATCTTTATTCCATCTCCGTCGTGTTGGAATTTTATTTTGTTCAATTCTACATTTTGGATTACAAAATGTCTGAATAAAATACTCGAATAAAAATTTTCTACGTTTCAGTTTTAAAATTATTTATTTTTCTGAATCCGATAAATTGTATTTTTTGAGATTGATGTACTTACGAAGATCTTCATGATGATATTTTTTAGGAGTTTAGCTATCGATAGGCGCTGCTGATGCTGATGAACAGTACTCGCCAAGACAACTGTTGGATGCGAATTGAATATGCCTCGAATCAGTCGCCTCGGCTTTATATACCCCTTTTGTCTCTCCCGTGTTCTTCGTAAACCTTCTTCGCACACGGGGCCGTTCGGAGAGGCGGTTGAGGCCCGACGAGCTTACGGCCACTGCCATATACGTTCGGATAACAGACACACGGGGAGGGAACCACGCCCTGCCCAATAAACTGTACGCGTTCGACATTGAAATTCTTTCCCCCCGCGGCCTCTAGCCAGCCCGGATGCACGGTCTCGACTCGGTTGCTCTCGTGAAAAATCGAGCAAACAAAAAATCCACGCGCGTCTCGCGTGCCGATCGCTTTTGCTTATTCCAGCAACTTCTGGAATTTCAAGATCAGAAGATTGCATTTTTTTACTCATTTTTTTGACCTTACAAAATTCGAAGGTTCACTTTTACTCGGAAATTCTCGCTTAAGCACTCACCAACGTTGTTTCTCACTAGATTTCAGAGACGATATGTACAGTCTGGATCACCGAAAAATTTCGATCTACTTTTTCTTCGTAATGTTTTTCATTTTTAATAAACAAATAAATTTTGAAAAATTTGAAAAAAAAAACATTTGTCTACGAGTTAGAGTCGAAATAACTCGTGACCGCTTACATCGATCGCTAGACCGGTCGGTCTTGGAAACCTCAAGGCCTCCGAATGTCTGGCCACGACGGAAATAAATGGAAGAACCAACGAAATCTAACCAGTGATTCAATCAGGGATGAAATTTGAAATAACCAACAATCTCCGCGATAAAATAATTCTACGTAATTCAAAATATACTTTTTTCAAACGTCGTTGAACGAACAAGTGGTCGCCGCTATCGGTTATACATAAGTATAACTTTGTGCGAAAAATCGTGTCACGCGGATTGCCGCGATGCGGTCGTTTTACAACAGGCTTACCTTGTGCCGTCGACGAGACCAATATACCCAGACTGGGTCGGTACCACGAGCCAGCGTGGAAACAGTAGACGTCCATCGAATCGATCCAGATCCATTCCTCGTTTCATCGATCCATCCACGCAGGCCTAGATACGGAGCTTAGGGTTTCATCCCGAGCTATTCCTATTACAATTATACAACAGCGATATCTGCAACTGTCACAAACAATCCGCTATAAAAGGTGGATCAGCGATGGACGATGTCACAGATCGATCTAGAGGATCGAAGTGCCATCATCGTACCTCCCACGAGCTTTGTCAATCGACAATCGGAGTGTTTTCGGTTGAAAACAATAAAAAGTAACGCTTGCGAAAAAAACGACTGAGAAAAATCATGAAGACGTCTGTGATGCTGGTACTTTTGGGTCTTTTGGGAACGTCAATGGCCAAACCGACGTTACTCGACGTTCCAACGTTGACTTACGCGACTCTCGTGCCCGGCGCCCCCATCGGACCCGACGGAAGGGTCGTCGACACGCCGGAAGTTTCCGCAGCCAAGAACCAACACGCCGCGGCCCAACTCAACGAACGGGTAAATCTCGCCAGAGAAGCTGCCAGATCCGCCGAGGTCGAGGTTCCTCCACCGGAGCCTCAGCAATCCATCGGTCAGGTTCTGGTCTCGCAGCCGGGCGGTTTGGTCAGAATCCTGACGGGTCAGGATGTCGGTCTGGCCATCGGCACGCCCCTCACCCTGACGTCTCTCGTGCAGGCTCCACCCGCACCCGCACCCGCAGCACCCGTCGGACCTGACGGACGTGTCGTTGACACTCCCGCGGTCGCTCTCGCCAAGGCCGAACACGCGGCCGCTCGACTCAACGAACAATTGCTGGCCAACAATGAAGCTCAGCGAAATTCCGGATTGATCGCAATATCCAGTTCTCCCGCCATCGCATTGCGTCTATAAACGAAATTCCGACTGTCAACATTTTCCTTCCCTCTTGTCCGACGATGTTTTTTTTTTTCGCACAAATGATCGATGTTTTGTCCAATGAGAATGATCTAGATTCTATGTACTTTACGCTACTCCCTCTGCCACGTCGATTGCATTGTTTTAGTCCGATAGCTTTGGATCAATAAATAATTTGAAAATGCATTTATGGTTCTTTATTTTGTTTAGTTCTATACTGTGTGCTTTAAATTATGTTTTTTGTTTCTGTTTTTTGGACTCACGTGTGAGAATGTGCTTGAACATTTTGAATTCGACGAGTAATGCAGTAGAGATTTCGGAAATCAAAGAATTACATCAGAATACGTAGCGTAGAGGTAAAAACCTGACGAAATCGGATTTTCGTGCATAGACGTAAGACCTGGACCACACCGATAAAAAATGCTGTAACATAATGATCGGATCTAGCACTGTAAGCCCTTTCAAAGTCAAACTGGACCACCCGTTTCGTCAAATCTTTGTTTCGATTTCGGAATAGAACTTATCGCAACGCACTTCGACGCAAGGACGGATAATTCGAAACTGTAACGCTGTCTGTCCTTCCTACGTCTCTCGGTTTTCTCCGCTCTTACGAGGAGCCCTAACCCGGTCTTATCCCATACGCTCGATGACATAAGCGATCGCAAAGGTGGTGGATGTGAGTAGGTTCGAGCTTTGAGTTGCTCGACCAACAAAGGTATATATAGTCGAAACTAGATTGTCAAGACACACAACTCAATCGCCTCTCATAGTGAGTACTAGACGATCCAACAGCGCCCAGAAGACAATTATCCGAATCATCATGAAGTGTTTCGTAAGAATATTCACATTTTCGATAAATTATCGAACATTTTCAAACGTCAATGTAATTGAAAAATAATCATGGGCGTTATTTATTTACAGATCGTACTGTCAGCTCTCGTAGCAGTGGCCATGGCCAAGCCTGGTTATCTTCTGGAGCCGAGTCATTACGTGAGCCAAGTGGTTCCTTTGGCCTACGCCAAATTGGTCCCTGGTGCACCGATCGGTCATGACGGAAAGGTTGTCGACACCCTCGAAGTTAGACAGGCCAAAGCCGAACACGACGCCGCTCACATCAACGAGAGAATCGCTTTGGCTCAGGAATCTGTGAAATCCGCTGATCTGTTGACTTACGCTGCTGCACCCGCTCCTGTAGCCACCGCTTACTACGCTAACTCCTACGCCAGCTTGCCCGTCGCCGTCAGCTCTTATCAGGCTGTTGCACCCGCTGTGGCTTACACCAAGTACGTTCCGGCTGCACCGCTCGGTTATGACAGAAATGTAGTCGACACCGCCGAAGTTAGACAGGCCAAAGCCGAACACGCGGTTGCTCACTTCAACGAGAAGATCGCTCACGTGGCAGCCAAATCTTCGTCATACGTCGCACCCCAGGTTCAACTTGTGTCCGCTTACTCCGTTGGATCCTATGCACCGCATTACGTTTCCGCTCAACCTTGGTAATTCGCTGAGATAACTCAAAGACCGGATAGATTTGAATGTTCAAATGATTTTACATTATTCCATCGTGTTAAATAAATCAAACAACTTATTGGATCGTACTCTGCACCTGTGCGCTTATTTTTTTCCCTGCACCGATAATACGACGCTGTAGAAATTCTGATCTTGATTCATGCTTATCCATGCCTGTTTCACTCAAACTCTTCACTCACAAATCATCTCAGGGCTAATGAAACCAGCTATAGATCATCGGAAGAGCATCTTTATGTCTTTCCTTTTCTTTCGACAACAACGAAAATACCAGCGAAAATCGATTGTTATTTCCTTTACAAAAATGAATGCAAAAATTAGAATAAAAGGATTTAATTAAAGTTTGCCATAAAACTACTTAGATGCGGTAAGTTCGGGATAATAACGAAAGTGATCATCACATTATTTCAGGTTATCTTTGTTAGGCATTCTAGCAGTCCGGCAGCGCAAATTCGAACCCAGTGCAACGTGCACCTTTTAGCGATGGCCGTGTCGGTATTGAGCCTGAGCGAGATGGTTAGCCAGAGGGATGACGATAACGACAACAATAGGGTTATTTTCAACATGGAGTAGAGTTCCCACATCGAAAAACCTTGGCAAGACCCGAAGTCGACCTGTTCTCTTCCTTTAGGAATTATGTAGCTATCGCAGTCAGCTCTTCACGTCCGAGCGTCCTCTAAGGGTTATTCCCCCCGGTCTATGCAAGAAAAGACTGCTAAACCGATCGCAGAGGAAACGAAAACAAAATCGAAGTGAAAAAATTAAAATCTTATCTATCTTATATTATCTTGTTTATTATAAATATGTATTTATAATTAACTCCTCATGTTAGTATGACGGTACTCGCGAGGTTGCTTTCGCGCGCTTCAATTCGATGGTCATTGACGGAAACAAACATGTGCCAGCGACTATAAACGTGTCTTCGACACTCTCGCGGTCGCTCTCGCCAAGGCCGAACACGCGGCCGCCCAACTCAACGAGAAATTACAATTGGTCAGCAATGAGGCTTAGCGAAATTCTGAATTGATCACGATGTCGAGTTCTTCTGCCATCTCAGTGTATCTATGAACGAACGGTCGTCCATTACCATATTCATTCTTTCATTTCTGACGATGATTTTTTTCTCTCACAAATGATCAATATTTTTTCCATTGAGAATGACCTAGATTCTTTATGCCTCACGCTACTCCCTCCGCCCGGTCAATTCTCATCCGTAAGAATTTCATCGATCGCAGATCGTTTGGTAAAATCTATGATGGCTAGGAAAAAAAGTTGGAGCCGACTTCGAGTGAAGAAAAGTGGAAAAAGTCGTGATTATGCTATTAAAAATGTAAATCTCCGCACGAATGCATGGTCGTACTGGAACAGCGGAATTGTGTCAGCATTTGTATCTTTAGGCTTAGGCTGATATCTGAATGCTGTCAGCGCTGTGTTAGGTCGATATTGGCATCAAATGCCGAACAAGGATAGTAAGATATCAATAGTTTGGGATTATATAATAATCTTTTTATTTAGACAATCGAACCAGTCTTGTACACATCGTCGGATCAGTGGTCGTGGGGTACTATTGACTAAGTAGCAGGGATGATGG
Organism: Sussaba pulchella; assembly: GCA_963971145.1. Classification (NCBI taxonomy): domain Eukaryota; kingdom Metazoa; phylum Arthropoda; class Insecta; order Hymenoptera; family Ichneumonidae; genus Sussaba; species Sussaba pulchella. The sequence continues at coordinate 19,441,331 of OZ020166.1, forward strand.
CAGCATAATGAATTACCATTGAGCCGAAGGGTACTCAGGTGCAGCGTGCGCCGCAGCCTTGGCATGAGCATGAGCGGCCAAGTGCTCAGCCCTGGCGTGCATAACTTCGGCGGTCTCGGCTACATTTCCGTTATGATCGAGCGGTGCAGCCTGAACGTACTTGGTGTAAGTCACTGCGGGTGCAACAGCCTGATAAGAGCTGACGGCGACGGGCAAGCTGGCGTAGGAGTTAACGTAGTAAGCGGTGGCTACAGGAGCGGGTGCAGCAGCGTAAGTCAACAGATCAGCGGATTTCACAGATTCCTGAGCCAAAGCGATTCTCTCGTTGATGTGAGCGGCGTCGTGTTCGGCTTTGGCCTGTCTAACTTCGAGGGTGTCGACAACCTTTCCGTCATGACCGATCGGTGCACCAGGGACCAATTTGGCGTAAGCCAAAGGAACCACTTGGCTCACGTAATGACTCGGCTCCAGAAGATAACCAGGCTTGGCCATGGCCACTGCTACGAGAGCTGATAGTACGATCTGTAAATAAATAACGCCCATGATTATTTTTCAATTACATTGACGTTTGAAAATGTTCGATAATTTATCGAAAATGTGAATATTCTTACGAAACACTTCATGATGATTCGAATAATTGTCTTCTGAGCGCTGCTGGACCGTCCAGTACTCGCTGTGAGAGGCGATTGAGTTGTGTGTCTTGACAATCTAGTTTCGACTATATATACCTGTGTCGAGCAACTCAAAATCAAAGCTGCTCACGTCCACCGCCTTTACGATCGCTTATGTCATCGAGCGTATGGGATAAGACGGGTTAGGGCTTCTCGTAGAAGTGATGAAAATCGAGAGACGTAGAAAGGACAGACAACTATGCAGTTTTAATTATTCGTCTTTGCATCGAAGTGTGCTGCGAGAATTTGTATTCCGAAATCCAGACACAGATGTGCTAGCCCGAGTGGTCCAGTTCTCCTTTGAAAGGGCCGCCAGCTCTAGATCTAATCGTTATATCACATTTTCTATTACATGGAATTTAATTTAAGCATATAACCGTTGTGAAAGGTCTAGTTTTACATCTACTCACGAAAATCTGATTTCGTAAGGTCTCTGCATCTAAGCTACGTATTCTGATGTAATTACTCGATTAAAAAAATTGCTTGCGACAAATATAAGCGATCCGTCGTACATAATCAACGTCCCGAGCGTCGCACAATGCCCGACCGATACAAAAGCTTCAAACTCACTTATTACCGAGATTCTATGTGCCGTACGCTACTCCTTCTGCCACGACTTTTTTTGTTAAGTCGTTTATTTCTTTCTCTAATCCCATGTTTTTCTTAAGGGATCAATTATTTTGCAAATTCAATGAACGACTTAGATAAGTAACATCGATTTTTTGTTCCCGGTTTTGTCTCTCTGCATTTCGGGGAATCCACTTTGTCATTGATATTAATGTGCTCGAACCTTTTGCATCAGACGGATAGTGTGCGACACTCGAGACATTGATATTGTACAACGGGTCAACACTAATATTTGTCGTAAGCAATTTCTTCTATCGAATAAATACATCAGAATATGTAGCATAGACTTAACGAAATCGGATTTTCCCGCATGGATGTAAAATTAATTCTTCCGCAACTTTGATCTGCCTCAATTCAGCTATGTGAAATAGGAAATGTTGTAATGTCATAATCAAATCTAGAGCTGTGGGACCTTTCAAAGGTGAACTGGACCAACCGTTTTAACTTATATGTGAATGGATTTTACCTACGAGAAGCCCTAACCCGTCTTATCCCATACGCTCGATGACATAAGCTATCGTAAAGGCGGTGGACGTGAGCAGCTTCGATTTTGAGTTGCTCGACACAGGTATATATAGTGGAAACTAGATTGTCAAGACACACAACTCAATCGCCTCTCACAGCGAGTACTGGACGGTCCAGCAGCGCTCAATAGACAATTATTCGAATCATCATGAAGTGTTTCGTAAGAGTATTCACATTTCCGATAAATTATGGAACATTTTCAAACATAATAATATAATTATAAAATATAAATAAAATAATTATATGCCTTATTTATTCACAGATCGTACTGTCAGCTCTCGTAGCCGTGGCTCTGGCCAAGCCTGGTTATCTGCTGGAGCCCAGCCATCACGTGAGCCACGTGGTTCCTTTGGCCTACGCAAAATTGGTCCCTGGTGCACCGCTCGGTCATGACGGAAAGGTAGTCGACACGCCCGAAGTTAGACAGGCCAAAGCCGAACACGAAGCCGCCCACATCAAGGAAAAGATCGCTTTGGTTGAGGAATCCGCAAAATCCGCTGACCTGTGGACCTACGCTGCTGCACCCGCCCCTGTAGCCACCGCTTACTACGCTAACTCCTACGCCAGCTTGCCCGTCGCCGTCAGCTCTTATCAGGCTGTTGCACCCGCTGTGGCTTACACCAAGTACGTTCAAGCTGCACCGCTCAGTGCCGACGGTCGCGTTACTGAAACCCCGGAGGTTGCTCATGCTAGAGCCGCGCACGAAGCTGCTCACATCAAGGAAAGGATCGCTTTGGCTGAGGAATCCGCAAAATCAGCTGACCATTTGACCTACGCCGCTGTACCCGCCCCGGTTGCGACGACTTACTACGCTAACTCCTACGCCAGCTTGCCCGTCGCCGTCAGCTCTTATCAGGCTGTTGCACCCGCAGTGACTTACACCAAGTACGTTCAGGCTGCACCGCTCGATCATAACGGAAATGTAGCCGAGACCGCCGAAGTTATGCACGCCAGGGCTGAGCACTTGGCCGCTCATGCTCATGCCAAGGCTGCGGCGCACGCTGCACCTGAGTACCCTTCGGCTCAATGGTAATTCATTATGCTGCCATCATCCCTGCTACTTAGTCAATAGTACCCCACGACCACTGATCCGACGATGTGTACAAGACTGGTTCGATTGTCTAAATAAAACGATGATTAAATATTCCCAAACGATCGATGCATTACTCTTCTTGATCAGTATTCAACGCCAACATTGACCCAACACAGCGCCGACAGCACCCAGTACTTAGCCCAATCCTAAAGATGCGAATTCTGAAACAATTACCTGCATGCTACTATGCAACCTGAACCTCTGTACTTCTATTTTCTCCTGCACCGATAATCCGATGCTGTCCAAGTTCCGATGTTGATTCATGCTCGTCCATATTTGTTTCACTAAAACTCTTTACTTGCAACTCATTTCGAGACCAATAAAAAACGCTATTATCAGAAAAGCATATCTTTTTATCTTTCCTCTTGTTTTGACAGCAAAAAATACATAAATCGACTTAATGAGTTCGGGACGATAAAGAAAGTGCTCATCACATTATTTCCGGTTATCTTCGGTCGGCACTCAGCAGCACCCCGGCAGCGCAAATTCGAGTCTTGCACACATGCGACGTGCACCAGTTAGCGATGGCCGTGTCGGTATTGTGCCTGAGCGAGATGGTTAGCCAGGCGAATGACGATAACGACAACGATGGCGTTGTTTTCAACATGGAGTCCGGTTTCCACATCGAACGACCTTGCCGAGGCCCTGAGTCAACCTGTTCTTTTCTTCGGGGAGCTGTGGAGCTATCGCGGTCTGCTCTCCACGCCCCAGCGTTCTCCCAGGGTTAATTCTTCGCGGTGTGTGCGAGAAGAGGCTACTAAACCGATCGCAAAAAAAACAAAAATAGTCAGAAAAAACCTATAACGCGCGTCTGTCGTTTTGTATTTGCACCGACACAAACCAATACTATGATTCTCGATGCAACCAACTTCGCCCGGATTCGCGCAGCATCCTATATAAACTCGGGATGTTTGTGAGCCGATACTCGCGTCGTAGCTTTCGTACCCTCCAGTTCGGTGGCCATTCTCGATAACAAGAATGAAGGAACAATCCGTAAGTTTAAAGAAAAGTGCTCCGAGAGAGAGGGCGGAAACGGCAAACACAAATTTGTTCTGAATCAATTGTGGAGAACATTATTATTATTATTATTATTATTATTATTATTATTATTATTATTATTATTATTATTATTATTATTATTATTATTATTATTATTATTATTATTATTATTATTATTATTATTATTATTATTATTATTATTATTATTATTATTATTATTATTATTATTATTATTATTATTATTATTATTATTATTATTATTATTATTATTATTATTATTATTATTATTATTATTATTATTATTATTATTATTATGATTACTATTAATAATGATAATATTCCGAGTTGATTGTCATGTTCCTATTGGTTTATCGATTTTTTTCTTATTTTAGATAATCCTTTTGGTGTTTTGCGCGTTGTCCGGAACTCTGTCGAAGCCACCGCCGACGTTTCTGGAGTACAAGGACAGCCTGGGTCAATACAGTTTCGGTTACAGCGCGCCAGGCTCGGCGAGATCGGAGGTGCGATCGCTCGATGGTTCGACCCGCGGTTCATACAGCTACGTGGACGATGCGGGAATGATTCAGAGCGCGCAATACACGGCCGACGGGGAAAATGGATATCGGGTGGTAGCGACGAATCTGCCGCAAGCCCCGAAGCCGGTCTCCGATACGCCCGAAGTCATTGCGGCCCGTCTCGATCATCTCAAGGCTCACGAGCGAGCCGCGGAATTGGCTGGAGAAAATTTGGACGACGCGATTCAAGGAAAAACCGCGATTATGAAGAAAGACGCTGTGGTTAAAGAAAATGCGGAAAATTCTGTCGAACGCGCGAACGACGGTCAGGTCAATGAAAGATCTGCGAATTTGGAATTGAACTCGGAGATGCAACCGAAGAGCTCGATGGAAATGCATGGTGAAATGGCCGGCGAGGAGAAGAAAGCCGTCGCGACGGAAATGGCCGTGGAATTGCCGATGGAGGTCATGGAAAGAACTGCTGGAGCTGAAATCATGGTAAAGCTCTATCGTTTCGTAAAATCTACGGATTGAAGAGAAAAAATCGCAGCCATTTTTTTCTAGGGTTGGAAGGACTTTTGGGAGTTATTTATTGTTATACAAAATTAAATCGTACATCGATATTTTAACAATTATTGACGTCAAGCAACGAGTTTTATCTCGTCGATCTTTGTTTAAGCTTTATGATTTGATATACGTCTGGATTGATTTTTTGTTTCTTGAAAGTCTGAGCAGCCTCTTCAATCCCAAACAAAGTCGGGCGTTCAATTGGACGTTCCTGTGGTTACCACGTCCTTCGTGATCCCTGGTACCGTCGATCTTCACAACAGAATCGAACTCGATCAATCCGGCGCGTCCGTAGCTCGATCGTCCTTGGAATCTGCGGCTCAGCCAAACTCCCAGCAAGCAATGCTGCAAGGTCAGTGTAATGAAATCTTCGAACGTACGGGAAGCCAATTAAACGCCGAAAAATGAGTCTCCAGCGGGTTTGATCCGTGGTAAAAACGTAATTGCAAGGCTTCGAACGAAATTTACTTTGTTGACTAGCAATTGACTCACCGCTAATGGAGTTGTAATGGTAACATTGATCCCACCCCCAACCCACGTTCTGCGTCCATCTTTTTTTTCCATTCGTTTACGTCTGAAGATCGACATCTTCGGGATCGCAAAATCAGAGACCAAGGTTTCGACGGTGATTCTTTCGTTTTTTTTCGTCTTTTTTCGAACCCGAGGTAGACCCTTTCACGAGATCACGCCGAGCGTACCTCGTCGCCTCCGGGGCTATCCGGGCGCTCGCTTCTCGTCCTTGCTTCCGCGGTCAACGCCACGTTCAAGGCCACGCGTTTTTACCTCCGGCAACGAAGCCACTCTCGTCGATGAAATCGAGAGCGGAACACGCGGCTTTCCATTTTTTTTTAGATCTCGAGACGGTGCCGCTGCAATGAAGAACAGAGGCCGTCCGGTTTTCGAACTCGCGATAGTCAATCAGCTGCACTAAAAACGATGAAAACGACGCTTAAATTTAGAGTTTGTTATACAGACTTTATTCTCTTAACTTTTATTTCTCTTTGTAGCCGACGGCATCGTTACATCTACGATGAATCCCGCAAGCACGAAATCGATGACATCAAGCACCAGCGAAAAAGACAGTTCTCCGATGGAAGAGATTCCACTTCCGGTTGCACCAGTGCAACCACGGTTGGCCAACTACGTGCAACAACCATTTTCAGTGCCATTTTTACCTGGCGTTATCGCGCCTTCGAACATCATCGCGGTGCCGTATGCCGTTGGGAGCAGTCCAATATATCCCCAATACAATACTTATCGTTACTTCCCTCTTGGCTTTTTGTAAAAGATACTGCCGTATATGTAATGAAGAATTCATGCGATCAACGCCATGCATCGCCTCATTGATAATTGCACGAAAATGATTGTAAATGTTTCAGTCTGAAATAATAAAATTTACGTCCGCAAACGATGACTACTCGCTCTCTCAAAGTCTCTAAGAAAATATAATCGTACGATAAATAAATAATAAATAATAGATTCGAACAGAATTCATGAAGACAAAAATGATTAGTGTTCCCATTAAACCAAATTGTTCCTCATCGTTTCATAATTTAATTTGACATTCTATTAACTTTTCGATTTTGTAGGGAAGTTATTCCTCTAATATTATTCTATTTTTATCCGGCGATTAGAAATCATGAATTTCCTCACCGAGCCTTCGATGCCTCTGTACGTATGCCATTGGTCAATACCAAAAACCGGTCGAAAAAAAAAGTTTGCTCCGAATAGAAATTCAAAAGCCATGAATTGCATTTCTCCTTCAATCATGAACCGGTTATTTTCACGTTGAACTCCGCATGACGAACGTTACACAAATTCATTCCGAAGCCCTTTTCCGATCGGACTGGCATTTATCGTGCGAGCTCGATTGATAATGCTATGCGTGACTGATATATACATAATGTCCGATGATGCAAGCCAACGAATTACGCAACCAACGGACAAGGCAGTAACAACGGAAGGTTTGTCCGGTTTAAAATCGACGTGTGCGAGATATGACCCACACAGAATTTCGACAGGCAATTGACACATAACTGGACCTTTATGGAAGGAGTGCTGAGACTGCACCGAGACTGTACACACGTGTCCCACTGAACCCAACATTCTCGCCACGCGCTTTGCCAGACCCAGCCACTCCCGGTGACAAGGACAATCGATTCATCACCGTATGGCGCTTCGACTACTTTCTACGTCTTCCGTCCTTTTTCGTTTTCCACGCGAAGCTTCGAGATTACGACGAATCGCCTCTACCCTACGCTCTCAATGACGATAAAATATCGCAAAGGTGGTGGATGTAAGTAGGTTTGGGCTTCGGGTCGATCGTCAAGCACGGGTATAAATAGTCGAAACTAGATTGTCAAGACACACAACTCAATCGGCTCTCATAGCGAGTACTGGACGGTCCAGCAGCGCTTGGAAGACAATTATCCGAATCATCATGAAGTGTTTCGTAAGAATATTCACATTTTCGATGAATTATCGAACATTATCAAACGTCGTTAGAATTGTTAAATAATCATACGCTTTATTTATTTACAGATCGTACTGTCGGCTCTTGTAGCAGTGGCTCTGGCCAAGCCTGGTTATCTTCTGGACCCCAGTCATCACGTGAGCCACGTGGTTCCTTTGGCCTACGCAAAATTGGTCCCCGGTGCACCGCTCGGTCATGACGGAAAGGTAGTCGACACCCCCGAAGTTAGACAAGCCAAAAACGAACACGCAGCCGCTCACATCAAGGAAAGAATCGCTTTGGCTGAGGAATCCGTAAGATCCGCTGACCTGTTTACCTACGCAGCTGCACCCGTCCCGGTAGCCGGCGCTTACCTCGCCAATTTGCCCGTCGCCGTCAGCTCTTATCAGGCTGTCGCGCCCGCTCTGGCTTATGCCAAGTACGTTCAGGCTGCACCGCTCGATTATAACGGAAATGTAGCCGAGACCCCCGAAGTTGCGCTCGCCAGGGCCGAGCACTTGGCCGCTCACGCTCGTGCCAAGGCCGCGGTGCACGCTGCACCTGAGTACCTTTCTGCTCATCAATGGTGATTCATTATTCTGCCATTATCTCTGCTACTTAACGTCAATAGTACTCCACGACCACTGATCCGACAATGTGTACAAGACTGGCTCCATTGTATAAATAAAAATATTATCATACAAACACCGCAGTCTCGATATATTGCTCTCTTCGATCCGCATTCAACGACAACATCGACCCAACGAAGCGCCGACACCATCCAGATCGTACGCTGGACCTGAAGATGCAAATGCTGATACGATTACGCTGTCCGGGTAAGACCGTGCAATTGATTTTAAAATAAAGTCATATCAGCCGTAAAATTATTTTATTCCACAGTTTTACCAACCTAATTGTCGCAGTAAAATAAAAAATCGTTGAAACAAATGAAAGTCAACGTACAACTGTGAATATTCGACTTAGGGAACTATTAAATCGACATTGATTGTCACAACACAATCTTTAACCTCAACCCCGTACATCGGGATAACGTATCGTAATTATATCAGTTATTTCTCATACCATCAGAAATCAACATCTTCCAATAGCATAATCACGACTTTTTCTACTTTTATTCATTTTTTTTTACAAAATAACAGAAGACGTATGAACAATGAAACTAAACATACGAGAATGCTCTGAAAATGATAATAATAACAATAATAATAATTGTAATAAAAATATTAAAAATAATAGAAAAAAGGTTAATAACAATAATGATGATAAGGTATTATAGGTGTTTTTATAGTATAGTAGTAATAAATTGCACCGATAATGTACCTATATGGATCCATACGGATCGTTATAATTATATTTTATTTAATATTATCTTGCGTGTTGGAATCGATAAATACTACGGTTGGGTAGAGTCTCGCTTAAAATCATCAGGTAATGGAACGACTCGAGATGCATCCTCATAGTCACTGTATTATATATTATATCCTACCGTTGACACACTCGACGAGTACGTCATACCTGTACAAAATAAACGCAGTGCTCGCATGCGCGCAGCACCTTCGTCATAACTCAAAAAAAAAAACAAAGAAAAAAATCTTTGCTGTGGGTTTTCCTCAACGGTCGGTTGAATGGAATATCATCATCGTAGTTGCCGTTATCGAATAAAAGATCACGATTCGAATCCCGCGCTGAGGCCGTTACAACCCGACTCCGTTGATCGCACGAACGGATTTAATATTTAACAAACTTATGAATTTACAAAAAAAATACTTTTTTCAAAAGCAAGCATTCAACTCGATCTTTGCACTAAAAAAATTTGGAATGAATTGAAGTGATTAAAATTATATACACATGTAATTGCCTTTGTCTTTGTTTGTTTGTTTTTTTTTAATGGACGAATCGAGCCGAGCACCGTTCCACGATTGCTTGCAATTTTGACGAGCTTGGTTTATGATTTTTGTCCTCTTGCGTGTGATTAGCGATTAGCATTAACCTTTGAGTTTCAATTGTCCAAAACGAAATTACACGCATCATTTGCGAGTGATTTGAACAAAACATTGGGTTTTGCTGAGCCCAAGATCGGTTGTGATTCTCGATCGTTCAATTAAAAACGACGTTCATGGAAAAATCCTCGACCATGGTATTTTACATATAATTCGGAATATTTGTGTGATCATAGATACGCCATTTTCCCATAAGGCTCGCGAATACGTAATCGTCAAAATACGGCTCGAGGGCTCGACTCGAGAATAAATCGCTTGCTCGTTACCTGACCCGTGTCTAACACTGTGAAAAAAAAATGCGCGATTCAATTACGAAATTCTTGTCTACAAAAATCGTCACGATCGTGCTAACGATAGGAATAATATTTATGATCAATTGTAATTCATTAACGATCACGATGGCTAATAATTAACACTAATATCCTGATCATCATCATTGATATCTCGTCGTCGCGTTTCACTTCACTCACTTCTTCTCCTCTAAACATAACTCACTTATATGTATTCAATATATACACATATATATGTATACGTAGATATACACATACATACATACGTATATATATTTTTTTAAATGTAAATATTATATGTATTCATACTGTCTATACACTGAAAAAAAAAACTACTCAGTTGTCTCCAACAAAATAATATTTTTTCTCATTGCACACACGCCCAAACACCCACCCACCCACACACACACACACACATATATATTTATATCATATATAATATATTCGTTCTAACGTAATCTTAAAATCGCTTGGATTATTTTTATTTTTCACGAATTGCTGCCTCTCAAATTTGAGCCTGTGCACAAGTTTTGAGTCGTCAGGAAAAATCACATCCAAACAACGTTTCTTTCATTTTCGATTCTACAACAATGCGTAGCCGCTCGAATAACGAACGCACGCGATGCGGTTAGCGTTTCTCGCCTGCCCTAAAATTGCTGCAATAATTAATTGTATTTAACCAGCATCATCGTTCTGTCCATCACCGAGCTTCAAATCCATGCCTCGTTGCCCGTTCGAATTTTACGTAATTCGCAACAAAACGCACCACGTGCGCACGTTCGTTCGTGCAGCCCGCAAGTCGATGAATATCATTCGTGGCAATAATGCTCAGACGACGAATAGGTTTTGTCGAGGACTGAATGCTACGTTTATTTATTTTCTTTTATTTTTCATCATCTCAATTGGGCGGTATTTTCCATAAACATGAACGAAACGATGCCAATTTGCGCAGATACGAGAAAACTGCACGAGTTGCCGAATGTTATCAAGAGATTTCAACGAAACGAGAGAAGACTCTTTGAATATTCATTATAATTTGTTTTTTGTTCGTTTATTTATTTTTCAAGAACTTTTCATTTTACTTCCGTAACTTCGCTTCGTGGCTTTATTTAAAAACATTTATCAATGCTTCTCGACTAGTTTTGCTTGCTTGTTCTTTTTGTTCGTTATTCATTCCACCTATCGTCTTATCTCGCATGTACGCGGTGCGCACATCTCTGGAAAATAGTCACAAATTCATCGACTCATCGCTATATCGAAGGGTTGCGATCGCACGCGTAGAGCGTTTGAAAATAACCAAACGACCCCCATGTATGTCTGCGTAGTGCCTTAAAATTCACGTCACGTACTAATAATATTATCGCTCAATCACGATCCTTCGCGTTGTGGTACAACTCGACCTTGTATAAGCAGCCGGATCCCTTAGCCATCTTAGATATATATTTATATTTTATTTATCAATTACTCATATATATATATATATATTTTTTTGTTTGTATTAGCACTGTAATATTGATTCTCAATTGACGCTATATACCCCTAGCATTATTCTCCATAATTTATATTTATCTCACTCCGAATTTGCTCCTTCCCTCTTCCAACCCCCGTAACAGCGGATGCCTTCGGCGCTTCAAGCTCTTTGTTTCTTCGCGAACTCACGCTCGACCTTCATTAGCCTAAGATCTAATTTATTTTCACCCGCCAACTCCCATTCGCTTTTCGCTTTCCCCCCGTCCCACATTCTCGATATGTAAAAGGACTTTCCCTCGTACGTCGAGGTTCATACTTCCCCGAAAAACGATAAGAGAACGAAGAAATAATAAAAAAATCATCCCGCGCCGTTTTTTCGCGCGAGATCCCAAATACATGTATTTTCTTTTGTTTTGTGTGTGTGTGTTTTTTTTGTATCGCCCTGCTCGTCATCGTTCCTTTGCGCGAGGAACACAGCCACACTCGTGAACGCAATCGTTCACTCGTGGAATAAATTGCAACGTCTCGACCGACGACGCTCGTGTGAATTTCAACCGGAAGTTGCGATCGCGAGTTTCGCAGAAGTAGATTCGATCGCGGAAGAAGAAGAAAAATCCGGATCGCGATAAAAATCGTTATGTTATCGTACTCAGCGCGTAATTCGCGCATCGACGCGCCATCTGGTGGCTGCGATAGTTTGAGCTCGATCACCACCAGAGGACGTCGCGACACGAGCGAACATTCGCGACTAGTTCGACGAAATGACGACGCCTCTCACCCTCACGGTTGATTATTTCAATAATCGCACCTTCGCTGGAAAAAAAAACAGTCCTTTGACGTACGAAATCTTCTTAAGACTGAAAAGAATGACATTTACTAACCGAGACGGGGTTAATATTCGTACAATCTATACTTACATACAAACATATGTATATATATATTTAAATGTACGTTGAATTGATTTAATGTAATTATATTTAAGTATATTAGGATTGATTTATCGCACGTCTTATCACTTACGAAGAGTCAGTTGATCGCTGATGAAAATTTCATTAATCGCCCCCAAGAGATTGTTCAGGTCTAGTAGCTAGTAGAATCTTATGCTAAATTATTTTTACGAGCTACTTAAAGTCGATAAGTATACAAGCTAGTTGCGTTTTGCTGCGGACTGCGAAAATGCGATTACGTCGATTATTTTCCGCACCTTTGAATACCATCGACGTTATGCTTTCGCGCCTTCATTTCGAGCTATGCTAACGCAACTAGCACGGAGGATGTTCGACCATCTGGTCCAGCACCCTCTCGATCGCAAACTCGGACGACATTTGACGGCCGTCCTCGCTCATTAATTCGCCCAATTATTCAGGCATCATTCGTAAACGAACTAACGAATACTTCTGCATTGCACAGAGTAAAATGTAATATTATTAATTCTTACAATTATACTCACGATTTCATTCCGACCGCACCCCGCGGTCTATCCTTACCTCTTACTCACTCACTTCCTAACGAACTTCCTAACGAGACCATATATTGTGCATTTATTTTTCTTCTTTCTCTTTCAATCGCTAACGTAACGCTTCGCGTAATTCAAAATGCGCACGCGTGCCCGTGCCTGTCATGTTTTCAATCCTCCAAATGAGCGAAATGTTCCGCGGAGAACCCGAGAATTTTTTCCGATTTAAAATTCAAATTGCAAGACGGCAATCGAAGATTTTTCGGATCATCATCTTTCATCCCAAATCCAACGTTACGAATAATACGAAAATTGGTCATTCTTCGTCGTCCGATTGAAACGGAAAAAACACGACACCGAAAATGAATGTCGCGATTCGTTCACGACACTCGCGACTTTTTCATTTCGTTCATTCGGATTTGATTTGACGTGTCTGTAACGTGTAGGATGTACCTTCGATTCGTGTTGTGCCCGCCAAAGAAACAACAGACAGATATACCATGCGGGACTAGACGTTTTCCAAGCTGAAGAAAGAAGCAGTCCGGAGATCGTTGCATCGTTTTGCCGTTTTAGATTTTCGGGAAAAACGATGAAGCGGCACGAATGCCACGTTCCATAGACAGTTCGCGAAGAACGAGTTCGAGAAAGAGATAGTAATATAGGTAAGACAGACGAGGACGTCGGTTGGCTCCGTTAATTGACGAATTTCGTTCCACCGTGCGAAATTCGGTACTCGGGAGAACAAAGTCTGGAAGAATAAGAAGATTATAAAGTGTACTTTTGTCTCGCTGTCTTATCGATACTCACTTACGGTATCGCGATAAGCAAGACGAAGAAACTTGAAGAAACGAGCGAGCCACTCGTGACGATGTTTCCCGAGCGTGATCTCGGGATTACGATCGATAAAAAAAATAATAATAAAAATAAAATTTTTCAAAAGGGTTCGATGCTTCGGGTTATTCCAATTTCAATTGCGTTGTTTAATAATTAATAACATTATTCGCTAATGATTGTTTTGTTAATCGATTGAAATTGCATCGTGAAACGTGAATGACCGAAAGCATCGAGCGTGTAGCGCACACAGTAGAAAAATACTCAGAGCTTTGTCAGTCTCTGCAGTTGAAAAAATTCATCATAGTAGCAAAGGATAGGAAGATATAGTTTGTATATGTATATATACATAGATATATATATATATAGATAGTTGTGTATATCAGGTTATGGATATATATATACATATATATTATTTATGTATGTATATGATATATACCTGTTATGTAAAGTACAGACAGATATGAGGCTACATAGGTACACGAATGTCTATTAGGTATATGAGTATACAATATATAGATATGAAATAATAAAGTGTCGAATATGAAATAAAACGTATGTATATAGATATGACTGTCGATATTAGAACGATGAATTACGTGATTGTTTTCTCGTTTTCGGCTCGCCGTGGACAACGTCGGTTGTTATTACATCAACAAGTTTTTTTCTCGGATTGTCGCAAATTTTTGTGTCACGTTGTGTCGCCACGATCGATCGAGCGTCGTAAAAGTGGCAACGTGTCGGCCCTAAAACGATTTCAACGCGAATCGTCGAATCTAAAAAAAAACCATGTCGTTATGACCGAACAAAAATATTTTAATCATACCCTCGCGCTGATCGATCGACCCTCGTCGCGCTCAAAAGACCGCGGAACGAAAAACGAAGATGTAAAGAAATAAATTGAAGAAAAAAAAAACGTTTTCTGTTATACAACGGGTCGGCGATCGACGGATTATCCTCGCGTGCGCCTCGAACACGTAACAAAGGCTCGATCGTTATTACAACGTGATATAATATTTCAGTACAATCACCGGTTATGCCCGAATACTGATAGACAAGCATATAATTATTACTCGAAGATAGACAATCCTTTTTTTTCGTTAGTTTTTCTTCTTTATCAATTCTTTCTTGTATTTTTTTCTCTCTCTCTCCCTCACTCTCGCTCTTTCTCTCCCATGTGTGCAATCGATAACGATTGGTTCACACAAATATCTTCTATTCATTTTTTTTCTGTTTGTTTAAAGTGTTATATTATTAAAGACAAATGAACTTACGATCCTTCTATATATCGCTTTATTTTTTATCCTCTCGTTCTCGTCTTTCGTCTATTATTTTTTCGTTCTTTCTCTCTAATTTAAAATGACGTTGATCCCATAGAATACGTGTAAGAAACATCTAGGCACAATTCCTAACGATTGTTTTCGGGGCGAGATTGTGCGCGAGAAACCTTTCAGTCGAGCTGCTCCGGTGTGCTTGTGTCGCGACAAACATAATTCATTACATAACTCATGCGACGATGATGATTCATTAACGTTACCTCAATTTTTCGTAAATGCCTCTCGAGGCCGAAACAATATTTCCACGTTAATTGTCGCGTATCCCCGTTATTTTTTCGTTTAAAAAAAATACAAGGGCTTCCGCGAGTGGTACGAGTCCGGAATAGTCGGACGTGAGCCGTTCCAACGATTTTCACGACGATTTTCCGAACGTGCGCGGTAACGCAGCATGCGCGTGTGCGCGATAAAGAAGCGCAACGACTGTCGTAAATATTTCTTGTGCGTAATGCGAGTTAAGTCAGTCGATGGTTAGAGACAGGCAGACAGACACAGGCGGAAAACAGGCCAAGAAAAAACAAACAACGCGGCGTGAGACGAAAAAAATCTCACATTCGGGGCCACGTCGAGGTGGGCTAATTGCCGTCAAAGCACCAATGGCATCGGCCGAGTCTCATTCTTGTTGAACGTGAATTAAAAATCAAAGATAAAAATATGAATATGCATGGAAACAAGCGCGAAATATTCATAGAAAATTAGGAAGACTTAATAAATTGTACTTCATCGGAAAATGCGTTCGCACACGTCGAAGACGATGATGGACGGAATGATGGGAAGAATTTAAGATTAAAAAAAGCCAAGACACAGAAACACAAAAAATGAGTTAAATGCAGGGAAAGATAGAACGAACACAACATAAATTGGATGGGTTTCACACATGGGATCTTATGCATATATTTTTCTTTCACTTGGTTTTTTTTTTTAATAAGAATAAAAAATAAAATCATAAAATTAGTATACGTGGACACGGCGTAAACACGCGGGATGCTGAGGTATGCGGCAAACGCGCTTTCGAACGAGAATATGGAACGGTTCGTATTACGATAATAATAATAAACGCATGATAATGATAATAGTAATCGTATATAAATGGAAAAGGTAATGAATAGCAAGAAATAGAGAACACAGTGATAGAAGATATAGACGTAAAGTATAGTGATACAGTAAGTAGTACAGTCGTAGTGATAGCATAGATTATAGATAGATACATAGTTGTGATAATAATAGAGTAGAGGAAACAGTAGTGCTAACAGTAACGGTAATAGTAATAACAGAAGAAACAGCAATAGTCGCAGTGGTAGAAGTAGAAGTAGTGATAAAAGCATAAGACGTCGCACCAACGTTAATAGAAGAATTTACCAACGATAATATTAATAGTAATGATAATTACGATGACAAACTTTCGAAAATACGCAAATTTGAATGAGATTTTCAATGTCGAAAAATTTTAAAAAGTCTGAGTACAATGAAAAATACGACGGAAAGAATTATACGCACTTATGTGTGTACGAGTGTTTGAATTGCGAGAAAATTGGCCATGAACGCACGGGAAATTGACAGTAACCGCACGAGACTTAGAATAAAACAGTGATAATAGGTCTAAACGTCGATAAAGGTATTTTTGATTCACAATAAGAAATATGTATTGATGTAAGGTCGATTCGAGAGAGAAAATATGATGTAGATGGCGGCGGTAGAGTAGAGCCAATAGCGTCAATAGTAGTGGCGGTAGACAACGGTCGTGATGCATTAATGATAATGGAGGCGTGATAAGAGAAAGAAATAGAACGTAATGCGAGCGATGAAGACATTGGATTTAAGAAGGTCCCGTCGTTACAGATCCATCAAAGCCCGAAGTATCGCACGAAAAATTATTCGAAGTTGCGATTCAGCGAAAGCTTTCGATATCCATGAATTCACGAGAGGATGAAATATTTGCTTCATCGCCGTTGGCGATTGTCGACGTGAATTCCATTTTTTCCCGGACTTTACCGGCTGACCGCAGCGAATGGACCTCCTTCGAAATCACGCCTCCGCTCCGAAGAGCGATGATAAACAGAAGAATGTCAGAATTTTTTTTTTAATAGCCGGAACGAAGACGCCGTTGAGTTTAAAAATTTTTCCCACATACATCCACTCTCCACGATGACAATAAAGGAATAATTACAACCTGGCACGTTTGTCTTGGGTATGTTGGATAATTATAAAAGTATCTAAATCACACGAATAAACCCATAAATTCTACTCATAGATTGAAATTAACGAAAGAGAAAAAAAAAGTTTAAATACCGAAGTTACAGGTTTTTCGTTTATTTTTCTCTTGTTTTTCGTGCCATCAAGTTCACGGAGTACAAAATGGATTGTCACCTTGTTGAGTGAGTGTAAGTAGGATTGCATGGTTTTATCTTTCTCTCTCGCTCTCTCTTTCTCTCGGGATTTTCGAATGGGCACGGCTAATTTGATTCAATGGTTTTTTTCTTCTTTCGTTTCGTGTCTTTAGTGTCTTGCGGGTACGTCTGTATCATAACATTAGATGTAAAATAATGCGCAATCGTCATAAAACTATATACGTGGCCTTACAATCTATCTCGGGTGCTTCCTAAAACTTATCCAAGAGCTGATGGTGGCTCGACACCGATCTCGAACCACGAAAAATGTCTCGAGATCGAGAGAGCGAAACGCACCCGATGTACTTTTTTTTTTTTTTCGGAATTCAGCCGCAAATAATATTTCCATGGTCCCTCCGTAACAAGAGCCCGGGGGTCTTCGCAAATTGTTTCGACTGCGCCAGCAATGGCGTACAGTTTTTCTTGTTTTTTTTTTTTGTTGTTGCTTTTTTTCTTCATACGATAAATTTACGGAGACACCCGCGGCGGTGCGTTTCATTTTGTAAATAATGCGTCTCGCAAGAGCCCCTCGCGCGCGCGATCGTTATTAAATTATTACCCTCTCTCTCTCGATCACTCTCTGTGTGTCCACTAATCCCTAATCGACTTACTAAGAGCTTAACCGTAATACGCCCGCTCTGACAATTGTTCTCCTTTTAAAAAATGATTTGTCTTGCCGGAGCTGAGCTGATTGTGATTTGCAACGCAATTCCTGGCCCAATACTGGTTATTCCTTTTTTTTTTCTCTTTGTTCTCTTTAAATTCGTTTTTTTTTCTTTTTCTTTTCTTTTTTTTTAAATCTTCTTCAATGGGCGATAGACCGATAGCTGCGCAACTCGCAACGCAAAGCTGACCTTTTTTTATTCAATTCCAAAATGTGAACTACCGAGTTATCGAAGGTAATATTTACAATAGAAAAAGTGGATTTTTGAACGGCTATTGAACGATTTTCTTTTCGTTCAGCTTCAAATTTACTTTTTTTTCGTTACATCGAGCGTGTCTACATGTTTTTGCATCGTTCCGTTTCGTATTACGATCCAGGAACGCGCGAATATTTTCGATCGTTAGGGGGAAAAAAAATAACATTTTTGTTACTTTCGGAGTCAGTCAGCCGAGCGTCGTGAGCAGCTTCGAGCACTATCGGAATACGAGTAGGGAATACGTTCCGGAAATGACTGCGGTTGCGACGAGAATAATTGAGATAACGTTGGAAACGTTCTTCTTTTCTTTTTTTTTTTGTGTTTCTTTTTCTTTTGACGAACGAAAACGAATATTTTCGTGAGGTTTAGCGGAAGTAGCGGTGTGTTGGAACGTACCCAGAATAGAGGCCGACAGGAAGAGTGAAAGAAATCCAACGAGAGAACGAAAATTAATTTCCCGGATCGACCGAATCGTCGTCGGAAAAATTGTTGATAAAACGAAATTTTTCGAAAGAAAAAATAATTAAAAAGAAAATGATAGAATGAAACGTTTGTAATTGAAACGAAACGAAAAATTATGAACGAGAAGTAAATCGTGCATGGCAGCTCGAACAGCTCGGAGGTTTTGTGTTCGCTCGTTAATTTGTTGATAGAGAGTGATTGTCATTGACTGTAGATGTTACTCAGAGCTTAGAAAGATGCTACCACCGACTCTAATAGCGCTACTCTTACCTCCTAATTACACAGCTTGTATATATATATATTTATTTATATATATATGTATATATAGATATATATGTGTTTGTCGTCTCCGCCCTCAAATCACGATAATCGTAAGCTAAAAATCGTAAGTTGCTTCATTATTTTCTCGTCACTAACGTCGTCTAAGGGTTTCACGGGATTCTCGAGGTGTCGTCATCGTGGATTCTCGAAGATAACGAATCGTTATTCGAGCCAAACTAGCTCAAGTTTGAACAATTAGATTTCTCAAAGACGAAATTTTCTCACCGGTGTTTCTCATCCACGTTTCTCAATTCGCCTTTCTTATCTACGTTTATCTCAGACACCGATGTCGTAAAATTTTCGTTACACAGAATAAGCATCGACAGTATCAAAACGCGAAGCGATGGATCATATCGTTTCCGATTGATTTTCATTCTCGCGATTACACACGTCACGATCGTAAGAAATTCGCATCGTTGATCGTTAATTAACGACGAAGCGCGCAAAGGAAGATTATCCCCTTCATCAACTCTTCCATTTCAAAATTGTCCCAAACAATCATTTTGATTCCCTCAAAACCGTTATATTCTTTTCATCCCCGATTCGATCGATCGGATCGGTCTTACTTTTTCCATCCAACGACTCTCTTTCTCGTTCTTTATTTTTTTTCTTCTTTCTTTTTTTGGTATTTAATACTAATATTTGTTTGTTTTTTTTTTTTCTCGTCGCGTTAGCGCTCGCAATTGCATCATATCATTTTGAAAAACCCTGTGTCTAGTTTATAATACGTGATTATCGTAATAATATAATGGAGTTGCTTAATTTTTATATTAATCAGTGATTATTCAGGTAAATTCACGATACGGTGTCCTACGGGAGGAGCCAAGAACGCGGATCCTCAGTCGAACTTCATGCAAGAGTGTTTCGGTGTGTATCCGTGTGTTTTCTTGCACGTGCGTGTGTTTGTTTCGCGTTAATAAGAACCTGGGCGTATGCAACTTCACGTACATCCGAGTAATTATGGATTTTAGCTTCATCGTTAAATTTAATAATACAAGAGCCGCCTCCCCGTCCTTATCCGTTTATTGATAAAATATCGTCATATTGAAATCTACCCATCGGTGTATTCCGAATTATTTTCGTTTACGCTACGATGCGGTATACGGCTGTATCGCCGAGTGATTTTTGTCCACTGTATTATCCAGAAGAGGTGTTTGCAAAACGAGAATTTAATGAGCGACGAAATGAAAGAAAAAATTATAAACGTAATTTAAGCGTAAAATGTTCGTAAACTGAGCAACACGTGGGTCATTAATGACTCAAATTCCGAATTTTTCTACATTTCTCACACGCACGGAATGACATCGACGCAGAGACATGTTTTTTTAAATTACATTCCAATGGAAAATGTCGTCATCGCTGCGTTCGGAGAATTGTCGATATTTATGACAATAAATATTTCATGGCGAAATTAACAAAAATTCGGAATCTCAATCATTTTTTCGTCAGCTTTTGACGCGCATTTTACGTCCGTCTCAGCTCGACAGCCATTGACACAGCTGGGCAAATTCTTTCAATATATTAACAACGAATTGTACGAATCATTCAGGCGTATCGCCTCTTGAAAGGGTTTTTCAAAAGGCAGATTAAGGAAACGAAAAAAAAAAAGAAAAGAAAAAAAAACAAGTCGTAACTCAGGGTGTTATGCTGGTGAATAAGGTTTTTTTTTTTTTTTTTTTTTTTTTAAATTCCGACATCGATTGTCGGCAATCCCGTTGTACAATTTCAAGCATGAATAATCAAGCTTTCGTAAAAAATAAACGATACAAGCGATAAAGATATGTGGTTTGAAGAGAAGCGGAAAATTCATGAAACAGAAAAGTAATAATGACGAAAACTATACTAAGATTAATTAAACGAATGAGAAAATTAATCGACGAAAATCGACAAGCAGTTAAAATCTTAAATTATAGAAAAGAGAAAAAAAAAAAAATACTTGGGTTAAAAGTTAATTAATACTAAAATTTGTTTTGTGTGCACGTGAACTGCGTACTTTCTGTGCTTTCTGGTATTAGTGTTGAAATTTATTCGAGTCGGTTGCAAACGCGTCGGATTATCTCGCTTAGGAGCTCGCGTTTTTCGAGGCCCGAGCGCGACAATTTTTCAAGAATTTTTATTTATTTTTTATTTTAACGTTAGTTGGAGAATTTGCATTCGGTAGACGATAAGTGCAAATATCCATAGAGTTTCGAAAGACACAGATCATAGATGCAAAGACTGGCCCCTTCGCTCATGCCGGCTACTCGGCTACCGTTCGATTTTTTTACCATTCTTCAAACACGTTTGTTGTTATTTTTTTTTTTTTTTTTTTTTCACACGTGTCAATCGCGAATTTCCGCGCGCTCTTTCGTTTCTAGTATTTAACAGTTAGCCTACTTTGGCACAACCAACACTGCCAGGGCCGGCACTCGCTTATATTATTATTTTTTTATTTTTAATTATTTTTGTTTTTTTTTCTCGCGTTCTTCAATCTTTGTCTTTTTTTTTTTTTTTTTTTTTTAACTTCTCTTTATCATTTTTAACGGCGCTAAATTCTTCCCGCGCGTTTATCTAACGATTTTTTTTCATGCCTCGCACCGTCAACTTTTATTCATAAGCCGGATTTGACACACCCACGTTCACACCGAGCTTCATTCGCAGCGTTTTTTTTTTTTTTTTTTACTTAATTACAAATACCGTTACATTTTAATTGACTCCAACAGAACGTCGCGTCGATCCAGGACCCAAAGGTCGCGCGACTCGGCTTGTGAATCACGGAACCACGAATTCGACACGCCGTCGATTCGTGGATTTCCGTGAATCCTTCACGCACAAGGTACCTCAGCTAATTCTCGAGACATATACTTCGATAGTATACATTGCTATATTATATATATGTAGAAATCTATGGGGGGAGGGCTCGACGAGCCGAATCGACCAACCTCCAACCCTCGATCGTCGCCCACCGGCGTATTCGTCATCGTTATCGTTACAATCATTATTTTTATCGTTACTGTTATTATTATTATTATTATTATTATTATTATTATTATTATTATTAATATTTTCAAATACTAAGTTATTAGTAAGATTTTTCGACGAAGTAATCGACATAAAAAAAGGTCTCAAACATTCTGCGCAGAATGTTGAGCTTTTTGTTTATTTTTGAACGGGAAAATGGGCAAAATTTCGGTTATGGAATGTAAGGTCGTGTTTGATCGGCGAGGAACCGCGAATGGATTTGGTGAAGAATTGAAGGGAAAAAAAAAAAAACGTTTCGGAGGTTGGTCGATCCGGAACGGAATAACCCGCATATAATTTGTGTAACTCGTGTGTATTTTCGCAATAAATTCGATTTTTAATTGTGTTCCGCGTACCTCTGAATCCGTACGCGCTTGTCGCGTTTTGTGTCGTTTCCGTGTCGTGGTTTTTGTTGATGTTTTTTTTTTCTGATAGAGAAGCTATCAGGAAGACTGTATTTTTTTTTTTTTTAATGATGTGTCGTGTGTGTGTGTGTTCGGTCTAGTATCGATTTACGAAATTTCTAAGTCGATGACGCGCCTTCATCGTTTTTTCTAAGTGAATGTCGATTCGCTTGAAGTGGGCTTCTTTCTCTTTCTCTCTCTCTCTCTCTTTCTTTCTTTTTCTCGTACTAATCCTTCGGCTACTGTTTTTTTTTTTGAATTCTTCTCTTTATAGGTTAATACGGAAGGCGCGTACTAACTAACGCGCCCTCACATTTGATTAACATCTAAACACAATACTTTTTTTTTTAATTATTCTGTTTCTTTTTTTTCGTTCTTTCCAACTGCCACGCTTTAAGTTCCCTCACTTCGTGAATTTTTCGCGACGATCGCAAGTGCGTTGCGATGGAAGATCGATCGAAGTTCACCGATCGGACGACGCCCGCGATCGAGCGCGAAAAATTTTTCGTGTCATAAATCTTCATCATGCTACGCGATCAGACCCGAAGCAGTGATATGTTTTGAGTTAATTCGTCACTTCTTTTTTTATCATAGAACTACGATACATCGTTAATGCCTCAAGGTTTTATCGGTTTCGTGTGTGAAAGAATACAAAAAGTACAACAAAAAATCCTCGAACGTCCTGTGTATGTGTTTTCGTGTGTTAATACTTTCGTTAGAAACAAAAACTTACAAATAATATGAAAAAAAAAAAAAAATGGAGTTGACACCCTGCTCACGGTCGTACCGATGTTTCACGGTCTGGCAGATCATTGTTTCTCTTCGTCTCTTTTTTTTTTTTTCGTCAGTGATTGCGCGATCATCGAAACGTCATTGTAAAAGTTTTGCGATATTCGAGCTAGTAGCGTTTTCCGAATCGAATCGTCGGGCGAATCACTGCCGAGTGAGTGTGGACGCGTTGGGTGACTCGGAAAAAATCTTACTATTGCGAATTTTTATCGTAGCGAATAATCGATCGATCGTCGATTAATTAATCGCGATCAATTTCAACGTCGATCGAAGAAAAATCGAATGACTTGGAAAAATCTTAGTAGTAGCACCTCTCGAAAGCTGCGACAGTTATACCTAAACAATCTACAGTTTCTTCGTCAATTGGATCTCGTGTAATCGCAAGAACCATCGCATTGACGAATAATCAATCGTTCGCGACGATTCGCGTCTGTCCCACGTGCACGTACACCGATACGTTAAGAATCAATAATAATAAAAAAAAAAAAAAAAAAAAAAAAAAGAATTCTCAATGCGTTGAAACGTTTTTTCAACCCTATGGCCGCAATTCTGTCGAAGAATTTAGGATCCATCGGACGTTCGCCGTTACTTCCGGATATTCTTCATTTTCTTTTATCCATTCGCTCATCCGTTTTCGACGATGATTTTTGTCGTCGTCCGTTTCTTTTTTGTTCAGAGATTCGTAAAACGATCGTAGCTCTTCGAGACGTTATTTCGAGTCAAAATTCGTAATCGTTATCAACATTGACAGGGATCGGTGTGTGACGCGTGTGTCATGCGCGAGACCGCGGAGGCTCCTGGAATTCGTTTTCGCCCGAGAATCCTCGAAGATTTCGAGGACTCGTTGCGAAAGGCCGATTTTTTTAAATTTTTTTTTTTTTTTTTGTATTTTTCTCTTCATTTTTTTTTTTGTGTTTTTTTTTGTGGTTTTAGTTGGTTTTTTTTCTTCTTTGAATTGTCTTTGCGAGCACCTACAGCCAGCGCCGTTCCCCCCTCGTGTTTTCACGAACGATCTTCGTCGCTTTTAAGAATCTACCACTGGCTCTAGAAGCCACTGCGCGACGATTGGGAAAATTCGAGAAACGGTCGCGTTGTTTCAAACGAACTGTAGTTTGAAAATGATAATCTATCGGCACCCGAGACGCAATCCGATTTGGTTTGAAAAAAAAAAAAAAAAAACGACACTTGCAGCGACCGAAAAAACAATAAAGCAGCTGCCTTGAAAGTTGTGTGCACGAGCATCCATCGACTTGCCGTATCTTCAGCGTCAAGGAGATGCGGGAGCGTTGATACGGACGACGTGGTTCGAACGTGAATATTTATTTATTCGCGGATGATTCGCGAGGCTACCACCACTGGACGCGAACGTAGGGTGGAAGGAACCACGGCGTCACTTCTATCGGTCGCTCTTGTTAGATGTTGCTCTTCGAGAACGAGACCCTCAGATGGTTGGACTCGCTCAATTGATAATTGTGCATTTTCTGAAATGAAAAAAAATTTAGAAGAATTAATTTAAGAATTGACGGTAGTTATGATGATTATTGATTTTTTAATGAATTATTCGGGAAGAATTAATTATGATAATATTATGATTCAATTGTAATTAAATTTCAATGATTGAATTATAATTCTTGTATTTTATTGAATTAAATATTAGAATCCGTAATATCAGAGAAATAATTAATCATCGCAATATACTAATTGAATTATAATTGAATTATAATTAAATTATAATTTTTCAATTTTATTGTATTGAATATTAGAATCCGTAATATCAGAGAAATAATTATTCATCATAATATAATAATTAAATTATTATTTTTCAATTTCATTGAATTGAATATTAGAATCCGTAATATCAGAGAAATAATTATTCATCATAATATAATAATTAAATTATTATTTTTCAATTTCAGTGAATCAAATATTTTTAATAATTAATTATTTCTTTTCTTCGAAGATTTAATTTTGGAAAAAAATTTAATTTGTACTTTTTTGTTGAATGTAATTGAATTAAAATTTCAATTACATTTAGAATCAATAATTCAAATTTTTTTCCAACTATATTTTTTCCAACTTAATTTTTTTTTTTCAAAGAAAGGAAAAAAAACGGAAAAATAACCTAAAGAAAAAGAAAAGAAAACGAGCGCATTTTTAGATGCGAAATACTCACGATCAATGCTGCAACGGCTTCATCGACGCTGGGCAATTGGATGAGAGCCATTTTTCTGTCCTTCGGGAAGAACTTGAAGCCGTTGACGGAGAATCCGTTAGTCTCGAAAGCCTCCTTGATTTCTTCCTCGGTCACGGTAGCTCTGCCAAAAGATTTCGCATTTGAAACAACCGCCAATATTGAACCCACATAGCTTACGAAATAATTGAATCATTTCGAAACTTACGGAATGTTCGACAAATGTAGAGTAGCGCTTGGCGGATAGATATTCTGATAATTCTTGGAGCCGGGTTTCTTGAAACGATGAAGGGTGCTGTTGGTGTAATCCTTGGTGAGACCAGCGTCGGGCTGTCCTTCTTTCGGCAGCTGGACTGTCTGGTGCTTGCTGGTCATAACTCTGATTTGTTTTCCGAATACCCGAAGCTTGTCCATGTGGGTCAAAGCTGCGTGAAATCAAAAAAATAATCAAGCAAATTAAATTAATGAAAAATCGCGGAAAAAACTAATTAAAAAAAAAAAAAAAAGAAATCGCGATAATTACCCAGATGCCCCTGATGAGGTTCAGCCATCTGAATGAGGGCGGAATCTTTCTTGTTGTAGAGAATCTTCACACGCTGTACATCGCCATAAACGCCTGAATGGACAAAACACGCAAACGATGATTATAAAAAAAAAAAAATCGATAATACCACAAAGAACTCGAAGATAAAAAAATTAATTTGATACATTTGTGTGTCGAATGCGTAATACGGCAGGTCTAGTGGGGGTTGGGGGAGGCTTTCGTGGCACGATCGAGATCGTAATGAACGATCCGATCGGGACTCATAGATCATGCAAGGGGCGCTCGGCTACGGTCGCGTTATTGCGGATGCGACAATGCGGGAAAAGATTTTTCGAATATGAGAAAAAAAATCGTGTAACTTATCGACAAAGGCGGAATACGGGCCGAGCGACCCGCGGAGATGGATTTACTTGCTATGGAATTACGTCAATATAATAAAAGCCAAAGCTTATGTCAATGAATGAAGGTGGTATATAGAAATGATATATATATATACATATATATCTGTAGATAAGTGTGTATTATCGGAATAAAATAAATACGTTTGTACGAAACAAATATCAGAAGAGATGCTTTGGAGATAAGTAGCGAACGTGAACATGAGGTGTTCGATGGTCATGATTATCGATGGTGACGAATAGAATATAGCTTCGGAAATCGAATGAAATAAAAATAGATCGAAACGAACAAAATTATAATTGATTGTGACGAAGACGAATTAGACGTTGGAAAAAAATAATAATAATATTAGAGGTTGATAAAAAAAAAATAATATAAATGAATGAACGAATGAAATTGAAGTAAAAAATTGAAAATTGAAAAACAAAACAAAACTGGTGTTGAAGATAAAATAGCATATACCTCTGGTTGGATACGAGATAACGTAACGGATGATGGGCATGATTATTTGTGCAGTTTTATCATATTCAATTTGATATATATATATACGTGAATTGCTTTTAATTTTTATTCGAAAAGTCGTTATTTCGACTTGTATGGCGATTCGAATATTCAATGAAAAAAAAAAAAAAATCCAATCGAATTGTTCATCACTTCGATAATTGATATTCGAACATTGAATAAATGTATCATTCCGCGATAAATGGTCGATTTTAATAATCAACGGTGGACCGCAATAAGGTGTTTTGGTAAATATAATAATTAATAATGTAATATAATTAATAATATAAATGTGGAGACGTACCAAACAGGGTAAAGAGAGCGTCAGTCGTGACCATCTACACAGAGAACAGACAGAGTCCAGTCAGTAGTCAGCGAGTATAATAGAATTCGATGTAAAGTTACCGAGACACGCACAAATTTCACGCGTGTCGACCTCTCGAGAATTTTGGGAACCGTGATTGAAAATTTAATCAACGCGAATTCGTCAATTCGATCGATTCGTCGATGAGAAATGGAATTTAAGAAAAAAAAATCATTGACAATTCGAAAGTCGATGATGGGGTTTGATCGTTATAATTTGCGATGCGGAGCGAAAAATTGTGTTAAAAATGGCGATTGGTTGAAAAAATTTACAGCGCGACGAGAACAGGACGAAGAAAAAGAGGTCGAGAACGGGAAGTTTGAGCGCGACTCAGCGATAGTAAATATACGCAGTTATAGTACAGTAGTGACAAGTTGCAGCTGCGAGATTTGCATTGTCGATATGTCGAGCCTCGAAGCGCGATTGACTCGGAAAAACTTGTTGTTTATTCGTAATTTAAGTTTATCGTTATCTAATTTTTTTTTTAATTCTTCGAAATTTTTCCGGACGCTAAGAACCCAAGAACGTCACGAAAAGGTCCTTGAATGAATTTTTTTCTCGTGTCGTGATTACTTCTCGCGATCGGTTTGACTTTTAATCAGCGGCGCCTCGAAGCCGACGACATTCCGACGTTACGATCGTAACGAGGGCGAAGTGATTCGTATAATGTGTGTTTTCGAAACATGAGTCGTGGAAAAGGAAGGAAAAAGGTGCTAGTTCGAGGGGTTAGACATAACAGGATTGTAAATGCGCAATCGAGACTTTATTTCCTCGTCGAAATGCGAAAAAGCGATGAAGATATAATCCTGAAAAAAAAAGATGGGTACACACAAAACTTTGACAAAGCTTCGTACAGGCTGCGTCATTTCGACAAGGAAATTCGGTGCTCCGATCGAAAAAACTGCGGGGTATGCCTACGTCAGTTCTACGTTTTTCAAAATCTTCTTTTTCGCTTTTCTTCTTTTTTTTTTTTTTTTTTTTTTTTTTGTAAAATAGAATACAATCGCGTACGTGAGTTACAGTGAACAATCGGCAGTATCGAGTTCGAGCTAGGCACATGAAATCTCGTAGCTTCGAAAGAAAAAATTCGGTTACAACGAAAATTTTCTTTGGATTTCACAAAAATGGAGTTTAATTCGAATGGCCACGTGCGTGTTACTCGAATCGGTGTCACAGTTCATATATAAAGAGTTCAGCGTGCAATGGTGCAGCGTTCGAGGATCGACGATATTTATTATTGCAATGCGCGTCATTTTTACGTTTTTTTTTTTGTTTAATTTTTATTTTTATCATCTTCACGAAAATCCGGACAGCGATGAACTTACCTCCTCGTTGAGATTGGTGACAAGCAGCACCGACGACAATTGAGAATTCTGCGGAACGCGGACTCCCAAACCACCGCCGCCGAGGTTGAAACCTCCGAGGCCCGCGAGACCGCCACCGGCCGCGACGCCGTTGTACGGAGCTCCGAGAGGCGATGGAAGTCCGTGCATCGCCGCGAACGGCGTGGAAAGGACGCCTGGCGCCCCTGCAATGGATTCTACTTCAGAAAATTCATAGTTCAACGTTAATTGACTCCTCAGAGATTCATGATAATCGTAAAATTAATGTAAAAACGCAATTTTTGGGGAACATTTCACCGATTAATTATTTTTGTGAATTCTAACGCGTTTGAAAATTCAATTATTTTTATTCCATTCGGGATTCGAATGAGTTCGTCCGTGATTTGAGAACGAAATCTGGCGAACTTGGAATGCTAGAAGGAATATGAAATTAATTATTGATTTGCCTATATTCAACTTTCGATTCACGTTTTTGTGTTTTTACGATTGAGAATTGAATTGACAACGCGCGAAGAAAAATTGAAAAATAATAATAATAATAATAATAATAATAATAATAATAATAATAATAATAATAATAATAATAATAATAATAATAATAATAATAATAATAATAATAATAATAATAATAATAATAATAATAATAATAATAATAATAATAATAATAATAATAATAATAATAATAATAATAATAATAATAATAATAATAATAATAATAATAATAATAATAATAATAATAATAATAATAATAATAATAATAATAATAATAATAATAATAATAATAATAATAATAATAATAATAATAATAATAATAATAATAATAATAATAATATTAATATAATTATTATTATCATTATTCTGTGGTTTATTCATTTGTACATTAAAAACACAACATTGTTGTGTTTGTCCCGATTAGCGGGACCATTAACGAGCAATTGACGACTCACCCGGTAGACGAGCGCGCTGTTGATTTCCGGCAGCTCCGAGCAACAGTTGAGGAAGAAGTTCACCACCGAGGGCGAGCGAAGCCGCATCGATACTGGCATCACCGGTCGGCAGGTTCGGATTCGTGTAATCTCGCGATTTGTCATTGTTGTACTTGACGTTGAGACTCTGCATCTTGCTGTAATCGATGCGAAGAGTGCAGCACGAGTTGTAGATGTTCTGACCATCCAAAGACTGTAAATAAGGGTTAAAAAATAAAAAATCATTATCATAAGATCTCAATAAAATCCATTGGTTCAATTGTTAAAATGGTTATTCCGAACAGAGGGCAATTTTCAATCAGCATTAACGATCTAGTCCGCAACGTCGAATTCAAAAAATCTTTTTTCTCGTTCACCGCAAGCTCGCGCAATGGCAACGAAAAAGATCATCACCGGGGTTGAAGCTTTTCGGACCCATACCGAGATCGCGATCGCGACGAAGACATCGAGACCGGAAAATAGAATAATAATTAGCCGAACGTTTTAGCCTTCCCGCGCGACGGCCATTGTTATTTCCGGCCTCGTAGCCACGGCGTTAGCCGTCGACGTCGATCAATAACCATTATTGTCCCACATCGTCGTTGTGGCGTAATGAAAACGAGGCGAACGGAGCGAATAATTAAAAAAAAAAAAAGCGAGAGAAAATAGAAAAAGAAGAAAAAAAGTGGAAAAAGAGGAAGTATGAGATGAAAAAAAAGAGGCAGATTCGAACGAGCGAGAAACTAGTTCTGCGTAACGATTCGTTGACGTCGAATGGGAACGTTGACCATCGTCCGTTGCCGTATAGGGGATGTGGGTTGCCGGCGATACTCAAAGGGGGTTGATGGATGCACGAACTCGAGCGGTCGTTCGTCGTCCAAGCGTGAATCGAACGGCGTTTGCAGCCGCGGGGGTTGAAGCAGCACTCGCGTTTACGAGCGGAAAGTGAGAGGGGGAGGGGGTGGGGGAGGAGGAGGGAGGAGGGTCGAAACGATGCAACCGGGCGCATCGCTGCAACAACGATGGACACGTAGCAGTGATGACGACTCGTGGTGCTCCCAGTTTCGTTGCATGCCCTTCGAAGAGTCACCGGAAACCGGGTGCGAAACGTTTGGGAATATTCGATGCGTTCACGGGAGAATATGAGTCGTCGATGAAATATCGCCGAAAGAACGCGATTGGATTTCTGGTTGTGGTATCAACGAATCAACGATTGACGTTTATCATCCCGATGTGATGCGAACATCTTGGTATTTTTTTTTTTTTTTTTTTTGAGAACTTAGGTTTGTCGAAAATGTGTCTTTCTAATAGGAAAATTTCCATCGGATTGGCACAATCGTTGGGTGGAGGTGGATTTAGCAAAATTAATGAAGACTAAGTAATTGGGCGTCCAGAAAAGCAAGATAGTTTTTTTTTCGGACGATCAAAATTGATTGAATTGATATTATATCCTCAGAAAATGTCTAACCGTCGAGGAAAAATTATTCCAAGTATGATGAGTTAAATAAAATCATTATTATATTCATTAATAGATATAAATATTATAACCCATCTATACTATTCTATCGATCTAATTTCATCCATGAAATAAATAACAAGAATTTCATCGATCGACATTCACGGTTTTTGTAGGATTAAAAACAATATAAACAAATATGCGAAAAAATATGCGTGTTCGCCGAACTTTTCGTACCATGGACCGTATCTCAAGCAAGCTTATTCTCCGGCATCTGCGTTGGGTCCGACGAAACCGTGATACCTTCCCAAGCGAACAGTTGGCAACAACGTCGGTTGCTCGCCATGTCAGCAAGGTTGCTACACGCGATCCTGTTTCATTTTCATTAATAATCCAGACGACGAAGGAGCCCGACGCCGAGCCACGGAAGGCCGGTCGGCCGGCTGGCAAACAATGCGGCCCCCAACGGGATGGGTTTAACGCGACGACAACCCCACGCGACTGCCTAACAACCTACATCCTCGTTGGGTTTGTTTGACTTGTCACGAACGCAACGTTGGCAACGTTTTCGTGGAAACGTTTTCCACGTACGCGTATAATTACGCTATAGTGCCGATGGGAAATGTGTTCGAAACCCGTTGGTCGAGCAACGGTTATCTAGTTACAACGTACGTAGCCCGGTTCGTTCCACGTCCACGATCATACGCAAAGCTCGGGCTCTTCTCCGTGCCTACGAGAATAGAAACATGGATTTTCAATAGCGTATGCCTACATGCTTCACCGCAGTTTCGTTGGACCTAATACACTCGTATGACACTAATACCAGTTGCTCGCATAAATATTAGCTCGCGCTTATGAATTTCGTACATAATTACGACCATCGATCTATTCGTGCCACCTGCGCCGGTTAAAGCGAGCGATTCTCATAAAAGCAACGATAAATTTCAATCTCGAAGCTCGCAACGTTGATAAAAAAAAATGTTTATTCTTCATTTTTTGACGCGAATTATACCCAACCCAATCGATGTTTGAAAGAAAATAAATACACATAAATCGTTTTCACATTAAAGATCCAATGATTATTTTTACAACGGAAAGAAAAATAAAATGGTTCCCTGAATTATAAGATAAAATTTAATTTTCATACTTCTCAGGCAGAGTTTTCACATTTTGTTTAAAATTGAATATTGCGGGGTCTTTTTCGCTCATGCCGTGAAAATGCAAGAGCTGTGTAAACTCGGGATAAAAACAATCTATCCAGAGATAAAAATGTACACAGCGAAGATAATTGAATTGGCTATTACACAGTGAACTTGGGTAAACCATTCGTTCAACTTTTTTCGCAATCTACAAGTTGCGACGATGGTTGTAAGTTGCCCGAGGCCAGGATTTGGCTACAAAACCGACGTTAGGTCGATTTTCCGGCAACGTCGGGGCGTTTACGGAATCGAGTCGATCCAATTATACAACTCGGAAAGTTTTGTCAGACGCGTATCGTACCTTTACGACGAATTATCCGTGCACGAAGCGCGTTGCGCATTACCGACTGGCGAGATTGGCGGCTCATTGCCGTTAACGACGTTGGCTCTCGGGTTAATCGTGGTTTACAGTTCATGAAGAACGGACGAAACGCGGAACGAGGCTGCAACGGCGAAACGTCGTTTCGGGGACTGTAGATTATGCAATTATGCGCAGAATTCGCGAATGACAATTCGACGACGTACATCGAAAGTCAAATAAATCAAAAACAACATTCAGTAAACGCAATTATCAACAGAGAAATATTTAAAAAAATTCTTAAGCCAGTATTACACGAATTCGAAAATTAGATTTTCAAATAATTAATAAGTGTTCAACGACAACAATCGTTCCAATTATTCAAGAAGAATAATTATAAGAGGAATAAAATTTCTTTCGTTGCTGATCGCATTTAATGCAATCGATTGTATCAGTAGACCTAGTGAGATAATTTTTTTGCGTCATTAGAATTCTTCAAGAAACGACAATTGTAAGATATCGATCGTCGTTGATCGAACTTGGTGCGTTAAATTCGAACAAGACAAACGCTGGCTCCGTTAATGGAAATTTCTACGTGAAGAACGAGAGAGACGGAAAGAGATGGAGAGAAGGAGATCGTGGAAAATTTAGCCGGAGGGTACGCGTGTCCGGTTGGAACTTCGTTAGGCGAGACCGAGTATTTTCCCCGGTCGTCGTGTTGTTCGCCCGGGCGAAGCTTCGGGCGGGCCATTCCGGGTTGTCCACGTCGTCCGTTTTCACAACGAGTCAACCCCGTTGTTCGACGACAAACGGGAACATTACCGCGTTCTCCCCGACCTTACCGACCCCGCGATTTCACCGTCCGACTCGTCCGACTGGTTCGCCTTAACCCGAGTGTATCAAAATCATTAAAAGGAAGAACGAGCGACCTCACTCGCTTCGTTGGCTTCATCGGTTCGCCCATCGTCCTATTATTCCTCGTTACATCGGAACACAAAGGCCGGAGCCCCGAGGACTCGTTGTCGTTTCTTGCCTTACCTCAAACCCGCACGCGCCATAAAAATCTTTCTACAGTTACTCCCTATGCCCTCTGGCTCCTCGTGAAAGCTGCATGACCGGCTTGCCATTTACAAAGGACCGCTCACGGCTATGTAATATTTCGTTATTCCCTATTTACCTTCCATTTGTCTAAAAAAAAATTAAAAAAAAAAAAAAAACAACGAAAAAAGATGTAACAAACGATGTATATTACATGGTTTTATCTTGGAATTATTATCTGTTTTGAATCGCGTAATTTCGCATCATTAAAAAGACAGGAGGTAGGCCATCGAATCACGGGACATTGGTGAGACGAGAAGATATGAGAATGTTTTACGTCGTAAAATTAGTTCGTCCGCGTGTGGTTAGAAGCTTTTTCTCGTCGATTTTCTCGCGGTTGCGGCGATATAATTCACTCTGACGAGCAAAGCGAGACGGGAATGGGAGCGCGCTCTAAGAATATTCCCAGCAGCGGCGGTAGCGGAATCCCGTAGGTTTCGAGTGAGCCGAGGACTCCGGGGAGCCTCGGTCCACGTCCGGAAAGCGGAAAATTTAAAGGGTTGCTCGAATGGGAACACGAGCACCACCTGAGGAGGTTTGTTCGTCCGCTGTGCTCCCTGAATTATGTACGTATATGGATATATGTACGTATGTATAATGCCATGGGAATACTTACGAATTTAGCGGTCTGCGCCGACAGCATGTCCGGGTACTGAATGAGAGCCTGGAACGTATCTGAAATAGAAAATAACGAGCAATTTGATAAAAAACGATAAATCATTGCGATTAAAAATATTTTGAGCACATTCACGTGGGACAGAAAAATATCGAAAGCTCTTATATTATTGCAATTAAATGTCGGATCTATATGCGAATAATAATTTTCATCGTCGAGTCTTCTCAAAATAATTATCATGATTTTTTCAATTAAATGAATAACAATTACTTTTGAAAAATACATTTATACGATATTTGGTATTAATTGAAAATAAAAATAACAATAGAAAACCTCTGTTTCTTCCCACAACAAGTAACACAGCGAAAGACGGGACAATCGAAGTACGTAAACAAGAGTAAAGTACGTAACGAGAGAATTGAAAAAGAAAGTGAGGCATCACTCGGCGCGTGGATGTCGAGAACGCTTCGGTGGCATTTTGCGCGAGAAAGCTTGTTTCATTGAAAGGTTTTGTTCCGCGGTTGGTCGGGAGGATTCGCGAAAGTGACAACAGAACCGAGATAAAGCCCGATGACATCTATGTACATGGGTAAGTACGGCACGGGGATTCAAGTGCGTCGTCAACGTGTCGCGACGTGTTTTCTCGCGACGCAAGTGCTCACAGTTGTCGGAGAAACAAACCCCCGTTGATACAACGTCGTTGGTCGTCCTTTGCCTCTGGTTTAACGGATGTCTGGCCGTTATCGCGGTGCCGCGATACGGCGCACCATGGAATGTTTCGCGTGTTTCGCGTAGCATGCGCGGAAAACATCGTCCATCGGCGCGATACACGCACACGCGATACACACGCGTGTGCGGAAATGTATGTGCGTAAAGAGAAATATTCGGAGAACGGTTGGTTCGATGCTCTCGACATTCGGCACGTTCAAAACGTTTGAAACATCCAAACAAAATAAAAAATAAAAAAAGAACGAAAAACGTTCTAACGCATACGTGAAACCTCCCCCCCCCCCCCCCCCCCCCCCTTCGAACTATGGGCCTTCCCCGACCCGCATTTTATCGAGAGGACAGTCGGTGGAAGATAGCCCAAGGGGGCTGGTTCGGTCACCGACGGAAGCTTCTGCTTTGACGCTGTTTCGACGGTACGCTACACAGTTTCGCCGATGAGCTCTGGTTCAAACCTACGCGGGATGTGCCGACCCGAGCAACGACCGCGTCGCACGTCCTCGGGGTGCACACAATTCACAAGCCATCTACCCCTATTTTCGTTCAAACTCCCTTTCGGCCATACTGTCCCCCGTTGGGTATGCGTATGCGCGGGTTCCGTATATCTATGCAAGAGAGCTTGAATTCGTAACAGGCGTCTGCCGACGGGTTTTGCTCGGGGCTCAATTGACCCCCCCCCCCCCCCCCCCCCGTCCCCTTCTGCCGTTCCGCGATTCTCTCGCACGGCGTTTTCACGCGCAGTTATCCGGCCTTTCACCCTCCGTAATCGTGGGTCTGTCTATTGTACCCGTGAGCTTGCGATTTCGTAACTGATCGCGCGAGACGGGAGAATTAAGGGGACCTTCATGAGTAATTACGAACGCTTTTTTGCTGGATCAGGTGCGATGATGTGCTTCGGGGGCGTTGAAGAGTTAACGCGTAAGCACATCGATGGTCTTTGCTGGATATTCGGGGGGTGATTAGATTGGTGATTTTCGTGGAAAATTTTATTGATGCCATGGAAGATGCATGATACGCGACGTGTGAAAGATCTTTCGGGGGAGGGAAGTCTGCAAGAGGTGCAAAAAGATAGATCGACACTGAGAGCCGACATTCGATTCACCATTATCGAAACCGAATTATCGGAGATTATTATCGATTATCGATTATTGAATTATTATGGAGTCGTTCGACCATTATTGAAAAATCTGTTTTTATCGTTCGGTGCCGGAGAGAATTATTTCGAGTCTTAACGAACTTTTCATCCATCGAACATGAAAGTCCAATGAGTTATTGATGGAGTTTTCGGTCGGTGGTGGAATGCAAAGCTCATAATCGCTTATTCGAGGATAATTAGATGAAAGTAAAAAATGAATGGAAAATCGAACGAACATGTTGGCTGGAAAATGGCGAGTGTGGATGCGCGTCCGTGTGTTTATGTGCGCGACCATGGATCTCGAGACGACGGAGTCGTATGGAAATTAAATTTTGAAGTGTGCCGTCTGGTTAGACGAAGAGAAGAGAGTTTGAAAGATCGAAGAGAGTCGCAGAGGCATAAAGAATATTGCGAAAGCAACGGCACTGCGTACTTTGGCGACAGCCCTTGGGGGGCATGGCTACGCCGAGCGATGCCGGAAAGGATATACCAACACCAAGTCTTCGACGGTGTTGCTACTTCGAGGTGGCAGCATCGCCTACTCGTATACTACTTTCCTATAAGAGCAATCTGTAATGGTATACCGAAGTACTCAAAGTGTACTACGGGAAAGGTGAAGATTCAGAGTGCCGTTGCGTGTACGTCTGTGCAAAAAACTACGAACAAGCAAATCGTCTTTCAACATCTTTTCGTCTTTCGAGTTAGATTCGATTCTTGACGTTTTATAAGAGAAAAGAAAATTGTTATTTAGATCTAAAACAAATGAAAAAATTATTTTTTAAAATAGAAAATACGACTCGAGGACTCTTCTTAATTATTATCAATCGCATATAGGAGTTGAATAATTTGAATTTTAAAAAAATATACAGATATATAGTTTAATAACTTGTACTCACTGTTCTTCGTGAAGGTGACGATTTTCAGAACCTTGCCATAACGGGTGAATATCTGAAACAAAATAAACGGTGGCACGTTAATCAATGAGAAGGATTTGTCCCGATGATGCGAATGTGAGGAACCCATGGAATCATTGCAATACGCTACGGGAGTATCGAAGCTAATTGGGTATTGATTTCGCGGAGGAAACGAGTATTCATGTGGCATCCAGCGGATATGGACTGAGCCCTCGTTCCTCCGACGCATCGGGGCTGTAATCGAGATGGATGCCGCGGCGGATTTAACGGGACAGGATGGTCCGGGGGAAAATTAACAAACGTATCGCTCTGTCCCGATCATCGTGGATAATCAAGGGTTGGAATGTAGGCTTTGGGTTATTAAAGCTGCCAACTCCATGAGACGAACCGAACGCTCGTTGCGCGGCGGTAATGGTCGTATTTTATTTTCTCGTTAATCCCTCCTCCATCCCTCGTCGAATATCCAAATATTTGTCCTCGATCGTCATTTCGTCATGCGACGGACAAATATGATGAACGTTTCGACGCGAATAACGTCCGTGACCGAGCGTACAAAATATTCGTACGTAACGCGTCGGTCTGTACGTAACCGAAGAATATCGAATGATCAATCAATCAACCCGAGTTTGTTTACACAGCGTTGCTGATCTAAGCTTATGCAAGGCCACCCGCGTTACCGTCGCGTTTCGATCCCGAATATTATACACAATCATCGGCAATAATCCATCGCTGACACAATTATTCGATGTTCATAAATATTTATCGTTCGACGTGGCCTGGTGGCGTTGGTGATGTTACATACGTCGCATTTCACGTCAAATTATCGACGAATGTGTTCTGCATTTTTTTTTTTCTTTCGTATCTTGATTCGATCGAAAAATAATTATTCACGCGAACGAATAATGCGGGAGATGCAGAAAAAATCGAAGTTATCGAATGAGTAATAACAATTTTTGTGATATCGAATATCGTGTCAGCGGAATCCAAACTGCTATTTTCACGGACCACATTTTCATGGAATTTTGTCGATGCAGTTCCACAGTTGTAATATTTTTCGTGATTGTATCTTCGAATGAGAAATTTTGATGTTGACGAATACTCATCGTGGAGATATTAATTAACGATAATACGATGTGTTGTTCAATGATGACAAAGGTCGGAAAATGGTGGAAAATGCTTGTAACGTCGGGTTCAGCGAGCGTACGGCTGACAGCTCGACGACGAAATTTTTTCGTTGCCGGTGCAGTTGAAACGCAGCTCGAGGCTAGTAAATACCGCCACACACAGACGCATACCAAAGCCAATTACGTTGCTACGCGGCGTTTTTAAATTACGGAGTTGAACAAATAAACGTAGACCATTAGCGTTATTGCGCGGTTATTATCACGAATGTCGGGAGGGGGAATGGAGTGGTCCAAATTGAAAACTGTTTTGTCTCTGTTTTTCTCTCTTTACCTCGCCCCCTCTCGCCCCCCGACTGTATCACTTTGTCCACTCTTAGCTTGAGCTCTCATCGATGACG
Source organism: Sussaba pulchella (assembly GCA_963971145.1). Lineage (NCBI taxonomy): Eukaryota > Metazoa > Arthropoda > Insecta > Hymenoptera > Ichneumonidae > Sussaba > Sussaba pulchella. The sequence goes on from OZ020166.1 coordinate 19,479,736, forward strand.
AATATAATTAATGGGGCAATAATCGATGAGGGATTAAGCGCGTTTCTCGTTCTATCGCCGTAAAAAAATATTCTCTTCAACATATTTTCATCGAATCACAATTCGTTTTGAAATTCGCTATCATTTTGTTTTTAAAAATCGAATGGCCCGAAAAAACGATGAATATCAACAGCACTCCGTGAAGCTTCGTAGAAGAATTCCGAAATGATGAGAAAAATCTATTGTTCGTCAAATCACAGGCGAATAAAAGCGAAATAAAAAAAAAAAATGGAATACAACATTCCACCCGGCTTTTGGATTTTCCCATCTCCCCTGACGAATATATATTTCCCTAAATTTCTCGGAAAAAGCAAACACGCGTGATTCCATTGTCGACAAAGCTGCGGACCTCGCGCAATCATTCAATGAGTGAAATATCTGCCCGTTTGTGCGGTCTCCGCGCGTCACGGAATTCACGTGAAAATTCCATCCGCGTTCGTTCGTCAACCCCTGCCGCTTTCACCCCCGCACGGTTGAGCCAAAAGTAAATATTATCAATCGTCCCTGAGGGCTTTTCTTTTTCTCGCGGTATTTTTCGACGGCGAACTTTTTTATCCCGAACTCAACGTCTGTTCCACCAATGCTGAACAAAATGTAACAAATACGCAAAGCCGTCGACCGATTAAAAGACGTATTGGCTCGACAATGAATTTCCATCCGCCGGTACGTAGTGAAAATCGTATACGAAAGAAAAAAAAACGCGATAAAAAGAAGAAAACAAAATTCTCGTTACAGGAACGATTTTACAGATGATTCGTGTGCGACGCCTTGGTTTACCCCACGATACTTTACCGATCTTATTTGCAATCATTTTTTTCTTCAGTCTTCGTGTTTCCGTTCTTTCCCGCCTTTTTCGTTCGCGTAAATATATCCGACTTTCAATTGCGAATGATACAAAAATGTCGTTGTCGCAGTTTGACATTTATTTTTCATTGAAAACCCATCGATAAGCGCAGGCACGTAATTCCAGAATTTCCCCAGCCCTCGGTGAGCGAACAATGTCTACCTACAGGGTCGAACCATTGAAATTGCTTTTTTTTCGTTTCGAATTTGGCGTTGGGTCGGAGAAGGGAAGAAAAATCTGACGAGTCGGAGCTACGAAGGAGGGAAGGAGCTTTGGCTTCGACGTGGTGCAACGGATGGTGTAAAAGCTGGTCGACCGAGGCTGGACTACATAAACCCCTACACGCATACACACACACACACACACACACACACACATATATATTATTTATATGTATATGTTGACCGGTTGCAGAAGCATTGAGGCAACCCTTTGGACGAGAGAGCGTCGCACGGGCGGTACTCCGGGAAGAAATCCCGCGGGAAATCAAGTTGGTGCGCGGGCGAGGCGGGAATTCGTCGACGTAGGCACACAAATACAAACATACAGAACAGGTCAGGTTACGCGATATAGGAAGGTAGTAGCTGTGAAGGTAAACTTGCATCGCCAGTTTCGTCTGTGATGCATCGTAAACTGCGCAAACCCAAGAATCGCGATGACACACCTGCGAATAAATATATCGAGGTTGTCGAGGTTGCAAAGCCATCGCTAATATCTTATGTGTGTTCGCTGGGCTTTCATCGCGTTCACCGATGACTCGAGGTCCACCGACTGCGACTCGTCGCGAAGGCTTTCATCATTCTTCCCACAGAAGTGAAATCCCCAGGTGGCCGGATGGCGAACGAAAAATCGATGTAAGCTCGGAAAGAAAAGTCGCGATTTTCTTGCAGCAGCGAGAGTGACGAGACAGAGATGAAGATGTAAAAGTGGCAGCTGCGGCTGAAGCGAGCACACGATTGGAAATTTCGTGAGTCTCGATGGATGTCGATAAGAAATAATCTTACGAGACAATTTTGTCAAAACTGGATGGAAATGTCGTACACGCAAGTGTACAACATTCTTTGTGAAATCGTTTGTCATCTTTAACATTTTTCACTAAAATTGGATTTTTGTTGAATGTAGAGACCGGAATTCAGCTTTGACTTTTCCATCTCAAACTGTTATTAATTTATAAATGTAGAAACGTAAATAAAGAAAAATCAACTTTTTCTGGCACAAAAGTTCAACGAAATTACGTTATTATATTTCTCTGAAAGAGATAAGTTGAAACATCCGAAATGAAGATGAATTGGAATCAAAACTGAATGATGAAATACGATAATGGTTTCATATAACTTTGTGAGATTTGAATCGGAACGGTATAATGAATTTGACTATATTTGGAATGGCGTATTGTGAAAATTAATTTCGGCCAAGCAATTTCGTCGATTGCGGGTGGCAGTATATAACCAACGAATCAACTAGGGCCGCGTTGCATCGGTGAAATTTGTGAACGCAGAGACACGTTTGCGAGTGTAGAGCGAGGAAGAGGGGCAAAATGAATGTGCATGGAGAAGAGCCGTTCACGGACATACAGTGGCGATGACGAACGTTACCGGTTTGTGAACGCGCGACACGCTACGCCAGACTCGAGAAATCGATAAAACGGAAGGAATACTCGTCAACGCCGCCAACCGTACGCTCTCGACACGATTCTCGATCGTGTTTATCGTCTATGCGTGCACACACATACCCACCTAACGCACGTCATTTCGCAGTTAATTCGACGACCGCACAAACGACTCCCCGAGGGTTCGAACGCGTCGACAATATGAATTAATCTGGATCATAAATTCTCGAAAAGATTTTATTACGAATTATCTTCGCGTACGTGGACTTTTGTAATATTGAAAAACCAAAAAAATATAAATATTTTTCAATTTATTGTATCATTTATTTTCGAAGCCGCATTTATTTTTATGGAAAACTGTTCGCCGAGAAGTAATTTTTTTTTCGAAACATTTGCGTAATAACTTTTGTTTTATTGTTTCTTTAAAAATTGGTTATTTTATTTTTTCGAATCACGCCGTTTATTGTCATTGCCGACTGCGTTATTCTCGTTACGGGGGCACTTTATCGAGAAGCTCGGAAAAATCTCGTTGTACCTGGTTCGACTTTATTACGTTATCAATCATACACCCCGTTTTATTGAAAAACATATGGCAGGTGAAAACGGTAAACAGTGGGGAATCAGTGAAACGTATGTAAACCTCGTTGCATTTAATTCTTCACATAATAATGGTGAATGGGGTTTGCACGAGTACACGCGGATCATTGGGCACAAAGGACGTTGCACAGTACCCATGGCCTATTTCGAAGCCTGGAAACGACTGTGAAAGCTGGTGGCAATCGATTTTCCGAAAAGCATAGCAGTACAGCGAATTCATTCGTGTACTCTCGTTGCATTGTTATTGTAGCTCGCATCGATGAAGCTACAAGTCGCAACGGTATGTACATACCATACGCCCATGGGGTGGGAAAACGAGAGAGGCGAGGACCCGGGGAATTCGAAGGTAAACCTGAAAACCCGTAGCGTTTTTTTTTTATTTTTTTAAACTTGCATACGCGACCGCGTTCGCGTTGCCCCGATGCGTGAAGAAGCGTTGATCTCGATAACTATTTAAGTTAATTGAGCGTGCGAGCTCGACGAGTATTCAAATTTTCACAGAACCCCGGAGCCGGTAAACTGGTTGATTTTTTCGCAAACTCGCGCTTTAGTCGGTACACGATTATTCTCTTCGATAAACCCTACGGGGACCTCCCTCCCCCGTTCGATGCGACTAAAAATATTTGTTACTATTATTTCCAGCTCGATTGCGATTCCTTTTGTTCGTTCTACGTTGGTGTGGCAATTTATGAAATTATGCAGGAATCTCGGCTTTCATAAATACCGAATCAAATGATTGTGAAATTTTATTGATTTCATTTTTTTATACCGAACGAAAAATGTGAAGAATAAACTGGAAACAATAATAAGGATCTACGATAACTCGTACGACCGTCTTGCGGAAATTATCGTCGCGCGAGAGTGCTTTCGATGGAATTTTTTTCGCGTCCCGGTGAGACGGGGTTCTTCTTATCTAAAAGCTTGAGCTTTTCAAAATAAAAGTGTAGCAACAGCGGCATCACGAGTCGTTAAATCGAATGGCATATTGGATATGCGAGACTCCATCGGCTCGGCATCGCTCTACGGGGAGCTCTTGCTCTTTTACCGTCGGAGATTACCCGCACGGACAGACGTATCTCGCGTTTACGTATACGTCGCAGATGGGAAACTAGAGGTACAACGAGATACTGGAGATTAAGCACACTTTACTACAATTATCGGAACCGATCGAATCTCACGCCTCACTAAACCTTCCAACGACTCTTCAATTAAACCGTTTGATCGTTGAATCCTCGTTCAAGCTCATCCGCTGTGCGATCACATTCGCACCTCCGGAAAAAATTCACGAGAAAAAAATTGCACGATATTATAAAAATCAATAAATCTTCCGAATTTCGATGATTTTTGCTTGACATTAAACAGTTGACATTTTTAACGATCAGAATAATAACAAGATATTAAAACTACTTTATCCATGATTTCGATTTTTTCTCGACGATAGAGACCTTTTTTTTCGAAATTCCAGATCGACATTCTTTGGAATTTACGTCGACGTAGGAGCGATTGTCGACGATGAAAAAGTGAGAACCACGTGAGGCCATTGAATTCAACGGGTAAATTGAAAATCCGATGAACATTGGGGAGATCGTTGATGGCTGACCGTTCGACCCCAAATCGTGGGTCCGTCTTCGGAATTTCGAACGGTCGGTTTTTATCCCCATTGGATTACGTGGATCGGCTTAAGAGCCGAGAGGGATATCTCGTGTCCGCGGGTGATCCCGGGACACGGGGTGAGGTCGGCGGTTCCGTGACAGGGTTGTCGCTATCGACGTCGCAGCCCGACAGGTTATTAATACACGCGTTCGGCTTCGACCCGACACTCGATATTATATCACGTAAGAGTTATGACGATAAGAATGAACGATGTGACAAAAAAAATACGTCATAAAAATAATAATAATACCAATAACAATAATAATAGGAGCCAAGGCTTTCTTAAAATGAAAAACCATCGAGAGAAAAGATAAGTACTCGGATGAATTCGTGTCTTTGAGGTGGCGAATGTTTGCGCCACCAACATTAATAATTAATTGAAACGATTGAAGAATAATTGAATGCGTTTTGAATTCCGCGTGACGAAATTTTGAACGTTCCGAACTAACTTGAAATCGAGTTCCGGGACGTATGGTCCATCGACGTGGAAAACGCGATACGCGGCTTCGGTTCGACCACGTAGGGCAACATCCATCCCCCGAGATACATCCGCGAGCGGGGTGAATGATGAAATTCTAGGAGCATCGGAGGATTAGACGCGGGAGGTGGGCTCAGGCCCTTCATGGTTTTAGACTTGACGGCTCACGTTCGGCAAGCTCCCATGTATACCACGGGCGTTTACGTACGGCACAGACTCCCGGGTGCAGCGTGTAATATTCGGATATGCATATGTATAATGCCGGGTAGTGACAATGACGATGAGGCCAAACGTCGTTATTGATTGGCGTGTTGGAGTTATTAATTCGTAGGGTTCAATTATCGGGGAGCGAATCTCCGGGGTCGCGGCGGTGGAGCATACAACGGCAACGGCACCCACATCCACCGCCACATCCAACCACCAACACCGTCAGGTACCGAACCAGGCCGTTGCGGAGGGCGCTTTGCCGCGCTCGATCTACGGCCAATGCAATAACCCGCAATAATAGTAATTCAATTTCAACGTTGCGGGCGTCGTGCGATATCGTAGCCAAGTCAGCTATCTACAGTTATACAATCAGGAGCATATAGTTTAGCCCGCTTTTGGATGTTTGAGGTATGTTCATGCACGCACAAGTACGCGTGTGTTTTGTCAGGCGAGCCCGAGGGCGCTGCGGATGACACGAAACGGACGAATGACCATTGACAACTTCACTTCGTTTTAACATCCCGTTCTGTCCTGATTACGACACCAAAGGTCGTGGTTCGATTGTTGTATTTTTTAAAATTTCTTTTATTTGATTTTTCGATAAATTTCGTTATTCGTCGTGATTGATATCGAGCGTTGAGCACGTCCGACCGGTAGGTTTATCAATGACGGAACGAAGCAATTATTGTCGTTCGGTACGCGTGATGTGAAAATATTACATGCGAAATGATTTATCGTGGCAATCGCGTTGTTATAGTTTTGTTTTTATTGTTATTATTCGGTTTTTTTTTATTACGAATCAATCAATCGGACGCATTCGTTCGCAATTTCCATTAACGTCAGGAACAATAACAACGGCACAACAATGTAACGCAATCGCGGGTGAAGAGTTCGCGCGAAACGATCGGATCGTAAAGGAACGAAGAAATATTCGCCCTCCCCTACCCCTTCTCCCTCCCGGACCGAGACCGTTTTACAATCCAGATCCCTTTTCATTTTCATTTCTCGGCAAGGAAAAACATGCGCATGAGTGACAAGTCAGGCAGGCGTAAAAGCGTGTACGAATGTGAGCGTCGCGCAACGGCCGAGACGACGTTGGGGATGAGAGGGATTCGACGGCGACGACAAGGATAAGAGGGCAAACTCGTGTGAATGAGTCTCGGTGAAAAAGTGCAAAAAGAAGGTTCGATATTAATCGTCGGTGAGGAGAGCGAACCCGGGCCGAATGGACACGAATACTCGAAGCCGAGTGGGCAACGACTCCTCGCATCGGGTAGTTTTTTAAAAACATTTTTTTTTCGTTCGTTCTTCAATTCCGTGTTGTTTTTCGTTGTATTTTTTTTCTTTCGCATGGCTTTCTTCTTGGTTTGCCTGGCCGATTGTGGCGCGCATAGCGAAGTACCGCCTCGAAGAATGAGGATTGGGTGAGCTTCGGAAACGCGGAGCTTCGTTTCTCAGGGAAAAGCTCGCAGTGACGGTGAATGCTTGGCTCGGGAAACGACCCGGGGATCGAACGAGAAACCACGCGGGCGGAAGGGAATGGTGTGGTGGCGGTTGTGTAGTAGTGGCAGCGGCGGTAGTAGTAGCAGATACGCGAAGCATTAATCACGCGCTCCTAGTGCCCTATGATTAATGGATCGCCTTCTGCCTCCCGCCCATCCTCTTCCCCGCGTTCGCACAGCCCACCTACATCCCACTGTTGCATCGTGTACGTTGATTCGCTTCGATCGTTCCAGCGTTCGGTTTCAACCCCCCCCCCCCCCCCCCCCCTCCCGCCACCCGCCCCCACGCCCAACCCTTCTCCCTGGCCGAATCTCGTATCGCGTCTCTATATTTGTTGTATAAATGCGTGTTTGCCGTTTCGGAGGGGCGGATTCTCTCTGTTACGATTCGCATTTGTAACCAATTCCTTCGAAAAACGAAAAATACATTTGTTCGAATCATTCGAACCGTGGAAATAAAATTTTTCTTTGAACGCTCATTTTTTTGTTTCCTTGGATGATAAAACGCGTTGCAATCTCTTGATAACGCTATTTTGTCCAACACCTGGCTTTATTATTGCGTGTCGAAATATGTGTTTGAATGGGGAAAAAAGGATTAACAATTGTTCGTTTGACGGCTGTACAACAATTGCCGTCGAACTGACGCAATAGCCGTTAAGGAGTGAAATTCTTTGATTTTACCGAAGTTCACGCGTACGAGTGAGTTAAAATGAAATAAAAGCCGAGAAGATTGTTACGCCGGTGGCAGCACGGCTACCGGACTCTCTGACAAATAACCCTCGCGGGAAAACGAACGTTTTCCTTTATTACGAAGTTTGGATAGTGCAAAACCGGATCGAATTTGTGCTGCCTCCGTGGTTGCCGGTGAGCTTTCCCGACCCCGTTCGCCATTCGCAGCACGGAACAAAAACTTTGTTCTTTTGTTTTGTTTTTTTTCTTTCGCAAGCCTCGGGTCGGCGTTTATATATCCGACGAACCATTTAGCTGTGAAACCCGAGCGAGCGGGGGTTGCGTTGCGAAAAGCGCGAAAGATCGTAAAGTCGCCCATCGAAAGGAGGATTTCAAGGAACAAATATAGTAGCGATATTAATCAACCGCGAGCGAGGACGAGGCCCCAAAAACAAAAAAAATTAAAAGTATGACACGGCGACCGGGGCCAAACGACACGAGAAACAAAGAAACTTCGCGATGCTGTCAAACCGCTTGTGACGATTCAATTTGACAACCGCCGGCAAAAAATTCCATTCGGGATTCCGCGTAACGTTTGAAACGACTTTTTTCCCTTCTTTTTTTTTTTTTACGACACCGACAAACCCCGCGATGCCGACTATCGTCCTCCAACTTGCCAAATGAGAACTTTGTTCGGTCATGAGTTTCGTGTGTATTTTGCAAAAGCAAAAAAGTTAAAAAAAAAAAAAAAAAAAAAAATGGTTCGTAGTTGAGTGAAGCCAATCGCAACAGGCAATTTTGCTCTGTTATCCGAACTTTTCGACAAATGAGTTGGCAACGCCGGTGGATATTACGAAGAAAAAGTTCGATGGCTCGACGGGGTATACGCAAAATTGAAATTTCGGTGCAGTTTTTCGTCAATTGAAGCATTTTCCGGATTGAATATGTGGGAATAAGAAGGAATGTACGTAGCGCCTCGACTTCAATGAGGCCAACGGCGATGCCGATGATAGTCGGAAAGTCTCAGCCGCGGACATCGAAAGGCACTCTCGGGATGCAGAAAAAAAATAAATCATAACAATGTAGTTGTAAAAATACTAAAAAAAAAAAAAAACGTTGAAGTAGAAGGATCGAGTCGGCGTTAGTAAAAGCTTCGAGCAGCTAGTTTCGTTAGCCGAAAAAAAAAACAACAGAGACGAAACTTTAAGTCCGAAACGTTGGAGTGAATTGAATGTTCCGTGGCTGCGGCTAAGTGTCTCAGTGCTTCTCGGGAGATAGTTTACACGTTTGGCAAAGCTAAATTGTTACCAGTTGATCCGTGAGACGGGAACGAGGTCGCAGAGCCAAGCCCTCCAAAGGACGGAAGGTTCTGTGGTCTGCTACTAAAGCTTCCATAATAGTTGCCAGTGTATTATCGCGAACAGTGGGAACGGTGGGTCGGGACAGAAGGGTCGGGCAGGGCCTCGCAGCGATGGCGGTGGTCCGACACAGGACAAGTTTTAGTGGGATTAGAATTTCCAGTCGATAATAGAGGACAAAGGGATCGTCCTCGACGTTGCAGATGGGCAACGCACTGTTGGGGCATCGTGAGCTAGGTACGTGTGTAGTCCGCCGGGTGCCGTAAGTAGTGATACTCGCTATGTGCTCGGACAGTGGATAAAGGAGTACCTGGTCAGACTCCGTACGAGTCCGACTCTGGCCTCTCCCGATAATTGCTACCTCGCTGAACGCTTCTAAAACCCAATTTTTCTTCTCCGATTCAACGGAATTATACAGCAGCTGTTCGGCTTTATTTAAAAAAAAAAGAAAGAACGACGAAAAAAGTAGAAGATCGAAGTTTAGATACGTAAAAGTGCGAACGAGATATATATGAAATTCTGATAAATTTTCCGCGAGGTTTGCGGGTACGCTAATCCTCCTAGCTAATTTCGCTTCGACCGAACACCGTTGTTTGGTTACATGGATTTTCCACCGTTATCCAGCCGACAGACTCGTTTAAGTCTACTTACGCAACTACGGTATCTCGCGCTCCGCGTCAGAATGGTAGCCGTGAAAATGTTTTCCGCCACGGCTGCTCACCCATTAACGGCTCAGCCCTTGTTCATTCGGGCGATCCGTCTTGTTTTACGTTGCTTTTTCGTCTGATATTTAGCCCCTCGTTCGCCACACGCACCGGCGATAATCGGGGGATGAGCTTTTGCGGCTCTTATTCGTCGTTAATACGCGCGTTGAGTCATAGCGTACCGTATTTGTCAATCTCTCCGTCGATGGACGCACAAATCGCACTGTCTTCCTTCCGAATTTCGTTTTTCTCGACATTGGAACAAAAAGGGAACGTAGAAACCTTTTATTTCTAACTTGATATTTAAATAATTATCCCCGTCTCAAGCTTTATGACTATAAATGCGACTTTATATCCGCGAGCGCGCGCGACTAACCGAGAAATGAAAAATGTACGAGAGGGTTATTATCTCTCCGAGTTAAGCAGCAGAGGTGAGCGAGGGATAAGCCTCGGCAAGCCAAAGGGAAACGAGAATATCTCGTCTGAATCAAGGTATTGAATAACCAAGGAGCGTCATAGTAAGGGATGTACGATGAAAAAAAAAGCAACGGAGAGAAGAAAAAAAAACTCAATTCAACGGCGACCCGGTGATGCATAGAAAAGAAGATGTTGGGGATTGCGGGTTCTTCGGTTTTGCGGAAGATTATGCGAACGGTGCGAGAGTTTTGCGGTATCCGTAGTCCGAACTGATATCATTTCCGGTCGGCATTTCCAGGTACATAGCTCGCGTGCTCGGGTCGGTGGTAAGACGAGCGAGCGAGTGGGCACAGCAGGTAACTCGCGGTTTATACGGTTTCGGTTTGGTGGGATTAAGTTAGGTTTACACGTCATGCGGTGAAAGCCAGTTTCCGGCGGGGCTCGTGCGACCGAGGCGAACGAGTATTATACACCCCGACGCATTTGCACGACTGCGCGATACAGAACCCGGTAACTACGGTAACCGAGACGTGAAAAGCTTCGCGGAAGTTGTACGGTTGTGTTTATTGAAACGGGGAGGTGGTATGGAGAGTCGAGCGGAGGAGAGTTGAGGCAGGGGGCACACGCGCGAGTGCCGCGCGTTTAAAGATGCATGGACCACTCAACTCGAACCGGAAGCACTTCCCCGTTATCCACGCGACGTTCCTCGCTCCCGTTTGCCGCGCTGGACTTGCCCACGTACCCCGCGGTGCATGAATACCACGCTCGCGGCTAACCGAGCCAGAGTCTCGCGTCCCCGCCTCTTCCGCCCTCTTTCTCTCGTTCTCTGATCGTCTTCCAACCCTAATGATGACCGCGATATACTTACCGTCAGTCCTCGGCCAACCAAACCACCCACGTTGACTTCACAAATTGTGTATAACTCTCGCGGTCATGCTCGCTCGTTTGACCAAGGTGGAAACAACTCGCGGACTATGCGTATACTCGTCACTCTGCGTCAACCCCATTAATTTGGCTCTGCCACCCTCTGGAGTTGACTCATGTGACATTGATAAAAAGAAAAACTTCCCCTCGTGAGGAGGCGAAAAGAAAAAAAAGAAACGGAAAAAAGTGTCTGAGGTCACACCTAAACGAGCGGCTGTCACGCAGAATAGCGAACGCGAACTGAAGCTCTGCAGAGTAATTAAAAAGTTCGGATTACCCTTACACTGTGTGAACGAAATGTGAATGGAACGAGAGGGGGGGGGGGGGGGGGCGGAGCGGCGGATAATGGGGGAACTCAGTCTCTCTGATTAATTCAGAGGGGATAATGACGTCAGGCGGATTCCTGCCTTTCATCAACCTTTTAGCAAATTCGGTGAATTTGGTTATTTTTTTTTTTCCTCAGTGTGATTACATTTGATATTGTGATAATTTTTTTGTTTCGAGAGTTCGGTCATTTTTCTAACGTGACATGGAGCAAACAGTTGATCTTGATATTTTTGTTTTTCTCACCTGATAGAGCGTGTCCAATGAGATGGCGTAAAGCATGTGCTCGACGATGACTCGGAGAACCGTGTTCGGACCTCCCTGGGTATCGTTTCCTTGTACGGCGACCACCCCGCCCTGCGTTGGCACCAATGCACCCTGAGCATTCGCGTTCTGTGATGTAAAAAATAACAATTAATCATTGAATATCAACGAATAATGAAAAACATGAGCGTTAGCAAGCATCTCTAGACAAACGTTTAATATTCGTTTAGCACAACGTTACGAATTTTTTTTTTTATTCCTCTCAGTTTTCTAGGCCTAAATCGTTGCCCAGCGACGAGTGGTAAGTGAATAATCTACACATTCCGCCACGTCGTTACGATATTTCGCTCTGCAACTCGGGCAACAGCTGTTTCAACAACATTGCGAGGAAGTTTGAGGAATCCAGGGCTACTTTTGCATAGGAAAAACGCGTCGGACTGAATAAAACGAAAGAAAATAATTCGTATATATAACTATCTATATGTATATGCTACGGATGAATACATAAGAGAACGAATATGAATTAAGAAGGGATATCAGACGAAGAAGAATGAGGAAAATTCAGGTACATGAGTATTTAAATTGGCCACGAAATATTGAGCGTAAGAAAAAAAAAACGTTTGAAGTACTTTATTTCTTTTTGTTTTTCTCTGTCTTTCTCTCCGGGCGCTTCTTTCACTTTTATCTTTCGTGTGCCTCGTTCTCCATTATACTTTGTAAGTAAGAATAACGAAGGATGCCACCCGGGATATTAAAATAAACCGCAGCCTAGCCTTTACGTGCCGCGGGCCGGATTACCCCGAACGTTGGGAAGTCAAGGCTAGATAAGGGAAAAAGTCGACGGCCAAGCCGAGTTTCCTCGTTCTCCACAGATCCCGTGGCTCGTTTCTTTTCACAGCCACGCGATTGCAATTTTCTTGTTACAACACAGAGAGGCTCGGACGGTAGACGAAAGCTCACGAGTTGGTTGTGAAACTAAAGTATCCCGAACGACCGGCACTGGAATAGACAACCGCAACGAGAAAGACAATCGTCGAATCGAATCAGCGGAATACACAGAAGCCTAGAAATAAAACAGTTTGAGCAAGTAGATTCGTCCTTAAAGAACCGACAGAAACAAAGCAGACAAGTCCAGAGCCCCCAAAAACTCCTCAAACGATTGCAATTATATATCAATACTCTAATTAAATTTTTACAATTTTCCGAAATAAGATATATATTTTAGAGTTCTCATTAATAAAGCGTTAAATGTTTACTCGACAACTTCGAGCTCCGCGAGATTTTGCGACGAAACTTCTTTTTTTTTCCAACGCCGCAACCACTCGTGAAAAATTCACGTGAATTATTGAAAAAGAGGGATGCAAGGAGGGTCACAAGATGGAATAACAGCAAAATGAAAAACTCGCGGGCGCGCGCAGACACACACTCTAAGCTGGGCGCGTAGAGTCGAAAAGTGCTGCTGCGAAGAGCATTGCCGCATGAATGAAATATCCTCTTTTCAATCTCTCGCATCGCCCTTGTCGTACCGTGGCGCGCACGGGATTTGAAATGAAACAGAAGGAAAGCAAGGTTGGATATAAGAGAATCCTCGAGTGAGCAAGCGTTGGAGGGTTGGCGAGGAGGAGGAAAAAAAAATTTTTTTTCTTTCTTCCCGAAACCTTCTCTAACTCACGGGCGAATGGAAAAGAGCCGCGCAAGTAGAGCAACCGATTCAGTAACCCACGAGGGCAGAATGTAATTTCCGTAGTTTTACAACGCAATCTTTTTTCGCAGTTGCCCTCCGACTTCGGTCTAATAAAAACCCAGATTCGTTGTTTGTTAAATGAATGAATAATAACGACGATAAAGTCGAAATTACGAGCGATGGGTTTGGATGTGGCCTGCAAAGAATTGTGGTAGTGTTCCGGTTCCTCATACAAAAGCTTGTTGTGAGGCAAGATGTATGAATGAAGTCGCAGCAATTCTCAATCCGATGGGGGAGAGCATTGTATCGCTGTGCCAAGTTGAAAAAAAAAAGTAATTCCCATACAGTGTAACAAATATGACACAGGTTTCACCGTACATCGAAGAAATAATTAATCTTGACGTTTCTTTGGGAACAATTGATCAAAGGACGTTAATCGACAAAGAGAATCTTGAATAAACAATGGTTTTACAGTACTCTACATTGTTATCGAACGAAGGACCGAATACGATGAACCAACTAGCCAGCAGTGTTTTTTTTTCTGTCTTTTTTTTCAACAACGTAAAAAAATTCGATAATTGCCAGAGCACTCGGTTGTGACGAGTTATCGATGAGGGGACCAAAAATATATTGCACGTTATCGAGATTAAACGTTCGGATAATCGGCAATTCATTATACGCGAGCGATATAACATTTTAATTAATCGCCCCGAGGCTATCATTTTGATATTGAATATCTGGAAATTTCAGTGGTCGCCGAAACCCAAAACTTTTGATATTCAATTGTTTTCACCGAAAAACCCGGAATTGAAATTCGGTAACTACGGTCGAGAGGACGCAAACCACAATAGCCCGAAGAGTAATTGTATATAATAATTTGCATGCATTTTTTCTCTTTTTTATTTTTATTCTACCGGGGGAAAAAAGTACATCAGAGCACATGGAAATAAAACGCGAAAAAAAGGATTCGTGGAATGCGGACCAAAGGCTGGTATTCGACTGAGCGAGTGTGCCGCTAAACGGGTAGTCAAAGGGCTTACCGATAAAAGCCCCGGAAAACAATGGTAAGCTCTCGTTTCAGAATGCACAAAAAGAAGGGCGAACGAGGACGGAGCAACGAGGAGGTTCGGCAGGGCCGAGGAAGACGAATAGAAAAAAAAAACTCGAGCAAACAAACAAACAAGCCTCTCGACAATGCCGGACGCTTTGGTCGTCTCGGGCAAGCGGATTTTCGCGGCGGAGATTGGCAAAGGCGAAAGGGAAAGGGTGATGAGGACGACGTCACGTGCAACGACAGATCAATTCTCAAATTCGTGAATTATTAATCCGACAATGCGGGAAACATTGCCGAGGTCCGTAGGGCATTTTGCCTCGATTAACATTATAATTCAATTAGCCGAGGCTCGTTTCGCTCGCATCGTCGAATATAACCCTCCGCGAGGGTTGGCTCAGCTGTTCGAGCTACCACCGAGTCGGGGATGTAACCGTAGCCCGTAGTTCGGATCGATCAACCGAATTTACGAATCGAACGTTAAATCCCATCGCCCCTTCCCGCCGCCCGATAATATATACATATCCCGGTATTATCCTCGGAGTCTCGGCGAAATCTCTCTTGTTGCTATGAATAATATTTCGCAATTTCAAATGCAAGAGGAACTCGTGTCAGCAAAATATATATTCATCAGCGATAAAATTAATCCATATTCGAGTTTATCGATCTTCGGATTATGTGAATATTTGCGGAACTCCCAAATAATTTTTCAATAAAGTTGGGGACATATTATTCCGTGAGGATCGTCTTTTTTATTATTGAAATCCTCGTCAATATTCAACGGATCGACAAATCCGATTCTCTTGTGACCCCTTAGAGATACGGAACAAACAGACCGAACTATTACATCCATTGTTGAATAATTATCGATTCTTTATTCATCCGCTGACGCATTCCATCGTGACAAAGTGCATGATGGGTACACGTCAAGCTCTGACATTGTGCCTTCGTAGCGTTGGGATGATCTCGTCGTTCTCTATGTTCCATACCCTGAAACTACTCTGTTTCGTAGGCATTATCCGCTTTGGCAAACACAACGGACATTAGCGGCACATACATACCGAATAGGGAAGCCACGGCCGGTAGTGCTATAACCCCATTGTGATCGAAGTCCCTTCGAGAATCCCCCAACAGAATAGATCACGATTATATCCCACTGTTCGAAGTACCGCAACATAACGGCACTAGCGGCTTCAACGGGCAACCTCCGCCCACGTCCTCGAGCTTTACTCCCCGTCATCGTACCCCCCCCCCCCTTCTCTACCTTGTCCTCGTTCGTCCGATCGCCTCGTCGTGAATCGAGCAAAAGCTTTTGATCGTCTCGCTACGCGACCGTGCGGGTTGTTACGCGTTGCTCCCTCATTAAGCCGCGCGATTTCCTTCGAAGCTTCGAAGCTTTTAACGGCCGTAACGGCTTCGCATTCTCCTTCCCATCGTTTCCTCCCGCATGCCTTCGGTGAAACATTTTTCCTTTTGAACGTAATTTACTTCTGAAGGGACAGTACGCGACGCGCGTTTTTTTTTTCAAGTTTAAAGTCCTGTAGGTACATTTCAGTAGTTCGAGTCGACGATAAGTCAGCCATGTGTGCGTATGAACTGAATGACTTCGAAGACAGCGCGGTAATCGAGATGACGGTTCGAAATAATTTATTTCGAGTCGAATCACTCACGCGAAATTTGATTTTCGATAAAAAAATAATCAAGAATACAATTTTGACCTAAAACTGATTGAAATACAGTTTCTTCTGATTTTTCCGGAGCTTTCGCGTCAAATGTTGTAATTTTATTTCTTATCGCAATGGCCATTTGGACGGTACGTGGGACAAAACGACGAGACGATCGAGCCCCCTCGCCCACCCCCGAAGTGAATGTAAAATTTTCAAATTTCCTGTCAGTCTCGGAGACGAGATGGAATAATGAGATAGTCAGTCCCGTGTCGTCGACTCTGTCGGATTAATTTGTACGCCAACGGGGAGCCTCCTTCCACCTTTCATCGCGCTCCCCTTGCGCAGTACGGAGCACGTACACCATAGCATCGCGTTCAGGGTTTCGGTGTAGCTGTCGAAGCTCTCTCGTACAGCGTTTCAACGTCGTCAGAGCAAAGTTTACGACTTACTAATTAATTAGGCTGATAAACGAGACGCGATAGCGGGTTCTCTTCTCGCGCACCCCTCCGCGTTCTTCTCCTCGTCCGGTGTTGCACGTCTCTCTCCATCTTTCCACCCTCGCGCACCAGAACAAACCCTCTTTTCCTCGGGAGGCAGCGGGCACCCCAACGGGATCGTAAACCCGAGAACCCGAGGTTTTTACTATCACGCTTGGTTCAAGATTCATTCCGAAATTCCGCGAGTAAGATTCTCATTGGCCGAGTTTCCACGTGCCCACCTTCTCCTCCTTCATCTTCATCTCAGCCCAAATGCTATTTTCGACTCGACAATTAGACAGTTGTAAATTATCCAAGACCGTTGAATCGAATTCCCGAAAGAAACTCTGGCGATTTTTTCCCTCATCCAACCCCACGAAAATAAAACAATTAAGTAAAAAAATTAAAAGAAACGAATAATAAACGTGAGTGTTGGATTTGCAATGTCATCCGCACATTACACGATTAATTACGGAAAGATGCGAATTAAATCAATTCAAAGTTCAACGACTGCGTATCGCGGTTTTGAGATATCGTCGGGAGGAAAAGAGACGAACGGAGGGACGAAAACGTAGGACACTAGACGTGGGGGGGGGGGGGGGGTATGTTTAATGATGAGGTCGATAAAGTCGCCAGCTGCGCGTCGTTTCCGGCGTGGCCCAATTAAAGTCTTCACGGCTCTCGTTCCAGTCTCACTTCTATCCGTTATCCAAGCTGCGGGGAAGCATCGGACGAAATCCTTTCTTCGACCGTCTTTATAGTTATTCGACGACGAAGACGACGACGAAACTATTGCGGTATAACTGAAGAAACTCGGGGACTTCCGGGTAGGCCGATGGAACGACGAGAAACGGTCGGGGCGCATAGGACATATATATAAATAGATATATATACTCTCTAAAGGATGAGAAAGAGTAGTACTAAATGAGATGGGACGACGAGAAGCTGTTGTTGTTGGTGCTGTTGCCGCTGCCTCCGTTATACCCTTTCTCGGCTAAAGGCTAGTAATTATTATCGAAGGGGGATGAAGATGATAATATTCCAGTAAATCGCACAATAGCCCTCCTCCCGCCGGGCCCTCGACGAGTCCGCGTTCTGAAGTTGGTACTTGCGTTGCTTTTGATGGTTTTTCACGTTGTACAAGGGTAAAACTTTCGAATGGACGTACTTGTGCCTGGGCCTACAACGACCAAGTCTCGCATTGCTTTCTTCTCGTTTTCGTTTAATGTCCCGAGGCCTATTTCCCATCACGATTATAGCCGTATGGTACTTTTCGTTTAGTCGGTGATACCGTTCATAACCTCGATCGTGGATGTACGTGAAGCGCGAGAGAAAAAACAATTGAAGCAGTTTGAGAGAGCGAATTCCGGAGGAGTGAATCTTAGGTACAATCGTATAGTCCTGTTAGGCAATTTCTGTACTCGATAACTTTTTTTTTCTACACAGTTTCGGTATTACGAGGTTCGTTTTATGGTTGTAATATCGATTTGGCAAGAATCTTACGGATGTAATTTCCTTAATGCTACGCGAACGATTGAATTGCGAAAAAGTCGTAGTAAACTCGAGGAAGACTGGGCAATGAGAATCGATTTGGGAATCCGTGATTTCAACGTAAAGCCATGGAAAGCAATGTTGGAGATGCTCGACACCGAAAGGTGTTACATGCACGACGCGTTCGCGGCCACGTTGGAGGGTTGAGAATGGTGAGGTTCACCGTAAGGCCGTCGTCGGTGGATGAGGTACAACGCGAGGGAAGTATTGTGAGTAAATGGTACGTTATGGTAATGCTCAGGTACTCCGGCACCTGCCATTAATTCCCGCTACAAACTACGAGCTTCGATAGTGCGAGCTCTGACGCTCAGGTAGTAGCTAGGTAGGTAACTGTAATGGGTATTCCGCTGCGGTGGATATCGAGGAGGATGGTTATTCTGTACGTTGTGTCCAACCCTTAGTTTCGATGGGTAGTTATTTCAACGGCCAAAGACCGCCACGAACGTCCAGCGAGACCGACGAGAAAAGAAAGGAGAAAAACGAATTCTTGCAATATTTATCTTGTTTATACCGATCGAACGTATCGATTCTTAATCAATGAATCAACATTTTTTATTGATTCCGATTCCAGCTTATAAGTTTTCGAAAATAATAGAATATCAATTGATTGAATTTCCTGATATTCAATGGTATAAATAAAAATATTGGAATAAAACAATGGAATGAGATGAAATTTTGGACTCTTTTTTTTATACGATAACGTTTTGTTTTTCGTGAAAATATTCTCTACTTCGCTTGACAAATTTCAATTCGCTTCTCGGACTAATTGTAACGAAAAAAAAATTATAGCTCTGGCCAAAACCGTTCGGTGAATTCCGAGTTTGAAACAATTTGACCAAAATGGAAAGAAAACGAAAGAGCAAAGCGAGTATAATTTGTCGACCAGATAACTGTGTTAGCTAACCAGCAGCGGCGAGTATGAAAATCATCCGTCAACCGAAGAAATGGCATCTGTTAAAGCACACCCCCGTGGGTCCTACGTTCTTGTTCCACGACAGTCCCATTCTCCCGCAGGATAAAAATTTGTACCCGTACGTGTATAATCCACAGGTACGTGTGGCCGGTGAGCTCGGGATCGTATGTTTTCCGTCTTTTTTTTCCCCAACGATTTACAAGCGCAGGGGGACGTCGTTGGTGGAACGTAGATTGCACATACAGACATGTACAAGCTTCGCTCGGTGGCCAAATGTTGCGATAAATAACGAGCGCTTAAGGGGAACCTTCCGAGGAGAGGAGAACGAGGGAGGTTAGGCTTGGTTACTCGTACTTTACCATTGCCGCACGTGAGCGCGTGTACATATTAATATAAAACACTTCTATACCCATACGTGTCTTACATCAGTGCGAGCGGCCATCAGTTCGTGCGGTTACGTGTGTTACTGCCTCTCGTGCGAGATCCTCGGCGAAACGAGCAGGGTTCGAAAAAAAAAAAAAAAATGAGAAGATGATTTGGAAATCGATGTGGAACTTACGGGCCGAGGCACGTACGATAAATCACAGACTGACCGTCGGAGTAGCTCAGAGGCGTGCTTGCCTCAAGCTGAACGCTGGTTTCTCGTGCTCACTCGGATCGCCCCGCATTGGCGCGTAAAGCGCGCGCTCGGCCTGGACTCAGCGCCGGACTAAAGGCATATCGTATGCACGCGAGACAGACTGCTGGGTCCATAGCGCTCTGCTTGGGAAATTTGAATATTGGATCCGGAGTGCACCAACGGGTATCGGAAAGCCCGAGGAGATGCAGGACGTATGTACCACGCGCACAACGTTCTCCCCACCGAGAGTATATACACACTATCGCTCGGTGCTCGTGGGAAAATGCACGAAGCGTTGCAACATGCTCGCCCACCCCTTCGTCCCCCGTCCCCCGCCCCTTCCTACCTTCGCTAGCTGATCGGGGAATCGCATAAATTCCGCTAACGAGTGTACGTCGGACGGGCGTTAGCGCGAGGTACCTACAAACCCCATCCATCCGTCTCACTCTTTTTCTATCTATCCGTGTATCTCTCTCGCTTTACCCCTCTTTTACCCTCGCTTTCTCTTTCGAGCCTGCCGCAGTTTTCGTTATCCGACCGAGATTTCCACAACCCTCCGCGTATCCAAGTCCATCGCGTAACGAAATACCGAAAGTGAACCCCTCACGAATGAATATTCTCTTTCCACGTAGTTCATTCGTTAACCCGCTCGATCCTTCTGCCCCGTCTATCCCCTTCTCCGCCATCTTTCTCGCTCCGTCCGGAATTTCAACCGTGCAAAGCTCCGGGGTTTTTTTGTTTTTAATTTTTTTTTGTCATGATTACCTAACATTTTTTTTTTAGAACATAATTTTTATTTGCCAGATGAAGTAGCTTCCGCCTGCGCGATGCGTATGCACTGGAGGATCTATCTGTGTGTACCGAGAGACTGTATAATTGAAAGACGAGAGAGAGAGATGTTGCGACCATCGAGAGAACCGTAAAATTGAAAATATACGATTGCATCAATTTTCCTTTGCCGGTGATAAGTCCTCAAAGTTTATCTCCCGTGGGAATCATTTCGCTCGAATAATATTCGGTTTACGATGCTCCTGGCTATCCCGTGTATTTGAACGAGAAAAATATAAACATTTTGAAATTAATTCTACCGCGGAATTCGTAGATGCATACCGCGAGGACGAAAGAGAAAAAAAAGGGGGTTTGATACATTTTTGCCGTATTTTCTACTCGAAGCGCGCATCGATGGAATACGAATGGGGGGTTGCAAAAGCGAACGTAGGTCGGTCGCGTTGCTGAGCGAGAGCTATGTGCGGAGAGCTTGAGAAAACAGCAGAAGGGCTGTTACGCCTGATGAGCTTTCGCGAATCGGCTGTCCTCGTTTCTCGGTCGAGAACGACGGTGGAGACGGAAAACACGAACGAAGAGATAGTCGGTGAGCTTGAGAAATATACAAGAAATAATTCGAAATGGAATAAGCGATACGACTTCGCCGCCACGCTTACCACGTTTTTCCAACATTATCTCGGCCCTTCCCCCCGGGAGCTATACCAACCCATGACTGATACGACTAATAATTGTGTTGCATTATCTCCGCTTCCGAGGGGAAACGAATATCCCTCGGAATCGCTTTTCGTTTAAGCTCTCTCAGCACGAAACTTTCGAAACTGCGGGAGCCGAAGTATATACAACCATTTTTTAATTTCTCATACTTTATCAAAGTTTGTTTTTCTTCACCAAGTATTCCAAGTTCTCATGGTCTTCGAATATGATCAGGTTATTTCTTTATTCAAATATTCTTGGTTGATTTTCCATGTACCGGATTATTATTTTTTTTTTCCACGGCAATTCGACGGAATTTTCATTTTCTTCGTGTGGCGGTGGTTCGCCCGTTGTCTCGATTTGAACTCGACGTCGGAGCGGATGAGGCAAGCAGACAGAGTGAGCGGAAGTGCACTTGGTCGGTAATATTACTAGCAGGATTCCTCGCCCGTCAGAATGATGAAATGGCTCTCGCGAAACGAACGCACGAGCGAAATACAGACGAGAGAATCGGGCTGTATGATAGCACGGTGGAGTCGGAATGATCAGTCTTTCTGCCCCGACCGTGTCGTTCCATTTGTTCGCATTATATCTCCGGCTTTTTTTTTGAAAGAACTAATATCCCGGTATATATAGATAGGTTTTTCACATAAAATTGAAAGAATGAAAGTGCTATCCGGCGTTCAAAAAAAAAAAAAGAAAAAGAAAATTCTCGTCACTCACGTGACGCCGGGAAAACAACTGTAAAATGTGTCCTGATGCACACAACACAGTGAGATCTGTCCCAGAAACTAATGATAATCGAATGGGCGACACCTTCGTGGTCAAGCCTGTGGTCATTCACTGCGACGAAAAATGCCTTAAAATATAAATAAAAAATAGAAGAACAAATGGAAACAATGGTTCCCATGAAAGTGTAGAGCTATCAATCCACCGCTACGAAGATTCCCTGAATGGGAACTTAAACTGAAAACTAATTTAAGCAACAGTTCCTACGGTAAAAAGTGATTTTTTTTTTCGTCCCAAGCGGAACACCTACGTGCCCGCTAGTGAAATACGGACCGGAGAACCATGAGGTAGGCATCGTCCGTCAGAATGAAGAAAAAAAAAGCAAACCCGAAGAATGTGAGAAAAGTAAGATAAGAAGAGCAGCGAGGGGCGAGGGGGGGTAAGGCGAAGACAGAGTGCGAGCAAGCCAGGGCCTTTCGCACAAAGCTCGGATTGGCGGCAGAATGAGAAGTAAAACTGAGAGAAGAGAAAGAAGGATGAGAAAATAATATATGAGGCGTCTCGGAGAAACAATGCGGCATCGTAGATCACCCAGGACACCCTCCATTAAAAATATTACGCCATCTTGGTCGTGGCAACGTTCGCTACCGTGCCATCCTACCGTTTCGTTTTCCCTCGCGCTTTCGTCTCACCTTGTACTTTGTAGCAACAGCCGCCCCAGTTCTACGACCCTCCGTTCTCCCTCCCCCCTCGCTATCCATTCCGCGCCTTCTTCCACTTTTACTAGCCCGGCCACGGCTCCCTCACCTTTTCGTCGAGTATTTCTCGTGGTCGACGGTACCTTCGCCAAAGCTCTTCTCTTCGCCGTTCAACGTTCTTAGTCCCCTTCGTCCCACCCCCCGCAGCTGCGTTCAAACCCCGCTACGACGCAGAAAGCCACCTCGTTGCTTCGCGAACGAACCGAATAACAATGTGCCATTGTTGGTTGCACACCCGTACATCGGGGTGTGAAATATGCAAGCAGTTAAGACCGGCAGAGCAATGATGAAGGCCAGCGCGACTCCTCATCCACCCCTCGACCCGCCCCCCGCACGGCAACCGGGGAGAGGGGGAGTGTCGCTTTCATCGTGGTTCAAGGATCTTGCGGACGCTTCGTCCGAGCAGGACGAGAGATTCTCCATTGTTGCACTACGACCATCAGCAGTGGAAACCAGCGAGAAAACGATCTTCAAGACGTCGTATTTCTGTCCCCGTACGAGAAGACAGTTCACGATTGTTTGCGCGAGAAACGCGAAAGCCCGATTGTAATTTATCCGGAACGACGACTCCGCGATGATGATGAGGACAATATCGTTCGTGACTATTATTGTAACAACCCGACGGTCATCCTTTATCTGGCGACGACTTGGGATCATTTACAAGCACCCCGAATAACATTCAACGATGTATATTTTGATATTCAACCCTTCCGAAATCCTTAATGAGGTCGTTCGTGGCATCGATCGCGAGACGTTCGTTGCATCCGACGGGTATTGTGTCGATTGGCGTTTTGATTGTTGTGAAACGGGAGAACCGCTTGTGACGCAAGAATAACGACGACGAGTTAGACCGAAGTCAACGTTCTTTTCCATAACGATTTTGGAATTTCACAGCATTTCATGAATAATGCTTCATTGTCGCAGGAAATTTTAGGTAGAACTACGAGAAAGGAAGCTTCGTGTGCGTGGGGGAAAGGGAGCGCGAAGCGAAGGTGGGGCATTACGGAAGAGAAAGCTTCTTCCGCATACTGTGCCCTTAACCGGAGATAGCGCGGTTGCCTCTGCATAGATATTAATTATTAAGTGCGGCGCTACAAGCAAAAGGAACGAAGACGGGAACGAAGAATAGAAAGCGGGGCATGGAAACGAGCACATTGGGGTGTACGCGGCGCGGGTTTAGAAACAATGCACGAATTACGGGGCGGAAGCCCGCTGGATGATGGTCGAGGGTCGGCGAGGAAGGGAATGGACGCGCGGTCGTGGAGCAAGTTCGTTTTCCAAGCTCGCGTGGAAAATGGGAGGAAAAGAAACATGGAAAACGCGGCACGTCGAGGAAAAAAGAACGGAAGGGAAAGAAAGAAAACGGCGGAGAGAAAAGTGGAACAGTTTGAATATAAGGCGAGCGTCGGTTCCGCGACCAGTCGCCGGAATTCGAGGATCGAAGAAACGTTTTAAAGGTTTCTTGAGCTCGTGAGAGCCTCGAGAATTCGGGAATGTTGGGATGCAGTCTCTCGGCTTACTCCTTTTCGCTCGGGTATGTCGTATTCTCCGTGATATTTGTTCGGAATCGACTCTCTAGTACTGGAAAACATTTTTAAAAATAAATAGAGAACTGAATACTCGAAAAGATGGGTTGGATAGTGCATTTCTACTGCGTACTACTGAATTTCAATTACATGGAATCGATTTTCTGCGCTTGGAATAGGAAAAATTGAATTATTAACTTTGTTGTTTACTAGAATCCTATCGGAACGGTGTTGAGGAACGGATCGCAATTTTTCTAATACAACGGGACGTACGACGATGCGCGTGAAGAGAGAAATTTAGTTGGAAAAGTGTTTGGGCGACATTCCACACTTGCGGTAGGCGACATAACCTCGTAATTTACGTCGCCTTCGCGTTATAGGATATACTACATAGGCCGGCTTGAACATTTTTCGTTATTTATCAATTTATCTATTTTTTTTATGACTTCCGTGTCCGCGTGTGTGTATTCCCGGCACCGCGCATCGACTCGTAAAGGGCGACAAAACTGCGGTGTCGGAAAAACGATTAGCGCTTCACCACCTGTTCGTTCTTCCACGAAGAGTCATATGAGGGGTCGAGGGGTTTTCGAACCTCGCAACGCCAAACAAGACAAACGATAATACTTCCCAGCAGGGGTGGCAAGAGGAAAAAAACAGGAATAAATCGTTACAGACTCCCGTTCCATATCTGTTCACGACCCTAGCTTCACGGTAAATGTACGGACTTTGAAGCAAGTGAAAACTGTCAGTGAATGGTCAGACATCTGCACCACGCGGACGTACGTGGTGAAGCTCACGGTGGCGGAGGTGGAATACATCACCTAGGGGCTACTTTGCTTTGAACGATTGCACTTTCATTCCTTTGAAGCTTTCATGCTGTTCAAAACGCATTTGTTCCATTTTTTTCTTCCAATTATTTCCGTTTCTAATTATCTTTCAACACGATTTTCTTCTTTTTAATTCTTTTACCCTCGGGATAATCAAAGTTTTCCAATTCTCCGGAACAAAGAATATTCTGAATCTCGCGTGACGCTTCAAGTGTGTGCTTTTTCATTATTATTTATTTCCGGATCCCGTGAGGTTTCGGTAATTTCGTTGGCGAAAAAAAAGAATCTCCCGAACAAAGGAGTGGGGCTTGAAAAATGAACCCGGACCAAAGAAGACCGCGGATGGCGCCGAAGCACGAGAGGACAACGGCTCGTTGTGACAAGACGAAAGCTTCTAATATGAAACGAAAGAAAAAAAAACACAGAAAAATGAAGAGAAAAAAAATAATGAGAGGGTATGAAAAAAAGAAGACTGGGTGAAAAATTGTTGCGAGTCCGTTGTCCCGTGGCTCGTTAAAAAATGTTGTACCGAGTCTCGGTAGGCGGTGCGGTGGAGCGTCACACAGACATCAGCCGCACGGGGGAGATGCCCGTATGTGAACCAGTTACAAAATTACAACCCGAGTTTTACGAGTTTTGCTCGAGTACAACGAGACGAGCGTCGCAGGAGTAGCAGAAGCGACGACGACGGCTAGAGAGAATGGTAGTCATATTGAAGACAATGACCGGGTGGAGAGTGAAATGGAAGAGCGAGTGAGGAAAATGGCGAAGATGGAAAAGCTTCGTATCAAGAGTAGCTTAGCCGCGGCAAGAGAGCTTGTCGTGTCGACACCGTAACGTAACAGTCAACCCTTTCGTCCACACCGAACCAACCGGCCTTTCCTGGGATTCCCGAGCCAAGTCCACACGAGATACACACGTTGCTTCGCGTATGTGTGTGCAACGTGCGTCGGAGCGAGAGTGGGCGGTGTAAAGCGCGCGAGAGCGCGGCTCGGTGCTAAATTAATTACTCAACAATGTCTTGGCCACCGGGGCGGATATGGCTGTTCGGCTACTGTGCGCCGCACTGGCGCCCCGAGCAACGGATGAAAGAAGTTAAATAGAGAGACAAAAAATGACGAAGAAAAATAATAATAATAATAGAAGATAATTTGTCAATGAGAAAAAATGAGAAAAAAATATGGGAATAAGGTGGATACCTTTTTTTTTTTTATTTTAACTCGTCTAATTTGCGGCTCCACGGGATAAAGTTCGGGTGACGTTGCACGACGGGCTATGGCTCGAGCGTTTGGCCGAATGACTTTATTAAACGCGAGTCTGAACTCGGACGTTACTTAGCGGCGTATTACGCCCTGGCGACGGTGAAAAAGTGAATCAACGGGGAAACGATTCTCGACGCCCCCGAATTTTGCTCGTCCGTCTGCCGAGCCGTTTTACGTAGAGACACGTATTTCTCAGGATAGTAGCAATCCGGACCGTCTCGCGGAAACACGTTTTTGTGACTTATCGATATTCGTCGAATCTATCTAAAAAAAATCTTCAACTTACGAAAAAACTGTCAAAAAAGGGGCCTAATGTGCGACAAAAAAATCAATTATTTTCCGTTCATCATTCCGAACGTCAATTTACAAAGCAAAAAGGATTGCACGAACTCGCAACGACGTGACTCTGCTTTGCGCGTAGATATAGCAAAGCAACTTCAAGCCTCCGAAAAAAAAAGTTTCACAGGATAAGAAGAGACATTCGTCCCCCCAACTCGGATTTTCACGAAGCTTCTCCCTCGAAAGGGGGCCACGGGGAGCCGATTTTGTTCGAGCAATAAGCCCCCTCGCAATTCACGCAGACACCGCCCAAAACCGGTGCTGTACTCGCGGTTCTTGCATCGACGAGAAAATGAATGAGTGGGATGTAGCTTCCTCGACGTTGTATCTTCGGGAGCTTTCACGGCGATTGCTTTTTTTCTCGACATCGTCGTTCGTCAGTCGCGACAACGTCGAGAAATCATTCGGATTTCGCTAGGTCGAAAGCATGGGCAAGCTACGGTTTCGGCGTGAATCAAAACTTTCTTTGGTTACTTCGATCTGCTTCCCGGATATTTCGCTCTGCTATCTCAATCTCGCAATACCTCATCCGGCGTTACTTTTGCTCTCTCGCCCAATCTCTATTATCGAAACACCTTCGAAAGTAGTCGAGCAAATGGATTTCGCGACAATTTCCGGTGCGAACTTAACGATCGTATCGGTTGGAACTCGAATACACACAGACCTTCCCGCCCACTTCCATGAAGAGGATAAATTTAATGACGAATGACGTTGCGAAGCTGAAGGTTCGTAGTGGGCGAGGGCTGACTACCCTTTGCAAATACGCGAGAAAATAGAACCAACAAGAAACTTCTGACAACCCGATACCGTTTTCTCGTTACGAAAGTAGATTGTCGAGAATCAATAATTTGATGCTGCAAACTGGTCCACGTGGCAACGACCAGTTACCAATCGTGTAACGAATACTTAACGTATATTTTAACTTTACGCGCACACGAGTACCGGACTCAGCGCTCTCTTCGAAGTGCTGAACTTCAATAACCAAAGTCGAGCAACGGAAATGTTTATTTCTCCGTCTCGTACGAGCGAGAAAGGAAAACTGGATAACTACTATTGATTCCCATTCGCGGTACAGTATAATAATGATAATAATATCATATAAAGTTATTATATATGCAGAGCCAATAAGGGCTGAATTATATGGAAGCTCGAGGTTTATTGAGGAAATAATTGTGGAGCGAGGTTGTGGTAGCGAGCTCATAAATTATGCGTGGGCTAATTGTAATGGAGTTTGATTAGGGACAATATTGCGTGGATGACTCGCCGCTGAAGTTCTTTGAAACGTCCAACAATGTGGCCAATAACATGTCAGCGAACGAAACAACCGGTGTGCGAAGGCACGAAGAATGTATGCGCGAAGAGATCGAGCGAATTGAATGTGTGCAAGCGATATGATTAAAGAGTTACGGTCTATGAGTCGCAAATTTTTTATACCACACTTTTCGTCATTGCGTCATCAGCCTAATTGATTGCCGAATGACTCACTGACGAATTATTATTCTCAAGCATGCTAAGAGCGTTGCCTCGACTGTGATTTTCTTTTTTAAATTTATTTCTACCAAACACTAAGTGTTTCGTGTGTGTGTGTTTTTTTTTCTCTGATACGAAATACTAGCGAAGCATTGTGTGATTTAGTGAGAGTAAAGAGAACAATGATACTGACGTCGGTTTCGCTGTCGATCGCGTCTGTTGGACTACTGACCGCATTAGCCTGGTCGGTCTTGAGCTCACGATGATTGCTGAACTGTACGTAAACCGCACGATTGCGCAATTGAGCGCCCGACGTGGCGTAATAAGCGACCATCGTCGAGGCAGCACCCTCGTCGTTCATTTCCAGAAAAGCCTGCAACAACACAAAAAAAAATACAACGTTTAAAATCATCATTGGGCAAATAATATTTGTAACAATTTTTTTTACAATTACATCTTCAACGATAATTACTTTGGCTGATAAACAAAATAATGCAGTTCCTGTGGAACACTTTTTTCCGATGGGAAAAAAGAAAAACGGATACGCCAGGACTCGACGAGCATATCAATATCAATTGTCGCCCTCGTTGAAAATGAAAAAAAAAAAAATTGCCAAGCCAATTTGAACCTTAGAAAATTTTTAGTAGCCCAATTATTTCGCGATGTTCGAAATTCGTGGGTCCGAGCTCGAAATTGACTTTCTCACTTTTATCGCCGAACATTCGTACAACAAAAATCCGCGACAGCGAAGCAGCAGCACGAGCATCTTGAACCCAGCAGGTAGTTCTTTGCAATTCCCCCGGCGACGAATTGTCCCGCCACGAGTGAAATAAGGACGAAAATAAGACGCGGGCTAAGGACGGAGGGGAAGAGTTTCGGCTTCGCAATTCCTTAATGAATCTACATAATTTCCCAATTTCCCAACCGCTCCACAACACGGCTCTCGCTCCTTCCCTTCCCTCCGAGACTGTCTTGCCCGCTCGTGCGCTGGCCGTTACACCGTTTCAGATTAAATTTCATCCGTTTCCTCGCGCCCCTCATCGCCAAGCCGAACTGGATTCGTACAATTCGAAACGGAAAAAAGACCGAAAGATTGAGCTAATGAATAAATCTGAGGTGGAAAAAATTATTTAACTGTCTTTCAATGATTACCATCATCAACAAACCATTATGACAGTTTGTATTCACTCAATAAAGATAATAATAACATTAATAATAATGATATAACAGAGAAATATAACGTAAATAACTCTTGTAATTATTATCATTAATAATAATAACAATAATCTAGTTTGGGACACCACAGTAGATCGTAGGCTTAATCGTTCCTAATAGTTCGACATTTTAAGCGAGTTTACTTATTTTTTTCGTCATTTCGTCCACGCGGACAACCAACGACTGGAAAAGTTCGCTTTTATAGGATTTCTCAGTATTGCAGGCGCCAGTTGGATGAGAAATGGCAAGTTTTAAGGTTGATCGGTGGCTGAGGGAGAGTAAAACTCAAAATTATCGTAATTTCGGGGGAGAAACTAACGAGCAACCGGAGGTAACAACGTCGAACGAGGCAATCGAAACAGGGCCAACGAAGGAAAACACCCTCGGAGCTTGTTTCTTCGACGTTTCTACCCCTCTTGCGACATAATAGCTAATCTCCGCTTGGGCGGGTTTCCGGCGGCCCGATAAATAAGAAACTGCGCGGTGCCGAGCCTGTGGTTGCGTACTTTTGTACTTCTTCGATACAACGAAATGATGAGAATTTAATATTGCTGAAGAAACGATAATCGCAAGATGTTCAAAAGCTCTTACAAAGCTATCGGCTTCCAATGAGTTGTGATCTTCGTATTCGTCCGTCGCCTTCTCTTTGCCCCCACCTTCGTCATGCGCCCGTAGAAAAGTCGCGAAGATTTTGAATGTAAGAAAAAAGAAGAAACGAAAAGAAACTGAACATTTGGCGTCGAACGGGGCTCTACCGAGATCCATGAAAAATCATAAACGTGTGTGAGTGGTTCACTCGGTGAAGAAGGTGAGTTCGGCAATTGTGTTCAACGAAACGTTTTAACGTGAAGAATATCAATGTAGATCGGTAAAATCGTATAAACGAAGTGAAACGTTTGCGCCAAAACGGAAGCTGCGCCTGTGCCCATCGAGGACGAAGCTATTCGGGAGAGAAAAGAGACGACGGTGAAAAGTTGGCAAAGTTATTCTTCGCTCAGTCGTGGGCAATAGGAGTGAATGGAAAAAAAAAGAAAGAAAAAACTTGAATGTCAGAAAGCGAACGAAGAGTTTGAAGTTTTGAGCGAGGAAGTGGCAGCACCCGGTGCTGATCGACGGCATCTCCGTTGTACGCGGGACGTGCTGATTGTCATATATATATATATCGATGTCTCACTTCCGGATGTTGCAACTTTTTTCGTTTCGATCTCGCCAATTCACGTGAAAAATACATTCACCGAGCGGGGATGGATTTATCATCGATGAAGCGTCATGGCGGGCGACAAGCAAATTCTTAGCTGCTTCGCTACGTCTCACGAAGATAGGGATGTCACGTCTCAGGCTTTGGAAGCTCGATCTTGCAAAAAAATATTTAAACCAAAAAAACCAAAAAAAAAAAGAAAAAGGTAAACAAGAGAAAAATGTAGCGTAAAATTTGCGAGGGTTAAAGAGAAAGAAGTTGAGAAAAAAATAAGAGAAAGGACTTTTGATACGAGACGAGGAAGGATTTTTACATTTACCCGGTTGCGAAGCGAGCCGGGGGCGACCCGGGGAGTCGGACGAGTCGTAATGGAATATCTGAAAGTTGCTTTGAGTAAACATAGCCCGGTTAAACGGGCAAAGCGGGAGAGGAATAGAAGTAGAGAGAGAAAAACGAAACGCGTGGTACAAAGGTAGACAGACAGACAGACAGCAGAAGCTAGCTTCACTGTGCGTCGCAAGTTGGGTGCGCCGCCCCGAGCAAACTTATACACTCAAGAATTTCATTTTAATTACGCAACGCCATACGCCCCCCCCCCCCGCCCGCGCCGCTAGCTCCAACGAAGAAATAGCGGTCGGCGTGGGAGAGGCAAAGCGAACAAGGTTTTGGGTTGACGAGAAGTAGTTAGGGGCAGGCAGGGGGCGAAAGATTTCATGTTGCCGCTTCGTACAAGATGCAATGTCTTACGACACTGCGATACATAATATTGTTACAGCACGAGGATGATGAGAAAGACACGTGAGATTGCGGGAGTCTCGGTATGAGCGACTTTTGCCTGAGGCCGACTCATAGTCGACTCTGCTCGGGACAGAACCTGCGCAAGGATCTTGCGAACCACAGAAAGTTGAAAAGTTCAACATTAATTAAAATATCAAAATCACTTTGACCGAAATATGTTCAAAAATTCTCTCGAACTGAATTTAAAAAAGATAAAATCAAAAAAACTCCGCATCTGCCAATCAACTATTGGTTTTATTTCGAAAAAAAAAACGGTCCACGTGGTACCCGCGTAGAGATTGACATCTTTTTTTTTTTTACCCCCATTTACTTTTTATTTCGATACCTGTTCACGGAGTCTCATTGCAATCGGGGTAAGGAGCTTGCAAGATCGGGTAATAAACCGCCAAGTCGTTCACTCACAACGGGGCCAACGGGTGTGGAGGATCTCTGGAGCGTCTCGAGTTCCCGTTTCTTTACAATCGATTCCTTTGCTCTCGCTCAACTCTCCGGCTTCCTCGCCGACAAAGCTTCCTGGCGTTCCATTTATCGACCGGAACAATCTTCGAGACGGAACCGGAAAAAGGGTTGGGGCGGGAATAAAAAGAGCGCTGATCGATATGGATTTGAAGGTGCAAAAAAAATCTAAAAAAAAAAGAAAATACGAAAAAAAAAGCAAAACATCGTTCAATACGCGAAAACGGGGTGTTTCCTCGTGCTCCGGTAGAGCCATTCGTGGCAATTGAAATGGATGGGGCTGCATGGGAACGGCCGGAGGCTCATAATAACGGCATAGCTCCGTTCCGGTCAGAGCCGGAGCGCATAAACTTCCATGTACACCCTTACTCACCCCTCGACTCGTCGGTTCCCTTTTGTATCGCGAATACATCCGCAGTGCGTATCGATTATTCGCTGTTATAAATATTTTAATACCAATTTTACAGCGCATTAATTTTGCCCCAACGGGTGAAACATTTTGAGGGATGAGCCGCAATTCACGTTCCAAATTGCCCGAATTAATAACTTCAGTTTCGTCATAACAGAATGAAAAAAAGAAGATACAAAAGAATGAATAATTAGGCAGCATCTGTTTACAGATGCAACGTCTGTTGATTTATTCAAAATTAGATATCGATAAAAAAAAAAAAACGTGTAAGCCTCATTGGACGATTTTCAAAAAATGTCGGCTCCGCTTGGAGTTTCGTGTGTTTGGTGACGACGAATAACGCATTTTATCTCGATTCCAAGTGTCTTCTTCCATGACCGAATACACGGTCGGTCCGCGCGTATACACTGCGGATAACACCACCGCCATCGCCACAACCCCCCGCGCGATTTTGGACCAGCGAGAGCGGAAAGGGTCGAGAGGCGGTGCAACACGGCGATGGGTCGCGGGGGTGGCCAGCGGGTTAATCGGGAAATCGCGAGTACGACGGCCTTTCACCGTGTCGAGCCTCCCACTTCGAGATACAAACGACAACGTGGTTGGTCTCGGTTTGTTTCGTGAAATCCGGTTAAGCCGAATGCGAATCGTCACGCGCGTTCTCATCGCGATGCTGTGTAGCTTTCCATTTTCCGTCTCGCTTGGCTGAGCTCGAAATCATTCTCGCTCACCTCTCCCCCGGTCACCTCATCGTTCTCTCCGGGTGCACACGCATCTGCAAAACACACGCACACGTGTGGAGGACGCAAAGCTCGAGGGGATGAGACGAATGCCCGAGTGGTGTCCCCATTTTGCGATTAATGCCGCTTCTGCCGGTCGAACTGTGTATGACTGCCTGATGCGCGCACGTAGCCGACGAGAGTGGGGTTGGGGGGTCGGGTGCGCAAGCTCTTAACGGTGTTAACGTCTATCCCATACGTAATGACGCACACAACAACGTGTAAAGCGCATATGCACACCGGTCGAGAATATTACGTTTGCATTTCTGGCATTGGCGTAGCTTTGTGGAGTGCGTGCGTTACATCGAGGAGCTTTGATAGAGAATGTTTCCGAAGAGAAAATGGAGAGCCAGCGGGGGAACGTGAAGCAGCACCGTGAATCAGCGACGTACGAGCATCGACGATGACGATGGGGAAATGGTTGGGTTGTGCGGAAAAGCTTGGTTCGAGAAAAAACGCGAAGGTGGTGCGTGAACGTAGGGTTTCAGTTGAATCAAGAGGGTAACGAAAGGGAGAAAGAAGTAGCTCGTAAATCGAAAATTCGAATGAATTCACGGGGATGCGTGGATTCCGAATCCGTAGGCGAAGGGACGATGGCGCGGGAGATGAACGGTGGGATGCTGGTGGAGGGTGCAAAAAAGCGAAAGAATAAAAAAGTAGACCGGAAAACGATGAGATCGGGGGATTGACGGTAACTCCAGCAGTTACAATTTTCATATGGAAACACTGTCCTCAGTTTTTCGTGGATTGATGCATTGTCGGAGCCTCGCTGTCTTTCGGATTGAGAAAGCTCCGTTGAAAGAAACGGAAAGACAAAGAAAGAATAAAAAAATACGTATGCTTCGCTTTTCATATTTTCCGATGGTTTTCCCATCCGGGAATTCAACCTTTTATGAACAAGAAGGACGCAACAATTGAAATCTACCAGGCCGGTCGCCTCATCGCGATAATGGTCGCGCCATTCATGCGAGAGTGTATCGCGTGTGTTTTCCATAAACAAACTTGTAACCCTTCCTGTGACGATGTTTTCGCCTACCCGTTGGCCGTTATCCGTTGCTCCACATGCACAAAGGGAGATAGAGAGATGAGAAGGGAGAATGTAACGGGAAGCGGATGGGATAGGATATATTATGATCCTTGTGGTAGGAAGGATTTACAAACGCGAGAGATTCCGGAGGGAGGCTTTGCAACCAGGATCCAACGGACGGTCACCATATACAAGCCCGTCCCGAGCATCCCCGGACTCCCGGGATCGGCAGCCTTCCGGCCGACCCAGCTTTGAAGGAGCTTACGCGTCACCCGGAATTTTTAATACCGGTCATAGCAACCGGAATTATCGATCCCCAGAGTTTTCATGATACAACATTTTTTTATTTTTTTCACCCCTCCGGTTTGTTTTATATTTTTTTTTCTGCTCACTCGTCATGGAACTCATTCGAAGTTCTACATTTTTAAGAACGTGGGTTACAACTCTATAAACTTCTCGGACACGTTAATTGCGATTAGATGAGATCCGTCGATGTTCAATAAATATATATGCATGGGCTTGACATTGTTATTCAAACGATTTATTCGAAATTTTTGTTGACCCAAGTGAAAACAAGGTAGATGGACCGAGTTGGACAGTCGTCGCGAGTCAAAGTCATCATCCGTGTTGCGGTGGATTATAAAAGACGGAAACGAGAAAATCGAAACAGTCAAAATGGCGGAAGAACGTTGCTCGTGATTTATTTTTGCATTATAGAGAGGCGCGGAGAGGTGTGCGCGTCTGTGCGAGGAACTCCGCGGCTTAAACTAAGTAAGTCGCGACGCTCGTCGCTGTTGGTAGTTTCGCTGGCGAGTCAACCAAGAGTTATTTCTGATTTAAATAAGCGCCACCGGGCGAGCTTGCCGGTGCGCAGCCGAGAGGAATGGGAGAGAGAAAGAGTGGAGTGCCGCAGACCTTCTCCTCGCCTCGAGTCGTTCGTCCACCATAGCAGAACAGCTACCGACCCCCCCGTCACCCCCGCTGCCGCTCTACTCATAGAGGGTGGAATATGAATGTAATTTATCCCGGCTGTAAGGGATGCGGAACGGGTTTCCAGGGCTGAAACTACGTTTGAACTCGTTCCTCCCGTTCCGGCTGCTTAAAGGAGATCTTTTTTCTCCGTAGCCCTTTTCCTCGGTTCTTCAGGGTGGAGGGGACGACTCGGGTGGAATCGCGCGGGGAAGGGTTGTTGAAGCGCTCCGGCAGACACTGACGGCTCTTCGAGTTCGGGTTGTTAAGGGAGAAAATGCAAAGCCGCGGAGAAAGTGCGAAAGATAGAAGAAACGGGAGAACGAAATTCTCGCGACGCGAGACTCGGTCGCAAGCTCGGTGAATCAAAGAAATTTTATATCATTAATAGAGACCCGAAGGGTAAAATGGAAAACCAACTTTCGTGGTTGTGAACGCGAGATATTCCGCGGTCGTCGAGCACACCGCGAATCGTATCGCGTTATTTTAACACGCTCGGATAACCGTGACCGTGACTATGGAGAGAACCGGACGGGAAGAACGCTGATAGTCACGGTTTAAAGCCTTTAGAATGTCTGTGCTGAAACATTTATCTTCAGTCTCGATAACTCGTAACGAGCGTAATTCGACACTTTGCGGTCTCTGCGTTTTGACTTCCATGTTTATCGCTCCGATAATCTTTATTTCAGTATTACTCTCATTCATGATATTCTTGCTGTAACTATCGATGCTCTTTGCTTCGATTTTTTCATGATTTTAACTTCTACTCAATCGTAAATGAAGAACCTTGATAAATACAAAAAAATAATAATTTACATATTGCAGAATATTTTGAAATATTGACATAGATATTCATTAGATAGCATAAGAATTTCCATTTCCTTCATGACAGAAAATAATAATTGATCAATCAGTAGCTATTGTAAAGCGAAATGATTTTTTTTACATATTTAGAATCAAAAGACAATCACAAGAGTGTCATAAAAACGAAAGCCTATATTTCTTTTCGTTTCACTTTGACTGCGTCCTTTTATTTATTTATTTCATTTCTTTCCTAGCTTTTCCATTCACCGTTTTATCATTCTTCCGTTTGGCGTATGACGGAAAAAATTCGGTATGCCGATCGAGATATCACAAAACGATGTGGATATTTCCGGTGTGTGCAGATCAAGACGCACATCGTTGTCGGGCACGATTTCATACTCGTCGACAACCTACTTCTCGAGTTTCCTTTCAACCCGTTTCCGAAGACCGACGCAAACACCCACACAAGCCCCGACCGTCTTCTTGCGTGCACTCATCCTCCCCAAAACCAATTTCGATCGACGCAAAAACCGCTGCACGAGAATACCGGAAATACGATCACAAGAGACCGTGCACATACCCTCAAATAACACGGTTTTCTCGTGCATATTCCTCTGAAAATGCAACGCCACGAGGAAATACCGAAAAATAAAAAACGATGAATTTAACAAAAAGCACTCACCATACGAACCTGAAATAAAAAGAACTCATTCAAAAGACGTATACAAAGATCGTCAAATAATATTGTAAAGACCGACTGGCGGTCAATTCATTTCATTCGTATTTTTATTTTCCCCAACGTGAGATTGGCCCGAACGACTCGTCGAAAAATATCGTTCTACAATAATCGAGGAAAGAACGCCATCGATGAAACCGGAAATCAAGCGGTCGCGATCGATATTCGTACGATCAATTCGGCGGTCGGTGATCGAAACTGTTCGCAACGTCATTGAGCTTTTGCTGCGGGTTTATCAAATAACGATATATGTGTCTTTCATATATCGATACACACACTCGTATATATACACGGGAACTATACGGGACGCCGAGGGCTCGTGTTACCGCGCGATATTCGAAACTCGATATCGATAGGGTAGACGAGAACAGATTTCGTCCGGTGCTTTGACGAATATCAAAGCTCGAAGTGAAATCCACATTCGTTGAATTTGCCGTAGCTTCCGTCGCTTGTCCCCCCCCCCCCCCCCCCCCCCGAAAGAGGGAGGCATGCCGGCGCGGAGGGGTGGTATCATATCGATGTACCAAACTTCGGATTCATCGGTCCTCGCCTAATTTTCGAACTTCGTGGAACCAACACAGTGTCGCCGGGAATGACTGGCGAGGGACGTGGAAGGGACATGTGTAGAACCGAACGAACGAGTAGGGTTGACTATATCGACGATACGCGACCGGAGAGGACGCTCACACCCTGAGCTTTGTTCGCAAATTAATACGGCGTCGAGGAAAAGCGGATTAGCGGAGCGGGTCCGAATCGATTCGTTTCGCGAAATACAAGCACACGTCCGATAGACCATGGACGGGTTCGAAGGGCGGAAGGGTCGGCTCGCGAGAGGCGGAGGTCCGAGGGAGCGGGGCGGAGGTGAAGGGGCAGCAGGTTTGCAGAGCAGGTAAATCCGAAGGGTAGTTTTGGGATGGGTTGAAAACGAGAGAATGGAAGTTGAATGAAGGATATTTTCCGTGGACGGTTGCCTTCAAAACTGAACGTTATATATGAAAATATATATATGTATATGCCAACAGCATAGCGCGCAAACTGAACGGAGAAAAGGTAAAATAAAAAAACGGGGTGGGTCAGTCGGTGCGTCCCGGGAAAATTGATAAACCAAATCGGCGAGGATTTAGTCGTACTCGAGCGTAAAATTCGATTCTATTTTGCTGCTGCTGCCTCGATATCTGGACGACTTGTGTCACAGTTCCGACCATACAGCTACTCCCTCTGTCGAACGCAATCGAATTTCGCGCTCGATGCAATTCGTACCGGTAATCATGGATTCACTTGTACGCGAATTAAAAGACCGACGAAAAGGTGTCGGCGGAACCTCGAATACAGAAACGCGCCCCCTCCCTCTTCACCCCGGAAAAATTAACCCAATTTCCCGTTCAAGTTGATTTCCACCTGCCACGTGAATTGTTCGAAAATGAATGCATGAAAGACTCGGAACTCTTTTCCCTAAATTCGTCGGAAAAATTATGTTCGATCGTATTAAAAACTTTGAAGTATGTCCATGAAAAAAGTTTTAATCGTCGCAACATATTTGTGGAATCTTAGGTGATCTCGCTCTTGGTTTAGTCACCTCCCGGCCTCTGAGCGGCGCGAATTTCTCAGCTCCAGCAGTCTCGCCACTGAGTGAACGGGTTAAGTCGTCGGCAGAGGTACTCATCCGCGCAGCTCCTGTCCGGCAATTAGCTTTGGTTCAGTCGAGTATCGAGTGAACGAGGAAGCGAGAGCCATTCTCATCCAAACAGCGAGATCCGAGTCTCTCCAGAGCGCAATTACCGTAAATCGAGGAAGCTTCAACGTCGTAGCAGCTTGCTCGACGTTTCAACGCAGATGTCCCGAGGTATACAAAATCCCGTCGTCTCCGGCGAAATCTCATCCGTCGTCCGTCGTCGTTTGCCCGAGTTGCACTTAAGATACGACACCGGACTCGTGCCGATAAACCGACTATTCTCCCCATACCCGTCGCTGGTTTTATAATTATATTTCCACCCGAAGGATTCTCATTCGTGATTTCGTTTCGCGAAAAATTATCAATTCACATTACCTCCGAAAACGACGGAAGCACGGAAATTATCCGTAAAAGTATGGGAAACGAGTTGGAATAAATTGTAGATGAATCAACGTCACGCGAACGCTGACAAAATTATTTACTTTTCTCCGACGGAAATTATTATTATTATGATTATTTAAAGCCAAAGTTCGACGGTTTTTATTGAAGAAAAAGGTAGAAAGTAAATTGATTATAATTCGTCCTTTCGTGTTAATTGACAGCTGTGGGGTGAGATGTGATTCAATAGATGAATTATAAAAAAAAATTATTCCGAGTAACAAAAAAAACAAAAAAATGCAGCGGAATAGGACGAAGGGACAAACAGCGTACGCGGGCAACATGAAACGACGTAGATGATAGAGAGAAATTATTATGCCTTTTCTGTTC
This sequence comes from Sussaba pulchella, assembly GCA_963971145.1. Classification (NCBI taxonomy): domain Eukaryota; kingdom Metazoa; phylum Arthropoda; class Insecta; order Hymenoptera; family Ichneumonidae; genus Sussaba; species Sussaba pulchella. The sequence continues at coordinate 19,518,504 of OZ020166.1, forward strand.
TCCTCACCGGGAGTTGACACTACTCGAAACGATGGTAGACTGATATATAGAAATTTTCAAAGTCCGGTGAGCGTTAAATCCGAAGGGCGGATGGAGAATCGGAGGTAGAAAAGCCTCTTTCAGGTACGAGTTTTCCAGAGAGTCTCTCGTATCGATGAAAGCCGGTTGCGTCGTGTTGGTCCACACGGGTTTCAACCACAATTACATGCGCCCCAACTTTCGGACCGGCTTGGGTGAGAGGTTCGCGTGCAAGGACGCACAAGTCGTATGTTCCATTCAACTAATAACCCGGATGGAGCACGGAAAAAGCTTCGCATCGCCGTGAAATATAGTTGTGAACACTGTGGCTGCAGCGAATGCATGAAACGTTAGTGAACGAGGGTGGAGGGTGACGGCTTCGAACGAGTGCACGCTGGGGGCTTCACTGACACTACGCGGTTCGAGAAATCGTCGACATTCGGAGGGCGGAGGGGAGGGGGAGGGGAGGGGGGCAAAAGCGAAAGGAGCCTGAAATAAAAAAGGGAAAGAAAAAAAACAGAAAACGAACGTTGCACAGCCGAAGGGTCGTAACGATGCTCTCGACTCCCGGTTGAGCGAATTTTGTGGCTTCGATTGGACTCTCCTTGGAACCGTTGATCACTTTGATTTCAAACGAATGGAATCCGACCGAAAAAAATTCGAAGCACCGGCAAAAACCGAACATTGCGCGCCATAGACGTCAAAAATATTTTTTTCCCAAAAAACCGGAATAACGAGAATTTTTTTTAAATTCTAGTTGAACCATCGCGGGTTCATGAAATAAAAAAGAACGAGTTTGGCTGGGCCATTGTATCACACCGAGAGACCATAACAAATTCAAACGCGGTTGAATATTAAATAAAGCCGATTGTACGAGAATTGTTACAGCTTCGGTGGTGAAATAACGGGTAGACCAATTGGTCGGTCTTACGTATATATGTATTAGTACAGTAGTTGGAATAGGTACGAAGTTGTATTTGTTCGGTACGAAAGTTCATTCGTACATTGAGTAGTTGGCTGCGCGATCGTACTGAGCGGGTGTGCGTACGCCAGCACCGACAACTGCATTCAGCTACGGGCTAGCACATATTTTTCCATGTACATGTACATATATATACGACCGTTTACATACAACTTTGGTTTAACTTGGCAAGCAGTCGCCGCCTGGTTAGTACGTACCCAGTTTCCGCGCCTCTAACTTTTCAATCTTCCGCGCTAACTTGCAACGCACGCTACTGTACCAACGCTGCGCTACCCCGGCTCGGTGGCGCGTTCGTTGCTTTCGGTACGAGGGACAGTAACAATCACTCGCCTTGTGAGTCAATTTTCACCCCCTGCCACTGCCGAGACTTGGATCGATTTTATTATTTTTTATTGAGTTATGAAAAAAGAAAAAAAATCCCAGTGCTGTAATTGATGATCGTCGATTAGTTTTTCCCAATAAAAGACGCTTCGTGTACCGATTTTCCGTGGTATTTGCAGAATTTCAACGTCCTGGAGATTTGTCGGGCTTTGATTTTTGTTGCGAAAAAGAAAAGATTGATATACGGATTGATAAAACGTGAGAGAGAGAGAGAGAGAGTGCATCATTCTCCGGTGCATGTTCAACCTCACTGAACTTCAATGCAAGGTTGGCAAACCCGACGCCACTCGGCGATGCATTCAAACGACGTTGCCGACGCGCCGAGTCAACGCAATTTCTCGTTCCGCGATTTGCTTTCGCTCTCACGTGCTCACTCGGATCCTGCCCCCCCCCCCCCACCCCTCCGGGACCCGAACAACGGAGATTGTGAAACCCACGTGCCGAGCGGGAACCAAACAAAAATGAGTGCGCGTAAAACACGTCAGACGCCCTCGCGAAACCAAAAAGTAATGATTTCTGTCTCGCCAAGGGGAAAAAATCCCCCTTTTGAACTGCGAAACAACTCACTCCGAGCGAACTAAACCCGACTCTCGCCAACCCCGTTCCGTGTTTCACGTGTCTCGAAAACCTCGCGGATCGAACGTCGCCCCGCTTATGAGTTACAGCCTTCGTAGAATTTAATAACGCCCGGACTAAGCATCGAGTACAGGTAGTCGCCACATGTGTGCCTCGGGAAGATTGCGAGAAAAATCCCCCACGAACTTAGATTTATTTTAACATATTAAAAGACGAAAAAGCATTTTTATCCTTTTTATTTTGAAATTTAAAATTATTATGTATTCCATCAACATTTTTTTTTCTGTATTTTTTCCTTCATGTACATGCAAAGCCCGTTTCCTTTTTTCGCAGAGCAAGAAGAGGGGTTGGAGGGTTAGTAGGATCTTTGTGGTACCGTATATTTTGCAGCGGTACATCTCGGCGAAAAGTGAAAGTGAAATAACCGAAAAAAAAAAATTTCACAAAGACAGAGTGCGGCCAACACGGGTGAGAGGGATTGGCGGTTGCGGCGGGTGGGGTTTTTGTGACGAAGGGCGAGAGAGAGAGAGAGAGAGAGACGGTGTTAAATGTAACGGCGAGGTAGGGGGTTGAATGTCGGGGCGGGAGGTTGGCTCGAGTGGTTTTCCATTGCGTCTGTGAGCCAAGAACGAGGGAAAGTGAGAAGCGTGCTTCAGAACTGCAGTTCTCTTTGGTATACATATTTCCAAGCTCGTGCTTTCCCTTCCCGCGACGACGACGATGACGACGATGACGACGATGACGACGATGACGACGATGACGGCGATGACGATGACGACGGACGACGACGTCGTCGTCGTCGCGCGACGGCTATGCCAGTGGGATGTTCACTCCGCCCTGTACCAACCCCGATGTTCGGTCGGCATGGCGTTTTCGCAGTTTAAGTTTCACGACGGTTCTTCGCTAATGACGACGACGCGCCCCCCACCCCCCTCCAGCCTCTGGCCTCTTAACCGAAAGCAAACCCCTCTGAACCGCATGCCTCTATACCCATTTTGCACCAATCCAACCCCTCCACGCACAAAACCCGCTTCGTGCTTTTAACCACCGACGCGAATTCCTTTGAAGCCCTTCGCGAATACACCCTCGAAATCATTTCGTACTGTCGCAACTGTTTTATTTTACTTTTTGTTTTTTATTTTATTTTGTTCTTAAATTTTTTTAAAAATCATTTTTTCAAATCAAGTTATCTCGTCAAAAATGCTTCATGATGGCAAGTTTCGTTTATTTCTCATCGATTTATTTTTATTTTCGATTTTTCTTTCGGTCCTTTCGCATTGTTGTTTCGTTGCATTTTAAGTTTGCAAAATTCAGAAAAGTTGGTGCAACTTCGAACGAGAATTCGGTTTATTTTATAGTAAATATAATGTATGTACTATAAACAAATCATGTGTATCGTTTAATATCGTTACGGTTGAAAGCACGTCTGAGAACGAATGGTGCGAACGACGAGAAAATCCGGTACGGTGTACCGGTAGACATGGCGTCGTCTCCAAATCCCTTCGACACATCGTAAACTTCGGATAAAGTCTAATACCGCGGGACAGCGGAAGCGTGAGTTACGCTATATTTAGTACTCGTTCTTGGCTCCTGTACAGAGGGTTTTATCGTCCAGAAAAAAAAGGAAAAGAATCGTTGTCGGTCGCGACCACGGACTTTATTGGCGTATTTTACGATAAAGAAGTGAATTTCAATATTTTCAATAATAAATTAGTTATAATTAATAAATTGATGAATTAAAAAATTATAGACGATTTTTTGAATATTTGTACTGAGCGTGGAAATTCACAACCGATTATCAATATCGATGCAGCGATCCGCGTAGCTCGAAAGTGATCGAAAATATAAATGCCATTGCGGTGGGAAATGTGATAATTGAATATCAAACGCTTGGAGTGGCAAATATTGAACTCGATAATCGTATTACGTTTAATTAATGACAGGAACCGACGAAAACACAATGATTCGAAATATATCAGCGGATTTGAAATAGTAAACCATTTCAATATTTCATTAGCACTAATGGAATCTGAAGCTACGAGCCGGCTGTTACAATCCTCGCGCTAATGCCGAATAATTTTTTTTTCATTATCACATTTTTTGCCTCAACGTGGATACATTTTTTTGTCGGAAAATTTAATTACGATGCTGTGCGCGGATTTTCACCGGTAAATGGACTCGGTTCCCGGTATGTACATTTGTTCAACAAATGAAAAGAAAAAAAAATGTTACACATCAAACGAAAACCAAAAATTATGATATTCATGGCGTATATCGTGTTCGCCCAAAGGTTCCTCGTTTGTTTGTATGTAAGCTAACACGATCCAAACAACGAGCAGCGGATGAGCCCTCGGGCTGACATAGCCAGAAAATTTCCTCCACCTGTAGATGGAAACCCGATGCTCGTTTTGACCAGTAGGATCGCAAACCGAAAGCCGGACGATGAAGACACAACAACGAATACAGCACATATGCGTATTGAATAGCACTACCTTCAACGTTAAAAAAAAAAGCAATGAATTGAATTTTTTCTTCAATGGATATTAAAAAAGTGATGTAAAGAAATACGTTATTTTATTCGATTTTTCGTTTGAAATCAGTATCCCAATTATTTTTGTGCCTCTGATATTTTCTCCATTCTGTCCGAAGCAGGCATTCTCGATTTCGCGTTGCTCGCCTTCGTTCTATTATTCTCAATTCACAATCGTCGAAGTATATATTCGAAACTCTAACTTTAATTGAATATAAATTGAATTTGAAATATTAATATTTTCAACGTTCGAACAAACTGCACGGTTTTCAGAGCTGCGCCGTATCGTGCGAGCAACCCCGCCGGCAGATTCTATTTTTCATTCGACTCTTTTCTACTCACAGGGAGGGCAGCGACGCGGGGAGTGGGGGTGGGGGAAAGAGTGGGGATAATAATACGTTGCGTATATTATATCCCGTAGATAGCTGGCGCGCGCAATGGTACTACCGCCAATGTGTCTTGCACAGAACTGACGCCGCCAAGCTGTCATCCCCTAATGCCTGGGCAAACGCGTAATTAACAAATTAATCTAAATCATGCCCAACACATACTGTCTAAAGCTACGCAATATACGTACGTATAACTGACCGCAAGCCTTTTACTTTAACGCGAGTCCGAAAGTAGCGGAAATTTTCGCCCAGAAATTTATCAAACCTCAGCTTTCCTTTTACATTCACGAATTATACAATTATTCTTCTCCATCGAGGGCCGAATGAGTTAAAGTGGAATAAACTTTTTTGTTTCAATGTCAGAATGACTATGAACATATTTCAAAATAATCAGTATTTAATGCAATAGTTCGTTCCAGCAAAACCATAAGGGAAAGAAATCGCAATTTCGATCTATATTTTCTCGTGCAGCTTCGCGAGGCGTGGAAACCACATTTTCCTCGTGTTACGAATGGAAACATGATCCAAACAGTGTGTTTGGATAGGGTTATATGCTTCTCGGAGCTACGATAAAGCGAGTGCGTGGGGGAAGGTTGTGAGCCCGGCAGCATCAGCAGCAGCAGCGAAATCTGGAAGACGATAGCACAGATGTTTGGCGGCTAACTAACTTAACCGGAAACTTAGAATCAAAGCAAATAAACGGAAAGTGCCCGCGGGGGGTCCAATGCCCGCAGGACTCGCAGTGAAGTCTGGCGGTTGGGCGTAGGTTTTGCGTGTGGCTCACCGGTGAGTTTACTGGGGGGGGGGTCGTTTCGCGGGCAGCGACCAATGTTTCCACTCGCACCGAAACTCGATTGCCGAAAGGGGTTGCCTATATAACGTTTGTTTGCATATCGCCATATACGAAATTAGTTCGGACGATACACGTTTAACCTCCCCAAATTATATTGAACGATCTAATTACAACGCGAGGATCGTGGTAGCGTTGGTATACCACGTCCCTTCGCGAGTTCTAATTCGGATTTCGGTCGAAAACAACGTAACCTCGTATTCATCGGGAAAAACGTATTTACGTCAGTAAACTCGACCGGAAACAATGCACCATTGGTCGAAACATTTATTCACTGTTAAATTTACTCGATTATTCGAAAATACAATACGCCGCGGTGCAATGAAACAAAATATATAGACATATATATATATACTCGTTGTTCCTGCAAAGCTCAGCTGTCCGATATATCAACGTACGAATCCATTTATTTTATACATACCTTCAATGATTTCTCGTACAATTTAACGAAAATATATCATAATACAAAATACGGTAAAAGTATAAATAGCCGGATTATTCGAGCTCGGTTGTTCGTCAACATTTCGAAACCCATTATCACGGGATTTCCGTACCGCGAGGATTTCTGCTAGCACGACGGTAGTCGCCCCATTGGGTGGTAGATAGGGTGGCGGTGGGGGGGGGGGGGGGCTCTGTGCTCAGTGCGTGTATAATTTGCGAGTGGCAAATCTCTTCATCTGGCTGAATGAGAATAAATCGGGGGTAGCCAACGGTGCATTATTTTAATCCACCGCACACACGATGGGTAGGTGGTTCGTCCGGGGGGATATAAACATACCGAAAGCGCACGAAACACGAGTGTGTAGCTCGTATTACCTTTCTACCCGATGGGTTCGGTTTATTGGGCGCAACAGCCGTGCGTCGTTCGGCCGCTCGATCGTTGGGACGATGGACATACCGGAAAGTGCGGGACCGGCAGAGAGCCCATCGTTTAGAACGTTTATAACCGCGAGGTCGAATCCGCCGGACTGCAAACTCGCGCAGTATGCAACGTATGAACAGAAACACGCCAGGACTTTCGCATAATTTCAATGCTTCCTCCCTCTTTCCCTACCGACAAACGTGGTAATTTTCTACGAACCGATTCATCCGTTTGATCTCCGCCAAACGAACCGTCTGATTCTCTTTGAGTTCTGAATAATGCACCGACCCTCCTCCGCATGCCCTGGATGCAGCTCATTTTGCGCATGACTGGAAAACGCGGATTTACAATTATCAAGTTTCTATTGTCGTAATATTGGAATTGTATTTGTTATTTTGCTTGCGACATTCCCGTTGTTCGCTGTCATTCTTTTTATGATGCAAATATATACAAAAATTTACAATAACTGGTTATTATTGCTTTCTCTCGAATTTATCAAGTAAAATGGACTTTTAAAAAACGACTCCTGCGCAATTGACGAAGTTGAGCCAAATCGCCGAAGTTGAGCCGAATCGTCGAAATGAGTACAGACGGAAAAATAAAAAAATTAATAATACATTCAGTACCCGTCGAAAATAAAATTTATTTTACTCTCTGTCCGGGAATAATAATTCCGATGGGATATGAACGTCGATGAAAAATTTTCCCAATATGCGATACGTATACGAACCACGCGGCTGAAACACGATCGTTTCACGAAACACGATAACGGAGTGCACAGCGCAGGTGACCAATAACCACAAGAATGACCGCTAATAACGTATAATGTTTGGGAAATAAAGGATGTACCGGTGCCCAGGGATCATTAATTTTATTGGAAAATGTGAGAAAAACGCGAGATAACCGAGAGCTCGAAATAATAAAGGCCTGAAATATTTTTCACCATGTACAACGTTGTACGTTGGAACGTGTATCACATTCCCGCGAAGAGCGATAACGAAGCAGCGAAGTATGTACAAACGAACAGAAAAAAAGAAAGAAAAAAACATCATGAAAAAACTGAAGCTTTTGTCGGTGGTGCTTGCAACAACAGGAGCAACTCCACCCGCAGCAACAGCGGCGGTAGGGGAAGCGACGTTGCAAGTGAAACCAAACTTCCGTGGGGGATAATTATTAATCAACACGCAATTACATCGCGTTATTATAACCCAAGGGACAGTGAAATATCATGAGTGAGGTCGGTTCTGTACAGTTGAGAAATTAATTTTCACCCTTTAATTCGAATTGCATTTTGGTACTAATTACGTTCAATGGGTGACTGTGAAACAAAACAAAATGAAACACTTGCGGTCACGTGCCGTAAAAATTCATTGAAGAACATTTTACGAACGCGAAAAAAAAAACTTTGACGAAATAAGGGGTGTTGAAAATGGGCATGCGAGTCGATTGGTTAAAAACCGAATTTGTTTAAAATTGTGGCCGTGAGATTATTATTTGGTTTTTCAATCGATGTAAATGATGAAAAGCAGGCGGAAAAATGAACCGGACGGCTGCTAGAGAGGGTGGAAACCGGGGTGGTGGCGCTCTGGGGCCACGGGAGGCTCATCAAAAACGTATCCAGGGGAGATTTACAAGTTATTCAAATATTCTACGCTCGGTAAGTTACGATGAAAACTCGGTATTCGAGTGTAATCCTCTCGGAAGCCCATCTCCGGTTCCGCGCTCGACGTGCAATTTTCCCAACCCCCGTGAAAACCAGTCGGCGGGCCAGTTCGCCACTGGTAACTCACGTAGGCCGACCGTGGTTGAGCCATTGAGGCATGAGTACACACGCGTGGTTTATCAAAACGTGGGAAAAAAAAAAAAAAAAAAAAAAAAAAACAACACATAATTCCGAACAACGGTCCACACATAGACACTGAATTTTTTTTCGGTCTGTATATCCATGCAATCGCCGCGATGCTCTTACTGCCCCAGCAGACAAACCGTTTGATTGACCCGATAAACCGACGACTACGCCATCGATTGTTCATTTTTCAATGGAGGCACGAAAAATTATTTACATTTTTTTAAACAAGAAATTGTGACAGATTAAGTGTTTTTTTTTTTCGTAGGAGTAATTCGCTTTTGTTCTTCGTGACAATTTCTTGTGTAGATTTATCAATTATTTTTTGTTCATCAGCCAACGTAACTACGCCATTTCTTTATCTTTTTGAGATCAAGATATCATTGTCTCGGTAAAAACAAAAAAAAAAGAAAATTTTTCAGTTTCCTTACCTGGTTCTTGCCCTTTAGCACGAGAACATTGGTGACACGACCAAACGGCAGTCCAAGATGGATGATTTCACCCTCCGACACATCACTCGGTATGTTTCTGATGTGAACAACGCGCGACGGCTTGTTATTCTGACTCTTGTCCAGCTTAGCCTGAAAAATACAAACAAACAAAACATTTAATAACTACATTTACCTTCAATAAAAAATAAACCGCATTTTATATATATTTTTGTTTATCTCAAATTTTTAACCGATGTGAAATTCGTGGAAATCCTACAGTCGTCGTAAATCCCGAATTTATATTTTACATTTTTAATTGGGAGATTAATCCGTCGCTGAGCGGTTCGGGGTGCCTTTTCAGTATTAATTGACGAGACGTTTCGAGCATGAAAATTTGTGGTTACGCCCACGGGTGCTCCATTGAAATTAAATTCCGAAAAAGTGTCGAGAATGGTTGCACGAGCGAGGGTGGAAAAAACACACACACACACAGACACAATCACACGGTATCGGCCCGGAGCCAAATAAACGACATCGCGAATTCTGAGAAAATTACGTTGGTTATTTCCGCTAACCGCATTGTATTGCACGCATCTGTACCGGAACTTTTGCGGAGGTTGGTGGGGTTGTATACATAAGGTGCAATACGAGGTACGAGTGGGGAAATAGAGAGGGGGGTACGAGGATGAGCGAAAAGTCGGGGTGAAGTAAAAAGAGTAAAGAGATCGAGAGAGAGAGGGGGAGAGGGAGCGAGTATAGGTCGTTCGCTCGTTCGTGCGGTGGTTGAAAGAAATTCCCCTTTTCGAGTATATTTAAATCGAAGCCCTTGTTGCCGGAGGCAGAGTTTTCAATCACGGCTCAATCCAGTCGACTCCACTCGCAGTCAAGCCCCCCTCTTCTGCGCCTCGTCCCGCCGCATCCGCCGCTCTTCCTTCCTTTTTACTTGGCTTTCCATATCCGCGGCGCGACTCGTTTCGAACCCCGACGGCTCGTGTGGTACACTTTCGTTGCTACCCCGAAGCCGCCCGGCAACGTATACCCACACACTTTCTCCATCTCGCAACCACCCGTACCCAACCCCTTTTCCGACGTCAGCCCCGAGCGGCATCCTCCCTCCGTCTTGGCTTCGTCTCCGTTCGTTTCCCCGGGGATTCCCCGAGAGCCTCTTAAAAAACGTTGTTCGGGGTGGCTTTGAGCTCGATTAAACCGATCGGAAGATGCCCTCGTTCCTCGTTCACGAGCGCGACGACTCGAAGATAATTATATTTTACTCGTCGTAAGAATGAACCTCTCGAAATCGCGTGTCAGTAGTGCACAAAGCTTTCGCTGCTGGTGAGCGATTCTTTTATTGTCTTTCTCCGACGGTATTCTTGGATGCCGCTGGCAACGTATGTCAAAAATTGTTATGCCAATTCACGTAGAAATATCATAGGATATTCCATTTCCGTGAACGGGAAAAGCCGAATCAAAGAGATGTTGGAGATAGATCGTGCGTTACTACCCCCCCGCATCACCGTTTCAAATGTTATCGACTGGTGTCGGAACTTGTGTGTGCATCGAACCCCGGCCAATCGCGAATGAATTTAAAAGAAGAAAACAAAATTTCAGAAAAAGATGACCGAAAGAAGGCACGAAAGGATCGACGGATGACAAAAGAATAAAAACGAAACTTTGCTACCACAGAATCGAGGCAAAAGGCGAGCATTACGATATCTAGCAAAAAAGTTTTTTTTTTTATCGCCCCGAAGCTCCCAGGATCTTGCTGAGACTACCCCTACCGACCCATCGAACCTTTCGCCAACCTTCACAAAAGATGTCCACTTTCCCGTCGTATTCTCGTCTTTTTATATCGACTTGCTCCCTCCTTGCCCTCAATACTGTTTTCTTGTTATTTTTCTTTTTTCTTCGTCCCCGCGAAAAATTCACGAAGCTTTATCGGCAAACAAAGTAACGATGAGTGTCACCGCGATCGATGCATCGATGTTGGTCTTGAAATTATTATTTTGTCCCTATCGTGTCTCACGAGCGTCAGACGAATTGACTGCAGTTGCGAATTGTGGAAGTGTTGGCAATTATCCAAAGTTGCGACAGAGATAAGGGCGAAGGGAGAGAGTCGAGCTGGTCACAGACGTGTGGCTATCCTCGGAGTCCATTAGCAAACAGCCGTAGTGACTCGAATCGTTTCGTACGTCGTATATTCGGAGACGGGCGCGGAAGGGTTTACGCTCGTATTGGTGAAGATGAACCCGTCGTTGAAAATGGCTCGAAGCCCTGGTTGAACGGCTCTAGCTCGAACGGAATTTCGCTCTGCTACGAGATCGGACGACCGACTCTTGGGCTAAAACCCTATCCTGCCCTTTCCCTATCTCCATCTCTCTCTCCCTCTCTCTCAAACCCCTTTCGCGCCGTTACATCCATGGCAATCAGTCGTTCCCAGGAGTTCATTCTGACTATCCATCGCTCCACTTCTCGATTTGTCCCTGACTCGCTCGGTGGTGGAACACGAGGTCGCTCGAACGGGCGTCGACTGATCGAACTCTCGTTCATCTACACCACGACGAACCGGCCTCGTGCACACGACCCTCTCGGCACAACCGAGCCCTCTTCATTCCCGTTGATAATTGGCCATAATGGAGGCAATTCGCGGAAAATCGATTGCAGGAAATGGCCGAAGTATCGCAGGATGTTCCCTCTCTCTCTCTCTTCCTCTCGCTTCGTACTTGGCGAGCTCTGGTTCTCCCTCGCTGGTTCCAGATGTCGATTACGTTCTGGACTCGTCGACGTCGTGCCTCCGACAAACGTGACTTCCACTTTTCCCGACCAATACCGAAGTCGAGGCTTTGTGACTATATGAGACACATATATATTTTTTGCAAATGATTTCGCGCCTTAAATCCCACGCATAATTCGGTGTCTCGTTATCAAACGAGTGTTAAAACTCAATACGTTCTCATTTATGAAACAATGAATATGTCCTTCCCCCCTTCAAGTTGGAATTGTAATTTTCATTCATTCGAAAAGTTAGTCCGCCGTGAAAACTGCGAAAGCGTAGATGAAGAAGTGGGAGAGTCGTGGCAACGTCCAAGAACAATGAATACACCGCAGAATAGTTTTCCGAAGTGGCGAAGCAACAGGCGGTGCAGAAGCATCTCCATCAAAGAATTTCCAAGGTTTCGCGTAGGCGGCATCAGCTGCTTTTCGAGTTATTTCCTTATCTTTCCCAGTCTCGACTCGTTCTCCATTATTTTTGCCACTTTATCAGACGTTTCCGACGGAACCCGTCTGTGTTCTCCATTCCGGAAGTGGTTTTACGAGAGGCGTATTTTTCCGTGCGAAGGAGCATTGAACTTTCCGCAGCGTTTTCGACTCACGGACCGGTAAATTATCCGCCAAGAATGATTGACAAACGGAACTAAGGTCGATTCGTCCGGTCATCCGGTCGAAACAATAAATCGTAGTTCCGACGCGTAACCGAGCTTTCGGATAAATGTCAACGCCGAGGCTGAAGGCTCGATAAGCCTCGCTATCGTTGTAGGTCAACTCATTCGCTCGAGCCACTCGAATGCAAAAACCCTCGTCACCATTGCCGTTTCCATATTTCCCACTACGGTCAATATTCTGGCATTGTCATACTTCTAACTCGCAAATTTATTCGCAAACGTTAATTTCGCGGTTTCAACCGCCTCGGGCTCGTGAAGCAAATTGAAATGAATTTGAAAAAATAGGGAAAATACACAAAAACTCGAAATGAATGGAATAATGGAAAGTGCGGGATAGAAAGAAAAATATGCAAAACTTTGATACGTCCGTGTGCGGGTGGGTGCCAAGCCCCAGGGCTTGTTAGCATAAACGTGGATTGGAAAAAAAAAAAAAGAAATGTTTTTTTCACACGCGATGAGAACCAGAAAAAGACCAAATGAACGGTCAATTTTGCACTCGTATAAACAATCAAAAGAACGTGTTTGCGCCAGAAGCAACGAAACTGGGAGAAGCTGCCGGTTAATTGGTCGCGGATGCCCCTCGGGAATTCAGCAGTGGTTTGCATGCGGTATCCACACTGCAGCGGCCACGTTATCGGGGAGAGAGAAACGAAAAAAAGTAAAATAAAATTAAAACCGAATAAATAAACAAAAAAAAAAGACTTCTCTACCCAACGTAGCAAATAATAATAATAATAATGATGGAAAAATAATAGACGGCTCGGCGAGCGGTTGGTGAGCGGCGTTGTTTCGCGTGACCGCGGTGGAAAACGAGCGCGGTTATATATAATTGTATCTCTGGGGGGTGCTACGGGGCACGCGGCAAGGTGGAGAGGGGTGGACAAGAGGGGGTGGAAAAATGTGAAGGCATGAGGGAGGAGGGGAGCCGGCGGTTGCGACGCGGACCCGAGGGTCGCCACGATAGCTCGGTGCCCCACAGTGAAATAGTGCAATGAAACAGTTATATACGAGAGAGAAACAGCCGGGGGGGTTGGGAGTGCGGTTTCGATATTAATTAACGTGAATAATGAGTTATTTTCTGTTTGGTTTGGCGCGTGGCAGTCAGTGAGCGCGAGTCCCAACCACGTTTGTTTCCCGCATACCGCAGCGTCCCGCATCCTGTTTGCCATACGCGCTGTTATATATACATGTTTTGCTTTCATACGCGACTGCTGATAAATTTAAATTTTCAATAACGACGTGTACCGGTTTGTTACGGTGGAATATCATTCGATAGTCCTAATTTCGTTGACAAATATGATGTACCTAAGTTTTGTATTAATTGGGGGAAAGTAAAATAAAAATAAATAAATAAATCTGCTCGACTCATGGATATTGAACGAGTGAAGAGTCGATGCGGTACGCAATCAATGATATCCGCCCATGACATGTCGTCAATTAATTCAGCCAGTTGTGGGTTGCGGAAATAACAATATAATCGATCACTGCGGCTTTTTCGTTTACCGATCGACGAAGTGCCCTTTCCACGGTTTACCGCAAATAAATCTATTACGCCAATCGTAATAGAGGAAGATGAAAGAGGAAATATGTTTCTTTTTATTTATTTTTTTGCTGACCAATAAAAATCCCTTAAAAATCCCAAACAATGATGCAGAATAAGATTGTAGGTTTTTTTGTGGCAATTTATCATATTAAAATCACAGGAATGCAGATTGTCGCACGTTCTGCAATCTCATGGTACAATTACTATGGAAGAAATTATTTCTCGGGTCAATTGTAACTAGTTTTCTCTTATCTCGTTCGAACGAGCGAGATAAAAGCCAGGAATAAAAAGTTTGCTCGAGGGGCGGAAGAAGTTGGCCAGCACAAAGCTCTTGAATGGGCTTTGGCGATCTTGGAAAGTGGCCAACGGAAGGCTGCACGTGCTTTAGTCTTGGCTCACACATACCCGGAAAGCACATGGTAACGTGGGGTAATCACAATCGGGAACATTGGAGCTCAAACCGGAAGCCAGAAGCGTCGAGTAGACGCGGTGAATATAAGAAAAGGGTCGGTACGAGCGAGTGTTTTTTCGAATGCCATTCGAGCTGTGCTCGAACAGTCCCACTGCGAGTAGAAATGCAAATCAAAACGTCATTGAAATTATCCATTATCCGCAATCAGGAGTGGGCATTCGTTAAATGCAAATGTATTGAAAATAATTTTTCAAATAAGCAACTACTAACTGTATATGATTAATTATCATGGCAATATTGAAATTCTGTCATTTCTGCAACAATACCAAATAATTTAGAGGAATTGTTGTTGTATTATGAATACGAATGTCAAATTGAAATTGTAATCGATGATCATCAATCCTTCTTTATTTATTCCCCGATCATTTGGAGATAAATGTATTTTAACTAATAATAACAATAGATACTAGCATTTAATTGGAATTATAATCCATAGTCCATGACCATCGATTCATTTTCGTTTTTTCCATTTTATATAAAAAAAAATATTAAAGCCATTGATCGAACCAACGGATTTTTTAAATTCAACCCATGATCATGCAGGAACAAAAGTATTTTGACAGTATTTGACTATTATTGGCGATAAATCCAAAACCACCGGATAGAGAAAAATTGCATCTCGATTGAATCGATCGTTGCTTGATCCGGAAACGCCGATACGAAGAGACCGAGCCGTGACCATCCGCATGTTTATAGCGAGAAAAGTGGGTTCCGGGAGCCGGCCTACGTCGATTTCGCTCGAGAGTAAGTGAGTTGAATGAGTAAAGTGTCTGAGGCCTGAAATAGGGGCGCTCCCGTCGATTTCCACCAACCAGGACGATGGCCTGTGCGCCACCGTCACTTCACCCTCTCTCGCCTTGCAGACTCACCCAACCTCTTCGGATCAACCCTTTGCCATCGCACACCTTCGCTTCCGCGTCCTCCGAGCAGCCCCAACGGTCTCTCTCCTCTTGACTCCCTCACATCACGTTTCCGCTTTCCGATCCCAAACCCGGCTCTCTCTCTCTCTCTCTCTCTCTCTCTCTTTCTATCGCCGTTCGCATCACAGACTCCCTTCCAACAGACGCGAATATACGGTTGCCGCAACGCGGGAATTATCGACAAAACGTCAATATGCATTACCAACCTCCCTCCGACCTAACCCCTTCAGGTTCCGCAACCAGACCGCGTCGCACCTCTCCGGTTCTTGCATGGTGCGACTCGTGCTTCCCTCTCACCTTCCGACAACCCTTACGTGCGCGGTATACATGCCTACTTTATTGCTCCCCAGTACCAACAAGCCCCCCACCCTCCCCCCGCGAACCTTCCCCGGACACCGACGAGGGCATGACTGTAACTTCCGGACTCAGACGAACGCGCTTTTTACCCCGTTTTCAATGTGACATTTATTACGGAACTTTCCGGAGATTCTTCTGTAGATTTGTATTTTTTTCCTTTGAAAATACTTTTTTCTATATTTTGCATTGTTTCGTTGTTGTACGCGAATGACATGCGTCGTCGAATGTTCCATTTTGATTGGCTGCGGTGCCTCGCACTCGGGGATATTCAGCGAATTGTATGTGGTCGTTGTTTTTCTCGAGGCCGTCTGAACGATCGATGAAACGAAGGCCTTGGAAAAATAGCGGGAAAAAAATAGGAGAAATAAAAATAACTCGCACACGCGGACACGTATACAGACCCGAACACACACGCACGCACGCGCGCGCGCGATGTTAACAACCCGTGTAGCTGGCCAAGAGCTTTTACGTGTGGCGTGATGCGAAACCGAGGCGCTGCCCCTTCATCGCGGAAACCCCACGTCGCTCTCGACGAAGCGCGATGCTTCGATTTTTTTACGACGGACCGTCCGACGAGCGTACGCTTTTGTGATGAGCTTCCCCGCTTCCGCCGGAGAGAAAAAAACTAGGCAAAGAGGAAGCTCACCGGTGGAGCTCGAACCCTAGATGTGGCTATAATTAATTTCGCAAATTTAATACCCGAGAAATGGATGAATTTTTTTTTCTTTCCGCAAAAAGAAATCGCACAAAGCGCGAGGGAAAAATGTTAATATCACGTGAAAGTCGACGCGAGTCCATGCGAGATTTCGATTCCGCGATTTTTACACTCACTATCATCATTAGCTTTGGGAAAATTGAAAAAAAATAATAATCCATTGATTTAAAAAAAGAAAAATAATTTAACCAGCCTGAGCTAGTGGCAAGTCGTCGGTGTAGAGTTCCCTATACGAAGGCAGTGAAGTTGATCGACGCAGATAAGAGCCAACGTGCAATATATGAAAGCTTGTCATATGTACGTCCCTCAAATGGCACGTCCGCTCGGCACGAGGGGCTACGATTTACAGATAGGATGCGGCTATGTGCAGTCGTTTAAGATACGGTGATACGTATGCGCCTGTATATACGTGTATGCGTATGGGGCAGTTCGCGTCAACTCCGCCAGAGACCTCTCTAATTTCCGGACGGTCGATGTTTTTTTCGTTTTTAAAAATTCTACTCTTTCAGAAATCAGAAATCAGAAAAGAATCGGAATTCTTTTTCAGATAGAGAATTCTATTCTTTTTCAGATTCCTCTTTTGCTCACTAATATTTCGATCGATGGTGAACCGTATCGAGCACGACGGGGTCGAGCTGGCGTGGAATCTCCGATACACGTATACCAGGTTGTATATGGCTGAGCAGGTGCATCGCCTCGCATCTTTATCCATGTACGTCGTTGCAGTAGTCACAGCGGATGCACAACCCGGGGGAAACAGCGGTGGCAAACGCGGCTGTGACGCAAATTCCAGAAGGGGAAAGTGCGATGATAGGGGCTGTGATAGCGGCGCAGAGTGATACGGTAGCAGCATATGCGAGCACGCACCAGAGCTTTTCCCGCAGCCATGTTCAAAGCTAGGAAGGGGCAGGAGTCGCATTCACTAGGTTCATCAATAACCGTCCACGTTATATGTATACAATATATAAATATATATAATAAGCGTCGGTCCGTCATAGCACAGACTCTTTATCGTCCTCAGCCTCATCATCCCCGCGTACTTTTCCACAGCTTTCCTAATCCTCGCGTCACCGTCGAAAAGAGGTCTTGGAAAAAAGGCACGAACGAGCCGCTCACGAGGTTCCGTATAATTTATTGACCGACTTGTCACTATTTCGTTGTGGCTGGCATGACTGCCGGACAACCGCGGGTTTTCAATTGCAACTGGTATAGCCGTGATTTTTCAAACCTCCCCCGCCTCTCTCTTTTACGAGCCCAAACCTGGCTCACGTGGACGTCCATGACGGGCAGACATCGGGCTCAATCGTTTGACGGGGGCTCGCGTGATACCTCGATAAATATAAAAAGCCGAGTCGGGGTTGCTCTGACGTGAAGCACATCGTGTGAAAACCGTGAAAACGAATAGATCGACCGTCGTGAATCGCGATCAAATGTCGCGTGACGTGACATTTTTTTGTGTGTTTTTGGGGGGTTTTTTTTTTTATTCGATAGTTTTCGTGTAGGGTGAGGATTTCGTTTTTATTTACGGAATTTTGTATCGTGGGGAGGCTCGGATGACTATGTGTTTGCGGGATTAACGATGAGACTATTTTTCTAAATATTGAATAGCGATGAACGTCTTTCTTTGTGGAATAATAATTACATCGATTAACGTTTTTATTCATTTCTCTGATTTCATTATTTAATTGTTCCGTTTCTTTTTTTATATTTCTTACTTAAACAAAACGAAAGAGGATGAAGTTGCGTGACCGGATCGAATTAATTGTTTCCGCTTCTTGTCAAGGTGGAAGTCGAGACAAAAAAATGAAACAAAGTGAATGAAAATTAGCCGTGTTCCATTAGCATAAATAAATAAAATGTTGAAATATACCAGTTCGCGCTGTACAAAAAAATTGAAATCACAAGCTCAATTCGAAAAATATTTCCAGGAGACCAATAATATAACAATTATTATATTACATTATATTATAATACATTATATTGTATATAATATGTATTGACAGACATATATGTATGGAAATAAATATGTATTTTAACCAGTGCTGCACGTAATATTTCTCGCGCTAGCCTCTTTCTTCGCCACCAGTTTCGGTCTACGTATTATTCCACGTGGCAATACAGCACATAGTCGTATATTTCGCGGATCCTCGTTTCCGGCCGAGCCACACGAAAATATAAGGCAGATCCAGCTATTTTTGCGAGCCAAAAACAAAAAAAAAAGAACGATCGTGAGCGAGATTAATATCGGCGGAAAGAGGGTGTAGCTTATATATTGCTTTTTGGGGTGTGTGGGGTCTAGATTTAGGCATGAAACGTGGTTGAATCGCGAGCCAACGTCGTCCGCACGCGAATTGAAATGTTTTTCGGACGAAGCAGCTCGAATCCCGATCTTAACCCTCGCCCAAGGGCAAAACGCATCAACCTTCGGCTGGATCTTCTTTGCCCAAAAACCATAAAAACGTTAGGAAAATAATAATGATAACAATAATAATAATAATAATAATAACAACAATAATAATAATAATAATAATAAAGCTCTTTGATCCTGTCGCACAATTTATGGTAACTTTATTTCGCGCACTGCAGTCTCTCACATTTGTCATTTGAGTTGTAAATCCGATAGACGTAGCAAAGACAAAAGTCAGAATACTGGAAATTACAGTTTTTATTAGGTACGACTCAGCATATACCCAGACGCGTAAAACTTCATTTTCCAAGCCCATGCGGACTTTGCCATGGTTGAACGACGCGAAATCTCGAAATATCGCTAAAGTCTCCCGAGCAGAGAGTCGATGTCAAAGGGATTTCAGCAACCAAGAAGATTTCCAAGACAATGCGATGAAAGCTCGGAGATTTTCGAGGTATGAGAAAAAATTCAACCGAACCTTGGTTCCTCCGTAACCTCGTCGGTGAGTAGTACGAGAAAATCCAACGGGAATGAAAAATATGGAAATGGAAAAAAGCTGAATCACGAGAAAAGGGACTTCGCAGAGCACGCGCGACAGTTCGAGGTATTGTAGTGCGGAAAATGTTTTATAACGAGGTCAAATATACGACCGAATGGGTTATGAACGATGATTTCAGTGACCGAGCGATGGTTGTACAGAACTGTGGTACACACGGATATACGCACGGAGGCGAATGCGATGGTAGTTGCGCGAGAGGCAGATGAAACGCCGGGGCAGAAGCAATTTATCTAAACGGCAGCAATGGGGGGAGGAAGGCACTCGAAGCAGAAACGACGAGGCGGAGAGAGCAGCCCCCCCTTGAACTAGTAGAGTCCATTCGGAATATTACCGTGCGTCCGGCGTGCCATTACCTACGAACGGCTTTGATTCTTTTGTGAAGCGCCAAGTTCCCGTACGCCGTTATCAACGTGCACAACGTCGACCGGTTGAGCAACCCGGGTCGAGCAAAGTCGCCGACCGACGGACCGATGTGCAGAGTCCGTCGGGCGGGCGAATTGTATACGTCAGGTGCGTTAACCGAGCAACGATACGGGGACCTTGTACGGGTTTCAATCGAAAATACGAACGACGACGACGACGATGACGACGACGACGACGACGATGCCGAAAAGGAACATCTGACGTCGTACCAAAGATCCCAAAAGGCGAGTCCGCGTGGAAACGCCGGAACCTTAAGGAGCGAAGGAAAGAGCCACTCTCGATGGTGACTCCCAGGAATTCATTGATATATCCTGAAAAGATCTCGATTTCCCGGGATCTTCGAGAGGCTCTCATGCTCTGCCGGACTCGTGTAGAAGCATAAAAGGGATTGAAAAAAAATATACACATATATATGAAGCGATTGGCTGTTGTGAAGTTTTGAACGAATTAGTAAGGAATGAAAAACTGAGTCAACGCAGCTTTGGGAACTCTGTGAACGATGGAAATAGCTCTGAGCTGGCGATCGAGTTTGATAATTATGGAATTATTGTGAATTCGTAAGATATAAATATATATTTCGTCATACCGAAATACGACCAATTCGACAGTGTGTGATGTGGGAATCGAAATAACTATTCCCGTATCAATCGCATTACAAATCGGAACATCTATTTTTCGATTGGCCGATAAGTCAGATTAATTATTTACAATCATCAGCATAACCTGACCCAATTTGTTGATGGCATTTGACCGATCGTATCGTCTATTTGAATCGGCCTGTAGACCTTGTATAAATCAGTATACGAACTATGTGCCATTGTTTCATCAATAATATAGAGAAAAAAGGGCATCGTTTTACTTAAAAACTTGGTATGTTTAATTAACGAAAACAATCGCTTAACGATGAATTACTGCGGAAATAGTTGAACTCGTTCAGCTACATTAAAAAGCAATCAAAGAATATAAAAAATGTATATCCATCGAAAGAAGCGATAAAAGCTGCGAGAAAAGTTTTTTTTTCACCGTTTCCGAAGGTTCCACCGATTTTGTCAAATCGATACAAATTTTAATGCCAGTTTCACGCAACTCAAAAATTTCCCTGCACAACGATAAACCTTTTCGGCAGTTTCTCGCATTGTATTTTTTATTCCTTTTTTTAATTCTTTTTCGACGCTATTGATTCGACCTACAACGCATCAATAAAACATGTGCAACCGGCGCGAGTATCGGCTTTATCTCTGGCTTTTCATGGATTCGGACTTCTTTTTTAATTCTCCGATGGGCCAAATGCTGGTAGGGCAAAAACCCAAAGCTTTTCGAAATTCGGATCACCAGTTTCAAAATGAAAAAAGAATGAATAAATAACGATAAACGCAAAAAATTAAAATACATACACAAAAATAATCCAATCAACGTTAAAATAAAATAAATCCGCGTAACTCCGGGCAATATTATTCGTTTTACATAGATTTCGCTGAAATTCATAACGCTACCGCGGTTTTATACAGCACGAAGATCCAAAAGGTCGAACACGAAAAATAACGAAGATTCATGTTCCACAACAAAGTTCACTAGACTTTCCAATGAATCAGATGTGAAAATCGATCGAATCTTCGAAACGCACTCGAATCGGGCGAGGTTCGCGGTCCATCGACCAAAGCGGGTCCTCGTCTTGGCTGCGCTCACAGTTCCGTGGGTTTCCCGATAGAAGAGGACCCTACAGCGCAATGATTCTCGTCGCGGCTCGCACATATCCCTTCAGCGTTGAACGGCTGAACCCTCCATTTCGAATCGGAAGCGCGTTCGCCCTCGACGGCCGACGGTGCTAATCCGGAAAATGGGAGGAAGAGAACGAGAGAAGTGGGAAGAGAGAAAGGGAGAGACGGAATGAAGAAGAGAAAGACGGAAAGAGGAAGGGACAGACAGAGACAGCCGCACTCGCTCTTCCGACTCGAATCACCCCTCCTTCCTTCGCTCGCTCCATCACTGAAAAGATATATAGGCACCTAATCTCTTTGAATCAGGATCCCGACAAAGCCTATTGAGCCTAGCTTCGTTGGCTGTTATAGGACTTTATCAATTCGCGGATGGCTATTGCGTGCGGGCTGACATCGATGATCACCGGCAAAGCTGATGAGCTATCGCAACCTTCATATATCGTGAATTATAGCTTCAGCTACCCGTACCGGTAGTACATAAATAGAAGATATATCGGGACTTTCGTTCCACGCTTTTCTCGCGAATTATCTCGCTTTCGTGATACGAATTGATGTAACACTCAATAAGATGTGGAAGCCAGTTTTGTCTATTTTTTTGTGGGTGGAAAAAATCGATTATTCTTGCTCGTCCATTTCCGACCGGACGCTGGATGACCTGGTAGAGACACACCCGGTAGAAACAACCTGGTAGAGACAAATCTGTAGGAAATAGAGCCGTTGATTGAGCACTTTCATACATCAAAAACTACCAGGAATACAACAGTCCAGGCAGATAGATATATACGTCGAAACCAATGATCCATGTCCCACATGTAAATAAATAACACGGAATCCATTTTTTTTCATCTCCCACGTCCCTCGATCTTGTTTTCACTGTCTTTCTTATAACCCCATTCCCTTGCGAAACAAATAAATAACACATAGCTCGATTGTGCCCGAACGAGCGTGGCCTTTTGTCGTCGTTGCCACAAACAAAAACAAACAAAGGGATGAAATATTCGCGGACGAGAAACGCACGAACGAGAGTCGGCCCGAAGAAATAGTAGGCTGTTTCGAATTAACGGAAAGGTACGAACGATCCATCCCACGCTTTTCCCGGTTTCTGTGCTCGTGGGCCGCAAAATTTGCGAGCGAATCGGGTTGAATCGATGAGCGAGTACGTCTCTCGTGGCATTCAACGAGGAATCTCCGTACGGTCAAACGCGTAAAAGCCCGTGCTCAATATCGACGAAGTACTATTCTCGTAACAACGTACCATAGGTATTTTCGTGTAACGAAAGCATCTGAACGGCGCACGTGTGCGTCAAACAAACACACATGCCGTGACTGTTTCGCGACATAAAACCGACTCGACGTTACGCCATTTTATGTTTTCGGTCAGCTTGATTCATGGTTTTTATTTAACGATCGTCGGGGCACAATGGTCGCAGACGCTCGTCGAGGATGTCAAGGCACCGGGGACCGTGAAAATAAAAGCTCTCTCGGGTGATCCCATTCTACATTGTGGTCCGTATGACTGCGTCCATGCCACGGATAAAGGGACGTCTAATAAAGCTCCCATCCTTCCCCGTCGCCCCGCGCTATCTGGTCCATGTAACAGCGATGGCCAGGGTCGGTGATCATCGTCCAATGGCTAAAATCTATTTTATTTTTCATTTTTTTTTCTTTCAATTTTCCATTATATTCACGATAATACTACTTTTCAATCAGGCCGAGCGAATCCGCGGCGTTGCCGTTCTACCCCGCTGTCCCTTCTTGTCCCTGAACCGCCCCCCCCCACCCCCCACGCGCTCACTCGGTCATTCGTCGAACGACTTAATATCCGGAGAGAAACCGTGCTGTCCTTTCTTTCGAGCAAATCGATCATCTTCCATTCTCGCAGCTTCCATCACCGGCGAGCATCGCGACAGCACCGAACCCCGTAACAAGAGTTTGTTCTATTTCCAACGTTTTCCTGCGTCACTGTGTATGCAACTCGTTTTTCGAAATTGCTAAAGTTGAAAACGATCACTGTGCGCACGTTCCCTGTTCTGCATTCCGACAGAGATAGATGCAACGAATTTTGTTTTTTTTTTCTTCGCCATCAAGTCATTCTCGTTTCGTTGTCGACCGTAACGCGGAAAATTTGAGAAAATTCGGGAAATAATAATGCATATGTTGAACGTTGACAAACGATTCGAAGACTTACCTTCTTGGCGTCATTGTTGTTGTCCGTCTGATGAGGTTGCGGACTCATCGACGCGCCGTTGTTGACTGATCCGCTTTGGGACAGAAGTTCGTCGCTTCCTCTCTGTAACACAAGAACAGAATAATATCATTTTAGATGTCATTCAGTTTAATTTCGACGAGAAATATCGACTTTACAATTTCTATTTCCCAAGAATGTCGTTTTCTTATATGTCTAGTCCCGTAACGTCATTCGGGATTGTCGATGAAGCAATCTTGGTGAAAAAAATCAAAATAAAAACAAAAATGATGTCTCGTGTCAGAAGCGTTGCACATTGAGCTTCGAATAAATGAATAGATAAATCCGAGGAGCTGAAACGACGAGCGGGCTAACGTTTCTCCGTCGTAAAATGATTATGAATGGTAATTCGTTCGAGTTGGGTTACATCCGAGTGGTGCTGCACTAATAATGAGCTAATTCATAATACACGAAATACGTGTATGTGCGCGGGAGAGGCATATATATATAACACGGGATAGTAATAATCCTCGAATATTTACGTGTACATAGCCCGGTTTATATGGGCTTCTCGTTGCCCGTGGCTGCTTCCCGTTGGGGTGAAACGTCATATAGCAGTTCGAGCTTTCATCGCCCAACCCTGGTACGCAGTAGCGGCAGCAGCAGCAACCACGACTGTGTCCGGGGTTGAGACCAGCAGAGAAATGCAGCGCTGTATGCCCGTACGGAGACGGAATGGCAGATCAAAGGACGAGCAAAATCCAACGCTCCTCCGCGGGGACGTTATGACAGCAAACACGAATAACCCGAGAGATTTGGCGGAGAGGAGAGGAACGAGCAAGATGGAAAGGATGGAAGAAAGTATAAGGTAACGATCACAGTCTGACGATAGCACGAAAGACGAGATGATCCAGAAAAAATAAATAAATAAATAAAAATGAATAAATAAATAGAAAAAACGGGAGGCAAAATAAATTTATGAGATATCGAGACTATCGTTCAATCCTACCGTGGAAATGAAAGATTCTGGGACGAAGGAAAGACGGAGAAGAAGAATTTATATTTCAAAGCTCGACGTAGACGGAATAAACCTTAAAAACGTCGGCGATAAAGGCGAAGAACGGCCACGGAGCTTCGGCCGGAGCAAGCAGTAGTTAACCGAATACACTCACCTCTCGCTTACCGTCAGCGGTTTGCGGTTCTGTAGCTCCGTGGTTACGCAAACGCGATGCCACCCGAGAACCTAGAAATCGAGCTTTGATCAACCTCTCGGGATATTCAGAGGCAAAAGCGTATAATCCGTCACGGCAATGAGACTCCGAACTACGGAACGTCGTTATTAACGGACAGATATGCAAAAAACGGAGGACAAAGCCCTTCGAGAAATTCGAGCTCGTGGTGATTGGGATGGCTGATGAAGGAACATCATTGTCCCTACATTTCTGGCCGGAAATTGGGGCAAACGTTGTCCCAAAAGCAGTGGGAGGAAATTAATCGTCTTTTTTCCTACCCGATGATATATTAACCTGGACGGATGATTCGGTTAGTCTATCATTCTGTTCTCAACCCCTCGTCCAGCGGCATAAGTACAATTGTAGCTCTTGCGTTTTTTTTCCTTTTTTCCAGCGATGACTGCCGGAAATGAATTCCATCCTTCTGTGACCTAACCGGAATGTAACCGCGAACACGCGTCGCAAAACGTGCAGAACCTCAATTGCAGAAAATTTCGTATTGCAGAACTATGATCGATGGTCGAACGGTAACCGATTAATTGGACGTTTTCCGATCTAGGATGGACGTACGTCGTCCAACGGACAAGAGAATATCCGGTGCCCATCGTCTCCAAGATTTCCACGGTTGACCAGTTTTCCAACACGTGTGTCGAAAAGTAAGTTGAGAAAATAGAATCCGTCGCAACGATGGCTGATTAAGCTTTTTCGTAGCGACGTCGTTCACGAACGGGAGTCCCGCGACCCATACAAAACGGGCCGTTGAGAAGCGCCCAGGAAGAATGGAATGGAAAGGATCAACGAAAAAGACGAGAACATGAGAAACGGATGAGACGAAAGAGGTGAACAGGGAGAAAACCGTATGGGAAAAGACGGTAAAAAGGTGAAAGACTCGGAAAAGTTCGGTAGCGCGAGTATCGTGAAAACTGTGTGTGTCGAGGACAGACGCGAAGCAAGATCGAGGCGAAAGCTGTGGACGAGGAAGAGTCCATAATCCATATATCCGAAGGAAATAAATAATACACGAGTCGGTGAGACTCCGCCGGTGCTGGTGGCTGGGTGCGCTCAGGGATCTACCGTACACAGCGGATGCCGGAGATAACGGATGAAACTGGTGTGGTTGGTCCACGGTCCAACGAAGACGACGCAGACGACTGCGGTGGCGAGAAAATACAGATCGTTGTCTGGGGTTGAAGGAGCTTAAACCCCCTCCCTCGTCTCCCGGCTTCTGCTTTTTCGTTCCTTTTCTTCTCGCAAACGCTTCACCTTGCAGGTAGCCTGTCGCAAATCCACAAAACGCTACAACGACAGCCGGCCAGACTTTGGTGTTTCGTGATCTGTTTTGGGAGAATTCAAAAGTGGGTTTCGTCTGTGTTGGGTTCAACCGAGGTTGCCTCATCGTTCGATGACCCCAACAGCGGTCTCGGGCACGAGTACGAACTCGTTTGAAGGGTGCGTATTAGGATCTAATTTCCATTTCACGGACGGTCGTTTTAGCTGGACTACTGTCCAGACAGGAGATTCACGCAGCAGGTGACCGACCGAACGTATAGAGTCGACGGAAAGGCGAAGCTCAATGTCTACAGAAGATAATGCGTACAATGCGAAAGTCTTCCAAAGGATACGAGGAAAATTTCTTTCGCATAAACTCGCCGAGCCGCGAGACAGACAAAGCAGACAGAAGAGGAATAAGGGTGACTCCGGTAGAAGCGACACGGGAGCCGTAAGGAGACAGTCTATCGAAGGGTCTTCGCTAAAATAATATTGGCCGAAGATGGGGCACGGTGTTAGGACAAGTAAGCGTTAGGTTATATTGCTTCCGGAGATGGATGACCGGTTCGACGCCCGAGGGGAGACTCCGTAAGCTGAGCGCAACATCGTCGCTACTTTTGCGTCCGGGGATTCACGACCGAGGGATATGGGTTCACGTTGAAACTAAGGTTGACACGTTACGTAACCGAGGAGCCTCCCTTATAACACATCCGATGCTTTTATATCATAAGAAAAGATAGCCCAAAGTCAGAAAGAAACGTGCGGACGCGTTTTGGCCCGTCTTCGAATGAGGCACGGTAAGAATGGAAGCCGCTGGATAGGCTCCACCGTTCAAAAGATTAATTCGGTTCGGCGGTGTGTAATTGTTCGCGAACTAAGTACGGATACGATATCTGCGTAATTTCCTGCTCGAGAATGTCAAATCCGTAATTTTCGGCCGGTCTAAGATTCATCGTCTCATTTCCGTGCGTTTGTAAGAGGATTCTTCTTCGGACTAATGATGGAAATTCCTTCGGCGTGCTTACGGACAAATACCATAGCACGAGTAGCGACAGAAATGCGCTCGGATTCGAGTGCGCGGCTGTTGCCGATGGTATTGAGCATCGAGTTTCGATTCATGCGATGTGAGAGTCATCGATCGCACGAGTAAACCCTCAGCCGTGTGGTCTCGACGGGTTACGATCCTGGCGGTGATGTTGCTGGGTCTAGTGCTCACGACTGTAACTACTCGCACTGCGATCGGTACGCGGGAACCATAGAGACGGAATCATCCGTCGTGGAGTATATCGTCTTGCAGCGTGCCGTTAATTAAAACGGTTGCGGGACTAGAGGTGAAGGACCATGAACCGATCGACCTCATTACCGTAAAGATACCACCCGACCGGATGGGAATTAGGGGAAGGATATGCGCGCAAGGAGCGTAAAGGGCACCACAGCTATAATTATGATAACGATAATGACGATCCTCGCAGAGCATCCCTAAACCTCGCGTTAGGTATGTACGTCATTGACGATCCTGATACACTCAATGGAAAAAAAAAAGACTCACACAGGTGTTATTTCTCTGGATTACGGTTGAGTCTTGACAAATCGTCTCAACTACATTAAATTGATAAAATTGAGAATCCAGTGATCATCGATTTTAATTCTAGTAGCCTCTGCAAAAATTAAAGATTCAAGCCCTTTTCTTGTGCGATCCTGCTATGGTGTGTATGGCAGCAAAGAAGCAGGAACTTTATAAGGGTAAATTAAGTAAAAAATAACTACCACAAAGTTCTTTGAATTATCGTTAATTTCTGGAGAGTACTTCCAACGATTTTAAATTAGTAGAGTCAAGATTTGTCGAACCAAGATCCCAGTGATTTTTTTTTAATGATTTTATTTTGTCAATGACAATTAAAAAGATAAAAGAAGAAGAACCGTGTGTTGGGTTTTGGAAGATCAGCCGCTTCAACACCAAATTCTCGTATAAAATTTAACCATACGCAAAACGCGGTATCTGATTAGTACAGCTGCGCCCATCAAGCGGCGGCGGCGGCCGGGGGAAAGGGCGACAGACGAAGACCACCGCGAGTGCCGAAGGTGGTTGCTACATGTATCGAGTCGTAAAAGCTCTGAAGCTTGAAAGCCAGTCACCCTTCGTCTCTTTGACAAAACTGGGCAGAGCTCTTTGAGTGCATCTCCGACGCGTTTTTTTTTTTTGTGTAACACTCTCGCCGCGCGCGGTTCCAACGGACGACGCACACACCCGCACACACGGGTCCGTCCGAGCTGGTGCATATTCGCCACTGTTGCTGTCGACAGTGTCGCGGTTGCAATGGAACCCGATGCGAGTGTTCCAAGCCGCTCTCAGATTATGGAGCGACGAAGAACTGCGATGCTGGCGAGAGGGTGAGTGGGTGGGCGGTGGTGCTTCCGAACCTCTCTCGTTTCCCTATTTTTACCGGCTCCTACTCTGTGACCGAGTGTAAAATACCACATATCCGCTCAAACGCACACACACGGTCGTGCGAGAGATGTCGCGTAAAAAGCACATGTCACGATCGAAACAAAAGGTACCGACGAAAAAAGTGGAAAAATCTAGGAGCTGTTAACGGGCACGGATACGGTAAAAATTTGCCCAGAAGTGTAACTCACATCTCGTAAATAGGGATTGAATATCGTACAATTTTACGTCTGTTCGTGGCTAACGCTGAACTGTATCCTGGTCGTCAGTGTCAGAAAACGAGAAACCATTCCTGATCGCCCGAAGCAGATCCGCGGCTCGGTTGAGTTTCGACGGTGAGCACGGAAATATTCTCCGTTCTCTCGTCATCGACTTGACGTTATCTCAAACGTCTCTCGCACGCATCGCTTCGGGGGTGGGATTCAACTTTTTCAATATTTTTTTGTTATGTTTATTTTTAAACACTTTTTTTTCTTCTCATGAACTGTCAACGAGTCTGGAGAACGGAATGGAAATTTCTCAATGGTTGTTAACGTTGTTGTTATACCCGGATAGTTGGAGATTCGCACGGTGCCGAGGCTATCGTAGCCGACGACGGAAACTCAAATCAACGACTTCGACGCAACTTGGCTCGGCACACAGTTTCGCGGGTTTCCCGTTTTGCTTTATTTCTATTACGCAGCTCGAGATTTTTACCGTCACGAAACGTTATCGTATTCGAGTTATTCCGTTCCCGTTCCACTCGTCGCGTCTCGTTGATGTGACGCCGGGCGAGTCGCTGCAGTCGTCGGGGAACAACCCCGGACTCCTCCGGGGAGAGAAACATTTACATCGTTAACTGTGCGTCGTTAGCGAAGGAACCAAGTGCGTTGCAGTCTTGCCTTATCCACGGGGTGTATGTCGGTATGCGACGGGGCGACTACAGTACCCGGGGACAAACTTTCGAACGAGCACGGTTCTTGTGTGTTAGACTCTTCTGGCGAACGCGGCGTTGTTGCTAGATATATATATGTATATATACCTACGTGTGCCAACCCCGTGTGCAAGCTCGAACGAACAAGACGAGTTTGTTCAGCGGGAGTCGCGAAGCCACGCGTACTCCTTCAGACTTTACCCCCGCAGTCATTATTTCCGTCTTATCTGCGCCTACGTCCTACGACGGCTTTCATTTTTTTAAAGACCTCGTGCATGATGCAAATATTTTTTTCTTTTTCTTCCCTCCTGCATTGTTTTTTTTTTTTTTTTTTTCAATTCTATATTTTAATATTTTTTCTACGGTTATTGTGGAGACGTTTACGTCGTTATTGGCAGCAGAAAAAAACGCGAGCTTTCGAATCCCGTAAAACTGTGCTTCTAACTTCAGCGGGTCTTTTTCGCTTTCGCGTAATATTTTCACGTTCTCGTAACAATTATAATGCTAAAATTACGATAGTTCGTGGAAATGTTTCCCAAACCGACGATCGAGGCCGTGAGCGCGGTCCGAGAACCGAGCGAGACTCGCAAATGAGATTCTGAAGTCTTCGGCTACGGGACTTACTTGCATTATCCGTGCTCCAATTACTTTTCGCAACGAGCTTGGACTCCGCATGGAGTTTTGAATGTATTGCGTACATAACACAATTGCACGAGTTGAGGCTCGTTGAGGCTCGCGGATTGATTTTCTAATGGGCAACAGTAGATAACGTTCAAAACACGGTACGAGCGATCCCTGCCTCCACTTTAATAATAATGATAATAATAATAACAACAATAATAATGATGTTTTTTACATATTGTTATCGACACAAAAAAGCATTTTTCCCTATTATTATAATTATTATTTTCAACCTTTTTTTAAGGACTTGTTGAGACTGATGATTTTTGCCCAATGACTTCAATGAATTTATACAAATTTCGTTGACCCAATCACACCTTCCGGTCGTAATTTATTTATGATCCATCCGATGTAGAAGCTTTGAGCTTTGCCAGAGAAGGATAAAGAGAATGTGAGTCGCGTATGTTTGTGTGTGCGTGTGCTCGTGTAACGCCGGTGACTATTATAAAATTCATATACTCATCTCCGGTTTTCCAAAAGCTGTAACTCGGTGCTCAGCACCCTCCATCCTACCCCCGCCCCCCACTCACCGCGTTTTCGCACCCCGTATAATGTGCCCGGCTGTACAATTTCCCTCGCCATATCTCTCGGCACCATACAAACCATAACCCACCCCTTTTGCAATTTCGTTTTTCCCTGCGAGTCAACATTCGAATCCATGAATTTGAAATTTTATCTTTTTTTTCGTCCCTAAACACAACGCTACAACGTTTTTAGGAGGGATGACTTTTCACAACTTCCGAATGCCGAGCTTTCGTGATTAGATTTCGTGGATGGAAGATGCCGCTAAATTGGCATTTATTTTTTTATTTGTGCATTTAGTTGTAAAATGTATTTTCTACTAATGAAGAAAATAGGATACAATTTGCCGAAACGAAAGTTATGGGGATTCATTACATTATCAAAGTGGATGAAGATTTATAAACTGATGTCTCGAAAAGTAGTGAAAATGTGTGTCGAATATTAATGGAGGTTGAACGAGAAGAAGTATCGTAGCTCGTTAGTCTCGAAAATAACCTGAAAGGAAGGTGAGGCCGAGCGAGATACTCGATGAATCTTTTCGTCTCGACGGTTTGAATCGTTAAATTATCGTGTGTTATCCCTCAACGAATTCATCCCGACTTGACTGAATAAATCATACTTGGCACGACGAACAAATTCATTCGTCGTGACCGTTGAGCTCGGAGTAGTCGTACAATCGTGTACGCCAAACTATTATGTGCCTCGTTATTGTCGTCTTATCGACCCCCCTCTCCTCCCGCTCCATCGCGAACGGTATATCGAGAAGATTGATCCCCCCGTTGCAATGAATATTGCAGCTCTCAGACGTCGCCTCAAGAATAGTCGTCGATACAGTGGAATTGCGATATATTATTCAAATATTGGTTAAACATTTCAATGGTAAAATATTCTGCCAATTCATTTCGATTTATCGAGCCCAACACGCGAGATTCAATTGCTCCAAAAGTGCTTCCAAAAACGCGAATAAATTGTTCAAAAAATATTAACAGAATGAAATAGAATAATAATACTAATAACGTGGAGACTGTTCGAAAGCTCGAGGTTCGTTTCTACGTCGACTTTTCGAAAGTGCGAGCGCCGCGGGTTACAGCAGCGAAAATATAAAAATGTATCACCTTTCGAGCACGTTCGAAGTTTCTTGAACCACGCGAGCGAAGATTCGACGTGAGAGGTTCGCCGAAAGAACGACGTAAAAAAATTTGGAAGGAATAACTATAGAATGAATTTTCCGGAAAGATATGAAATGGTAGTAAAATGAAACCACGTGGAAGAGGCGCTAGTTCGGAGGTATAACGTTCCACGGGGAATCCCCGGAGAACACTTGAACTATTTGCGCATATCTGACTATCATCCGACTGGTATACGCTCATGCTCGATGACCGTTTCTCGGTTATCGTTTTATTATGCGTTGTGAAGCGATACAATTTCACGCTCTACCTAGAATTTCCTCATCGTCTTTCCACCGACTCGCTATAATATCGCAACGTTTCACCCGTAAAAGCGCTTTATCCTCTTTCTCGCGCGAAAAATAAAAGATAAGCAAAAAAAATATGAACGAATGAGCCCGGACGGTCAGGCGAGAAGCAAAACGCGAAGAGCTTCTGGCTGGGCAGCAAGAAATTCATTATCAATTCCGTTTTCAACAATAGTCACGTCGAGTTTCCTCGGTTCAAACGGAAAATTATATCCAACGCGAACCGTACGAAGCATTTTTACGTCAACTCAACGAACTTCCGTCACATTATTTTTTTTATTTTACAATTTTCATAACGAAGTCCCAAACTCAAAGGTTTCGTGCTTTTTGTGAAAAAAAATGTTTTTTTCGACAAATTCACTTACGAGTTATTTGACTTTATAAAAAAAAAGCTTCACAGTGCAATCTAATATAAATTTTTTCTCGGTAGAATCAAAATAAGCGAAACAATAAAATATAGTTGGACGTGCTGTGAGATCAAATAATATTTGTGACAGCGGAGAAAGTTTACTGTATATGATAGTGCGGAGCATCGTCGGATCTAATAAAGCTCACTGGCGAGAGCTCGATGGTACAAGGGGAGAAGGGTTCAGACGTGGACGCTGCGCTGCTCGCTTCTTCTCCATGAGAGACGCAATTTACCCCTTCGAACCATCGTCAAGGATGCTCCAATCGACGTTTGAGTAGCCACAGAAAAGCTCCGGCCGAGAGTTTCGATGGACGACATCCAACGGTCCACCACACTAACTTGAATTTGGTTCGTGTAAACTTCCTGATACTTCTAATCAATGTCAACTTTGGGGAATAAAAAAAATCTCGATTGCAAACAAAGTCCCCGTTTCATCGCACAATAAGAGGGAAAAAACACCGCGTCAACATCTAAATACGAATTTGGTGATATTAATTCAAATCACAGAAAATGTCGCGATGAAAAAATAATCGTTTGCAATCGTGCCATCGACCATTCCCTTTTATGCAAATTTTTCAATTTATTTATGAAGCGAACGACGCAGAACCTCAGAAAAATTGATGAAAAAAAAATTTATCGACACGAAGAAAATGTTATTGTTTCGAATGAAATTTTTCGGAAATCGGATATCGATCGAGATTGGCAAAGCTCTATTTCTCTCTGTTCTGAGCCCGTCAGAAACCGTCTCTTTTGCCAATTTTCCACATCCCCTCCTCCACTTTCGTCCCGTTGGCAAATTTATTCTCAAACACAACTCGCTTCCGGTGTGTAGGCCCGGGTCCGCGGGCGCCATTTTCCTCGAGCCTTTGCACCTTCCCCAACTCGACGATACCCGGCCGGAAGCATATCGGACGACGCGAAACATCAGCCTCTGGTGTCGGCGTATATGTCGCGTAACTATGTAGCACACCGCATCAAACCCAAACCTGGCGACACGTCGGAGCGTCGAAGTTCGAGCGTTTCCAGGCCCAAATTGAATTGTTATTCTATTTTCGAAAGCAATTTGCAAGTGTTATCAAAAGTTTTGGAAAGCCCGTGCTGGGGCGGGCCGCGGGGGTGGCTTCCTCGCTTCCGCGGCTCGTCGAACAAACGAGTCGAACATCCCTCTCGCGCCTGCACACAACCGTCACGTACACACACGAGCGACGATTGCCGAAAGCCCAGAGTGCAACGAACGTTACTGCGCAACACGTATATATAAATGTATGTATGTATTTATTTATGTGTGTAACCGTACTTGTCCCACGGAAATCCCGACATGCACCATCGGACAACGAATCAGCTACGGACTCACGTCCCTTTCCAATGTTTATTCGATTGTATTTCGCTCCGGCTATCGCACCCTTGACCACTCGAATTCGTTCAATTGATTCGGTGCTATGATCGCAATTGCCTGCGTGTAACTCTTCGACACTCATTTGCAAACTGCATATATGCATTCGAGAGGAAACTATGGTAAATTTCGGAATAATCGTGACGTTCGAGAACGTCATTTTTGAAGCGAAAAAATATGAATAAATAAATAAACGAATCGATAAATGAATGAATAAATAAAATCGAAAGATTGAAAACATTTTGACTCGGAAATTATATCTCATCGAATAAACCGAATGTTTTATTCAATGTCCCAGAGATAAATTGTATGTAACTTATTTTGCTCAAATATCTCATCGAATGAAATAAATTATTTTCGAACCAGTAGAGGATCTCAGAAAGGTTTTTCTCGTTGAGATTATCTGCAACGACATATTGATTAAAGAAAGAAGACAAGGAGAAACAGAAAAAAAACAGCAGTGGGTTAAGCTGTGCAGTTAGAATCCTATCTCGAGAAAAGGGTTCGGCGGAAGGGGATGGGGGTAGGTTGAGGTAGATCGTGCCGCAAATACAAAAGTGGTAAGCAGGGACCGCGGGTGCCACTGCTGGGCGTGTGAAGCTGCGGTCCACCGAGACACCGGAGAGCACGAACCATGGAAAAAATAAATAAAAAAACGAACAAAGAAATAAAAAAAAAACAATACAATGGCCGGAAGATAGAATGGAGAAGGAAGTGAAAAAAGCATTGGGATGGAAAGTGTAAGGGAAGAATCCGTGAGGGACGGACGTGTGGCCGAGAGAGATGAGGAACGAAAGAGAAAGAGGTAGGCGAGACAAGACGAAGTGTGAGCGAAGAGACGTGGGAGGATCGCGTGTCGCACGAATAAATGGCTGAAATAGGACGTGAAACGATAATGGTTTTATCGGTCGATTCCACGGGGGATGTGAAACGTGGTGGTGGATGAACCAATATCCCACGATTCACGTCTGTACACGAGACAACGATGCTCGTGCTCGCAATCTACGAATCCTCGCGACGACGTCCGCACGGACGAACGCCCGCACGCATCCCCGCAAACACATACCAATCCGTACTGTAATCTCATTGCACCGATGACCGACTCGCTTTTCTTTTCCTTCTTCGCTTCGCCGGCTTTCATTCCGCGGAAATTGTTCGGTAATTAAAAACAATCCGTTATAACCATTGGACGGAGGGTGTCCGAGATGATTGCGGTGCGTGGCGAGCACGTCGAGACTCGAATGGGGTTCGATGGTTTAGCGACCGGCAGGAGGGAAGGTGGGTGGAGAGGGGGGGGGCAATAAGGGTGGGCTGTCGCGTCTGGTGTACCAGACTACGGAGCTCGTACACGGGGCAGTCTCTAGACGGCGATCGTCCTTGTCGATGAGGCTGAGAATCGGTCGATGCCGTGCCCATAGCTCCGACGGTTATTTCCGGAAGTTTAACCGAGTAATGTTAGATAAATTGTCTCGCGAATGAGAAACGCGTGGGCGTTGGATACGCTTCGTAGCGCGACTGGCGGAAAGAACCCACGAGGGATGTGGGAGTGATAAACCACTCTCGCGACCACGGGAATCTCAACTACCTTGCCGTCTCGGAAACCTCGTCTCTGTCTTTGCTCGACCGGCGAACTACTCGCCGTTGACTTTTTTTTCGTCGTTCAATGATGTCGAAGGACTCTATTGCGTCTCGAATCTTTGGCACATGACTTTTTTCTACGCAGGACGCTAAATAGCAGTGGAAAAAATTTTTGTCTTCGAATTGGGGAAAAAAAAATTAATGTTCAATTAAACATCAAAATATAATGCACGGATCAATTGCTGTACGCCGAAAGCCGGAGAGAGTATCGCTGGAATTGACAACTAGAACAAATTTTTTTCTAATTTTCACGAAAACAAAGCTGCCTCCATGAGGAAGCAAAAATACGCAAAAGAAAATAAAAACAAAGAAACATATTATCGATAAATTGTCTCATTCTCCATCGAGAGTTAGAGTACAATGCTGTTTCATACGGCGAACCATTTGGCTATCCATGAAGTCCGGATAATGCGAAATCTACGAGCATCACGAGACGAGTAAATCAAATTAAAAGATGGCACAGCTCGTGGATATCGGAACGTTTGACGATGATATAGCCGTTGGAACGTGAAGGACGGAAAGAATAAGTACAGGGCCGAGTTGGAATATCGAAACGCTCGGCGTCGGCGGCGTTGGAGCGTGTGCGGGACGTGGCGGAGGAAGATGCGCCGGTTCGGTCGGTGCGCGGCCGTGTTCCTCGTATATAAATACGAAAGCCGACGTCGGTGGTGGATGAAATATCGCGGGAAGCCGCCACCGCGGAGGGTTTGCACGCCCGGGCCCCCGGTTTGCCGTTCCCTGGAGTGTCGTTACCAACAGCCCGGGCAACTGGCGCACACGAGCCGCACCGCGCCAACGAAACCCCCCAACCCTCACCCCGCCGAACCGATCGCCCCGTCGCCCCGCACGGACCTCGTAAATCGAATCAACGGAAGAGGAGGCAAAGTACATTACCGGGGATAGTTCGAACTTGGGCGCGAGAGAGGGCTTTCCTTTCGGCTCTGACGTTCTCACCGGTCGCGGCCAAGAGCCGAGAAAAAATCATCGACCGAACTTTTTAGTAGGCAATATTATTGAGTACATTGATAAAGAACGTTCCGTAGAATAAAGACGTTTGACTATTGCTATGCCGTGTTGTGTGCGTGCGAGCGTGGCGTAGTCGAAAATGTGAACAAAGCGACGAGAGCGAGCGCGACGTAGTCGAAAATGAACGAGTCGACAACGAACGTTAGTTAGAGAAGACCTACGACGACGTCCTCTACGACGACGGATGTAGAGTATCGAACGATTTAACAAAGACGACGGATGCGTGTTGCGTCACATTTTTGTATTGCGCGTTCATTTTAATTCCTCGATAAATACTTCAAGGTTAATCCTATAAATTGCTTCTGGTACAATGTACCGATATAATTTATAACAGGAAACCTATACCATCTTAACATCATAATTTATTTCGTATAAGTCTGTTGCTCGAGGAATAACGAGCGAAAGTAGGATAAAGTCGATTTTTTTTGTAACAAATAACAATAATTATTATAACAGCGTCAGTCGAGTGGTTTTAATAAGTTTTACCGAGAAATTTAACCATCACCGGACGGTCCCGTTGTATAACAACGACAAAAAGCCATCGACGGAAGTGCGATAAAGTCCCACTTATTTGTTTGGCGGAATATTGTAAATCCGAGCATTGGAATTGTAGTTTTCTCGTCCACTTTCATTCGAAGAAATTGAAAAAAAAAAAGTCGAGAGAAACACAGTCGCATGGCGATTGGACTGCGAGTGTTGAGAAGAGATAGAGAGAAGTCGCTCGGGTTGGTGAAGGTTGCAGGTGGATGAAAGACGTCCGTTCTCACCGACGAAGGTAAAGGTAAAAATGGGATATAGCTGAACACGCGAGCGAAGCACGCGAGAAACTCTCTGGCACTTTGCAAACTAACTTGATTTACTAAATTTCCATATTTATATGGAGCATCCCCTACCCTTACTGCCGTCCTGTTTCCGTGCACCCATCTATCTGTCCGGCTGGTCCATCTTTTATAACGCTCTTCAAGATCTGTCCTTTCCCAACCTCGTCATTCAACGTGTACAAGATATACATATTTATATATGTGATGCTGCACGGTACGCAGCTGTATTCGGCGCGCAAAAGTAAATGAAAAATAAAACAAACGTGATGTTGCACTCTTGGCTCGGATATTTTTTATCGCGAAATTTTTTCAACCTTCTTTTCAGAACTCATCGCCAGCTCGTTCCGTCTTTCTCTCGCAGACGAATGACTCACAGACTTATCCGCGACACTTTTCGCCCTCAGCAGTTATCGGGCGAATCCGACGCAAGATGAAACACTTCTCTTTTACGACCCTCGTTCGAATTTTCTGGTAATACATACAGATTTTATGAGATATTTGAACTTGTCGAGATATTTATTTGGTCATTCATTTTGCGACAGTTGACAATTGTTTGACGAAAATGTGACGACTCTCAGAGATTTGAAATTTAACAAAAAATTAAGTACAATTACTCTGACAATGCCTCGTGTCATTTAATTTTTATACGATACAATTACGAATTTACAAGTTTATTAAGAACGAATGATTATTGATTTACGGATAAATAATTATCATCGGGAAAACGATTGACCTTCTTATTGACAAATGTTTAATAAATGCTG
Organism: Sussaba pulchella; assembly: GCA_963971145.1. Lineage (NCBI taxonomy): Eukaryota > Metazoa > Arthropoda > Insecta > Hymenoptera > Ichneumonidae > Sussaba > Sussaba pulchella. Next base: position 19,556,696 of record OZ020166.1, read on the forward strand.
GATAATGTCCCATCTCGGCAGGGATTCTATCTCACATTGATCCTACCGACGACGAGTCGACAACTCTCGTATGGACAACGAGAGACACAGACATTCTCGCGCAATACAATAATGTCGTGTACATTCCCTTAGCCTTTGTCCGACGAATATTCGCCTCTTTATGAATACATTTACATGTAAAACTTTTCCGGCTTTCCCTCGAACGTTTCATTAACTCCGGTGACATCTAAATCGAGAGACCGACGCGAGGGCGCAGATAGGATTTTCCGACGTTCTCTCCGCCGGTGATGTCAGTAGCCGCTTTTCAGTTTCCACACAATTTTACTCTTGTTTACCCAGTTTACCGGAACCCACGAATGCGAGGATAGTTTGAGTAAAGTCCACCATAAACTGCCATACACAAATGCCAGTCAAATATTTCTCACTATTCAAAGAGACAAAGATTTATTTATTTTTGGATTAAATTTTTTTTTTAATTTGTAATAGACAATTGATAAAGAATTTATTTATTCACAGAAAATAAAAAACTTTGAATCAGTTATTTCAATATATACATAAGAATAGATAAATGAAAAATAAAAATAAAATAATAATAAATAATATAATATAATAATAAATTAATAATAACAATAATAACAGTAATAATAATAATAATAACCGACCCAACGATGAGTCACAAGAGCTCGAAAAATCCTTCGCAATTGTATCCACCCTAATATTACGTACGAAAAATGTTGCTTCCCGCTGTGTATTCGACCTTTATACGTACCAACAAAGTGCGCAAATATTTAATTGCATCGTAGATGCACAACTCGACCGGTTGGCGTTGAGTCGAGCACCCGAGAAGAACTTGCCCTGCAGGGAAGAACAAAAGGCGGGCGACTGGGGTTTGACACGCGAGCTAATAACGCTAACTCGTCTATGTACACCCAGCACCATCAGGTACGTCTTGATGGTCTGGAAATTTGCGAAATCGGATAAGGAACCGACGAACGTCGCGCGGAAAGCGGAGGGGGCTATTTGTCGTGCCGAGGGTTTGCACGAAAAGGCGAACAGATGTTTTGAGGTCGGGCCGCAGTCCGAGATATTGCAGTTGGCAGGTCTACCGACGTTTTCGTGACCGAGTTGCACGTGTCCTGCCAGCCGGAGAAAAGAAATAAAAATATGTTTATTACAGTCAGCCTTGTGGGACAGGACGGGGCGAGATGACCCACCGGTGGAAAATATCCTCGACTGGTTTGCGTTGGAAGAACGCGACATCCCCGAAAACTTGTACGAAAGTCGACGTACTCGAACCAGTCGACAAGGTGAGATTCAAATTGCTTCAACAAGAAATAGCCATCGATATATTAAATTTCGTCAAAGTATTTCGAAGAAAAAAATCGATATCAATAATTTTCCGACCGAGTTAAGAAACATTTTCATAACGCTCATAATCTCGCGTCGAGTTATCGATATTGAAGCAAAATATCCAAACGCGAAGAAAAATTCCACAGCCGTTCGGCAGAATATTCAACACGTTCGAAGTAAAATCGTGGCATTTGACCCCGGTCTCCGGGGGATCGGGAGTTTGGTTGAAGAACCACGTACGGGGGTGTTGGTAATAGCGAGATGGGAGAAGTGCCACTATAAGTCGGAACGGAGGATAGTTTTACATCCGGAACACCGGTAAAGGATAAGCCATGCAGCGGTGTTATAGCCGGGATGTTATCGAAGGTGGTACGGTTCACCGATACGGTGACATTTCACGACACGGTTGATACAGGCAGTCCAGTGAGCGGAGGCGAGTCATCTCATCCTCTGAACGTCGTCGTTGTCGTTGTCGTCGTCGCTGTCGTTGTCGCTGTCGTTGTCGTCGTTGTCGTCGGCCTCCTCTTCCCACACTTCCCCTCGCCTTCCGTCCTCCTGCCGCCCCAGCTGGTGCTCGCAAGCTCATCCAATATTTATTCAGTCGACACATTGAATATTCTCAGCTCGCAGTACATTCCGAGTACACTGGTAATACTCGTAGGGAGAGCAGCGACCATAAAGGGAGGGGAGTGCGAGGGTGGGACGTTCGTGAGGGCGGATAGACTCGGTGTATAACTATAGACGAGGATCAAGGGTCGTGCAAGCTGCGACGCGGTGTTGAATCGAATGCCGGGGTAAAGTGAGAAAAGGAAGAGTGGGGAAGAGACGAACGCGAGTCGATCGAGGGAGTGAAAAGGAAAGGGGTTGGAAACCCCGCGAAATAACCCGGTGGGAGTGGAGAAGAAAAATGGAGGAAAAAGTGAGGAAACGAAAGAAAAAAAAATCGAAACCGAGATGGGGTGGGAGAAGAACGAGTCGGAAGCGAGAGAGGCGAAGCGGAAGTGGGAAGAGAGTATCTGGTATCCGCATTTTCGACTACATTCGAGGCGCATTCGTATTTAATATTTTTCCGACACGAATCCACGTTTTCGTCGTACGATCCCACGCGATGTGGTCGCGAGAGTTCTTTTTACCGATCTGGAGAGTCGTTCGGATGAAGCGAACGACATCGACTCGGTACAATATTTTTATCGTGTAATACAGGCGCGTCTGCACTTGTAATACGTGTATTACATGGCGTTTGAATGCTGTGCTCTTGAGTTTATGCATCTTGCGCGAGTGAACACCGACGATTGACCCAGAAAACGTAACGGAAAACCGACGAAAGCGGATGATTTTCTCAGAAGAATTTTTTATAAAAAAAATTGTAACTACCGTTGAAACAATTGTAATACATTTTCAGGCATCATTGCATATGATGATTACAAGCGATATGCATGGAACTAGTGGAATTGTTAAAAAAAAAATCGGCTGTGAAATTTTTGAACGAGTGAGTTTGTTGTTCAATAATTTTTGTTTCGCTCATGTACATTATGTGTTACATTCGATGTAAATTTTTCTATTCCATCGTAATTCGGGGATCGTCCGCGATCTTACGTTTGCGTTATTGGCCGCTGAGTGCAGACCAGATTATACACTTAAAAAGTGAGGGAGTGGGAGGACAAAAGTTATTTCTGATAAAGTAATGAAGCTCAAGGTGTTTTCGAGAAGCGAGTGAAGTGGGTAAAAAAAACAATCTTCCAATCTACGAAGCCGTCGGACTCTCGGCGGAATTATCTTCCCGGTACGGACTGTCATCATCTTTTTTTCCAGTATTTTTTTTCTCTCGCCCTTCCGGAAGTACTTTCATTTCCTTTGCACCGATTATCCGATATAACCACTGATTATTTCAGTCCCGCACAAGACGCAAAAAGAAAACGTACGGCGGCTACGTAGTCACTCTCAAAAACCTTGAACATAAATTTCTGAACGAAAAAAAAAAAACAAATTTTCAATTTTCCCCAGAATATGGTCGATCCCGCTAAGCCCTGCAAGCCATGAAGGAAACCATCATCGAGCCTGCAAAAAAAAAGTACCTAGTGGAACGGAAAAACAATGTTCACAAATTTATCTACAAAAAACTAGGTGCACGATAAACGTCGAAACAAAAATGGCTCAGAAGCGATAAACACTCGATATAAAGATCACAAGGAAGGTTCATAGTCTTCTTTCCACAATAAACTGGCTTCCGAGATCACCGCTCATGCCATTGGGGGGGGAGGGTCGAAAGATCGTTCGTTATCTCGTTTCTTGGTAAATTGTTTACCTCTCTCGATTGCCAAACGACCAAACACTCAACAGTCGCTTTATTTCCGAACGATTTTCCACAAAGCGAAGAACTTTTACCCCCACCCCTCGCCTAATCTCGATTGTTTTTTCTTTCCGAATCACTTTTGGCGGAGCAGCCGGTGTCCCGCGCAATTAACCGCTCCAATTTTGCCATTAGTACGTCGGTATCGCAGGCGCGAAAAAAGCTTCGAAAGCTTCGCGGTGATCATTGGCGAGAGACGCCGAGACGAGGTTCAACGAAGCGAACGAAGAAGCGCGCAGAGAAAAAGCGCAGAAACGGGAAATGGAAGGATTATTGTATCTCTGTTTTATACGTTTGCGCGAATGGGTTGGAAGCAAAGAAAATCCGTAATAATCCCAACGGCGGGTTACGTTCGCGGAGTCGTTTTCTCGCTTTCGTCTTTCGGCATTCTTTCTCGTCGGCCCCCAACAGCAGCGACGAGATTTATTACGCGAGTTTCCGCTCGCACCTGCGGCCAAGCACGCCGTACCGTAGCGAGCCCGGACACGATGTGCCCGCGACGTTGGACGTCATCTACGTCCGACACGCGTGAAGCTCCGCGAATGAACGCGCGAGGATGGTCGACGGTAAAAAATAATGGTGGAAAAGAGGCAAACAGGCAGACACTCTCCACTGCATCCCAGATTCTCACTTTATCGTAATTACGTATTTTCAGTCTTCTTTCTTTTTCCTCATCCTTGTAGCACTTTATTTTCATTTATAGTGTAATAGTGGAAATAATAATAACAATAATTCGTAAAAAAGGTTTTTTCGTTGTGGAATTTCCAAAATATATGGCAATCGTTGATATTAGTCGCCCTCTTATCACGAATTCATCACTAATTTGCTTAGAAGCTGAGAATTAATTTGAAAAAATTGATTTTGATTTTATTCCATTAGCATCGACTTAAGAAATTTTGATTAATTTGAAATAATCAATTTTTCTGTCCCTTTCGAATGAAAAAATTTTTTTTGCACGATAAAATTTTACGAGACAATGTTTTCTCGAGCGGAGTCTCGCAGGACTGTAAAAGAGCTGCATTAAACAATGACGACGTATTGTTGGATCGAAGTCACGCAGCGTCGAGGATCGATATAGTTCCGCAGGATGATGACCGGTTGGACGCCGTTGTGCCACCGGCCTGCCGCACAGCTTGATTTCGCGGACATCCGACACACAATACACACACATACGGATTCCCCCCTCTCCTCCGCCGATTCACATTCCTACCCGTACTACATGTACTCGTCCCCGATGGTGAGTTACATAATTAATAAGAAATTTTCATAACATGAATATGAAGCACGCTAATGAGCGTATTAATATCTGTGTGCGGTGGACGATGGCAACGGCGCATAGATGGAATCTCATCGTGCGTGTTCGATGTCGTACGAACGAACGAATAAAGCGAGTAGCGCGCCGACCCGGCGAACCGCATAAATCCCTTTGCATACATTTGGTCCGTGAACAACGGTAATCACGCGTGTGCTGCACCAAAGCTTCGCCTATACGTTTCACTCCTGATTAAATTCATCATCATCATCATCATTATCATCATCATAATTATTCCGGTAGTGAAAAAAGAAAAATATACCCGTTAATCGAAGATTTGTTTTGTATTTTAATTGCAAATGTGTTGAATGAGAATGAAAAAATGAAAAACTCGTTTATTCCGCGGTCATGGAGTATCGATTATTATTGCGGTTGGGAGTGGTTTGGTGGAAAATGTTGGTCGTCTCCCGAAGGAACGTGGAGTACGCGAGACGATGAAACAATGCGAAAATCGGATGAGCGTGTGAAAGAGAAGAGAAAGGGGGGAAGAGAGAGACGGTCGAAAGTAGAGTAAAACGGAGCGGTGGCCTGGTTAACCGACTTTGTGTATGAACAATACACACAACGAGACTATGTTTGCGGGTTTCCTCGCTCGCTCGGTGCATTCGTCGGACAGTGGGTGTCCCGGTGCAACAGCCACCGCTACGACGTCGTTGTCGTCGTCGTTGTCGTCGTCGTTGTCGTCATCGTCGTCGTCGTCGTCGTATTCCGGTTATCTTTTTGGAGCACGTAATGAATGAACCGGCACAAACTCTGATAGAATTTAATGAATATATGTACTTTGGCTGTCGGGAATAGCCGCTATGACGTATTTCAATGAGAATCCAGCGGCGATTTTGGCACGAAACTCGGCTCGATATACATCGAGGCGGGAGTTTTCTCGGGGGAATTGATCGAATTATTTTTAAAATTGTATTTTTAATAATAATGATAATATAAAACATAATTTTACAGTTTCAAGTATATACTGCTTTTCCATACTGATTATTCGCTGTCGTTGAAAAACTATTTGAATATTTTTTCCTGCTGAATAACTGATTCTTTTGTCGTGGAATCGACCGAGCGATTTCTCGGATGATCGTTCATTCACGCGGTGCGATCGAAAAATTCCGTTGGATTACCGATAAGCTCCAACAAAAATGAGAATCGCCGGTTCATTAGAACAAGCGAACCAAGGTCTGTGGAACTCTTCTTCCGGAATTATATAACCCGTTAAAAGGAATTGCAAAAAGTCGTAACCAACTTCCGGACTTGGCGGCTGGAAACGAGGAGAAAGTGTATCATTTGCTACGGACGGGTAAAGAGCTTCGTCGTGCGACCCGGAATGACTGTGTTGCGTCAGTACGGTGAGAGCTCTCGCAAAACGTGTGGTTTAAGGAGATAACGCTTTTATCTCGTCCGATAAATGGTAAATACCTCGTCGTTTCTGTAACGTGTGTGCTGCTGCGGTGCGCCATACCCGCGAACGCGCGGTCGTCGGAAAACGAGCAAGAAAGCAAAAACACAGGCGAGTACATACTTCGAGCATTGTAACACGGGCTACGACGATGTATATTATGTATCCGACTCGAGCACCGACACTTGGAGAGCGCGACACAATTTTCCGAAAAACCTTTTCACTCTATTCAACACATTTTCAGTCTACGTCAGCCTAATGGCTCGCACAAATTTTTCAAATCGAAAAAGCTCGAACCCATAAAACGCGATTTCGCCTGTTTTTCACCATGTCTAATGGTTCAACTAATTTTTTCCAGAAATTTTAATTATTATGTAATTTTTATTATTGATTTTTCTTATTGAAAAATATTAAACAAGGAAATAATAATAATAATAATAATCTTGTAATGCTCGGTTGTTAAGTTATCGATCCTGTCAGTAGATAATTCAGTTCATTTCCAGAATTTTCAAAAAGCGCATATTGGCGGAGCTCAGCTCTATTACGAAGTTGTGGCGTAGCGAGATTTACCGGAAGAGAGGAGGGAGAGGTTACGCTGTGGAATAAATTGAATCTTGTCTTACATCAAAGGAAAGATTTCTCTGGAATCAAATCTTCGTTAATCCCATTTTGTTTTGTTTTTTGTGTTTCGAAACTGCTTTGCCGCCATTGTTTATCGCGTGGCGCAGCACGTTTTAAGGGGTTAGTCGAGTATGACAGTGGAAAAGACACGGGGCTGATCCTTTTTCCGGGGCGATTTACGCGGCAAGTTCGCGAAGGAAGCGCAGGGAAAAGCCTAGAATCGTTTATCACGCTGCGGGGCTAATAGATAGCCCGGCTTTGGCGTTCCGCAAGGTTCACTGCTGTGCAACGATGGGTTATCACGGTTCGATCAGCTGGCGCCCGCAAGTTTTTGCGCCTTACGTACGACGAGTTACGAAGAAAATTTTACAAAAGGTGGATTACGATGAATTAATGAAAACTCGCCTTCAACTTCGACGCTCGTCTGTTCTCGGATTATAAACGAAGAAAAAGAAACGAGATTTTTTCCCTGAATTCATTTTTGAGATTACCTTTATTTTTATTAATATTTAAAGCCAATCAATACTATTCATGTAGTAAAAATATTATGTACTACAAAGAACTAAAGGTTAAAATATCGCACCGGTTGGTGCGATAAATATGACAATTTTGACTTTATAATTATGCGAGAATAAACTGTTTTTTTCCGGATCTGTCTCAGAAATACGGGAGATAGGGTCGCGTAAACGAATTGAGAGCGTAGGAATCCCCCCCCCCCCTTTATAACGCGACATTGTCGGCGAATGCTCGGCCGAGTGGACCCGAACTTTCCGCACGAGCGATACCAGCATCTCTCAGTTATATTTTTTTCTTTCCTTTTTTTCTCGTTCGTTCCATCCAACCTTCTGACTTTATCCAACGATGGAAAAAGATGGAATTCTCATCCTCGTTTTCTTCGAGCCATTTCCCGTTCTCGTCTCGTCCGTTTTTCCGCAAACCTGCCCCCCAAGGAGCCAATGGAATTTCCGTTACGAATCCAGAGAAATCTGTTATCCGGGTTCAATGTAGTGACGGATCCTAACTCGCTTCACCGAGACTATTGATATTCTCTTCTAATACGAGTGACTGTGCAAGTAACACACAAACGCGATTCATCAGCGAATATGTAAATTTATTCGTCAACAATTCTTACGAAAAAAATAATCGACTCGGTCGTGTATAAACTCACAACAAAATAATTCTTTTCGATTATCTTTTTTTCATGCATTTCAAACCTTCGGGGTCAAATTTTTTCATCTTCTCTTCTCAAATCAATCAACAAATAAACCAGCAGCAAATAACCCGAAGAACCTAAATTCACATAAAAATAGGTCTATCCCAATCCCCCCCGGAAATTTCAAGCCTCCAGGATGAATCAATTCGTATTTTCCTCTAAAATCATTCCACAGCAAGCAAACCTCGGGATCAATGAGCAACGACGTGAGGGTATTTCGAAGCAACACGAGCCCCGTGCCCGTTGTTCCATAATCTTTCGCGCAATGTGTAGAGCGGGCGTGTGACTCTCATATGCGCTTGGGGGATTTGGTGGGTGAAGCTCGATGGAAAGTGTAAGACGCAAGGCCTCGCGTTGTTTTAAAGCCTTAACGTTGTTACTCGCGTGAGTGAAACAGTCTCGCCACAATTTCCGGAGCCGGAGGAGTTGAAGCAACCTCCACCTGCGCCTCCCCCTCCCCCCGCCCCGCTCTCGCCACGGGAGGGTTGGTTCGCTCGCGTTTCTCTCGTCGGTCCACCGAGAGCTGATGCTGCGCACGACGGTCCATAGTCTCGAGCGCTGGCATTGTCTATGGCTTCTATAGTGTATGCGGCATAAGAATTTACGTCGATACTGTGTACAGTCGGCCCGACCCCGCAACACCATCTCCACCGCACCAACGCCACGAGGTAAATACGTACCCCCGCCTCCCTTTTCCTGTTCAACCTTCCTCTACTTTTCCCTGCATCCATATTCCCCAGCGATCGCTCGGCCAACCTCCTCCGCCTCACTGCCTCGATTTAAGCTCGTTCGCAAGCAGCATACACACACACACACAATATATACATATATACATATTTTATATATATATATATAGAGTGTAGGCCACGAGCGACGATGAACGACGAACGACATTGGCACGAAATATTGAGACGGAAAAGAGCGAGGAGAGTTTGCAACTGGAACGAGACGAAGATACGACGAGACTGGGGTATAACCCAGCGGGTAAGCTATTGGTTGGCGGACGGAGACGGTAATAGAAAACGAGGAGAAAACCGAGGGTGTACGAATGAGCGAGAAATCGAGGGAGAGCGAGAAAATTCGTGTGAAGAGGTGGTGGAAAGCTTCCGAGACAGAAACCAGAGCACTGACTTTTTCAATGGATTTTCTGTGCGTCCGGAACGCGTCTCTATCGTAATACCGAGATACTGTGGAGAAGACCGGGCAAAGCGGGGAAGAACAGGGTAACTCAGGATTTTTAGAGATCAGAACAAAAAAAACGTTTTCAGACATTGCCAAAGGGAAGAAGACGCTGATTGTCACTCAGGTATAATCAGTTGCAATGGTTTAACACTGGTTGTCACCCGGACGTGTCCGGAATTTTAGTGAGGCTTCATAAAACGGAATAGAGATTAATAGAATTTTTTTTATCAATGGAAAACGTCTGAGTTTTACGATTTGTCATGACGCTGCTGCTATCGCGGAAGAGGAGGAAGAAGCGTGGGAGAAGGAGGACGAAATTCACTCGATTAGTTGAAAATTCATGAAAACCCGGGCTTGTACGAGACCGGAGGGCGCTTTAAGCCCTGAGGATGCTCGGTATCGACACAACGAAGGAACGTGAACTCGGTTAGGCGCCGTGGACGTGATGTGAATATGAGCTGCGGCCTAATAAGCCTGCAACGAATATCCATCTCAGTGCGTCGCTCTCTCACTCTCTCTCCCTATCTTCGCGTGCTTGTGAGATTTGCACTTCGAGCTTGAGTTGGTTACAGCCAGAGCTACGAGTGAAATTCATTCTCGAAGATATCATTACGATAATTTCGGATAAACGTTATCCGAGGATCTCGACGAGAACGTACAGAACTGTCGAGCCGTTTACTTTGAGAATCCCATCCGAAGCGAAAGCTCTTCGACATTGGGATTAATTGCGTTACTGGAGAACCGCAAACTCGGTTTTATACGAGCCTCGCAGTGCGACATCCAACAGGGCCTCCGGGGATTCTAAACCCGAGAGTTACAAAGGACGATTGATATTCGATGGGTTAACGCGTTGTTTCAAACAACTCGTACAATCTCGTTGAGTAACGTTCCGCGTTTTTCCGAGTAACTCGACTTACCTTGGGTAGAACCGTCATGATTCGGCAAGTTAGTGTCTCAACCTCAACCTCGGTGTTACTCACCTGTAACACAGAAACGGAGAATATGGAAATTAATACAATTTCACGATAATCATGATGAAATTAATATCGTGGTATTACGAATATTCCAGTGATAGAAGGTTAAATAAATTCATTCTGCTTCAATGAGCCAACTGGAACTTAACAATTCAATGGTACAAGTTTGCAGTCGCCATTTTCTTTATTTATTTAATAATTCATTCATCTGCTTATTTGTTTATTTATTTTTGCAAGTTTTTTCTACTCCAAGCCCCACCGTTTGAAGATATTTCCACGTACACGTGAACTGTGAAATAATTATTAGACTGCTAGACGCACTTCGGGTAATCCAATTCCCACCCAAATGCTATCCACGAATAACAGAAAGAACCCGAGGGTTCGCTCTTAACGACGAGTTAGAGCCAATTGGCTCGCGCAGGGGAATGTACATGCGCTTCTCGTCTCAGCGAAATCCTTGCCATCGTTGCCACCATGAGACTACGTGATTCCACGGGCGTTTTAGTGCCTCGTTCGATGAATACGTGAAGCACACGCCTAACAACCTCGTCCGTGTGAAACATTACGTTTGACGTAGGTCGGAAAATGTAGTGGACGGGGGGAGGACGTTGCGGTGGTTCGAATGATAATTATTTCTGAGTGCTTGCGGGGAAGCTTCCAAAAGCATCGAAAGCTTCGTTTTGGTTTTTGAAGATCAGGCTCGAGCCTTCTCCGAAAGCTCCTGCAAAATCCGAACGATGATTACACACCGGAAGACACATCGTCATCGTCAATACCCACGAAACCGATGTCATACGATGGTAAGGGAAAAAAAATGAAAAAGGAATATTTCTGACATTCATTTGTACGTTTTCGCGTGGAATTCAATCGACCTACATTTACGACCGAGAGGTAAAATTTTTTAGGGTTTTGTGTCATTTCATTTTATTACGTACGGAACGGATTATAACGACAACCCGAAGATAAACCAAAGCTTCGACGCTACACACGCACAACGTGATTTGCAAACTGGAAGCACGAACTACCGATAATCCAGAATCGCGTGGTACGCGAAATCGGCGGCACAGAGGAGACGCGACGTGAAGTCATTGGACGAGGAGGGCTCGGGGAGAGGGGAGGAGGTTAACTTTACGTTCCGCTGGTAGCTCGATTTTACGTTAAACGGGGGAAACACGTTGCCGTGTACGCTGCTATTGTGTCCTCGTAAATCGACGGTATCCGCAGGCCAGGTTCGATTACTTTCGTTCGCGTGAGTACCTCCGTGCGTAAAAGCCTTGTGATGTACCATCGCAATCCGTTGTTTCTACCGTTCGGTGAATTTTGACGATTCAACAAAGAGAAGCCAAATTCAACTCGAAATATTTCGGTCAATTTTTCGTGAGAAAAAAACGTATTTATACATTTTATTATTCATTTTTTAATTCACTTTTGCTGTAAATAATGAATTGGCTTTGTGGAAGGAAAAATGCCACGACGTAATATATTTGGCAAGTGGGGGATAACAGGGTTAAACGTGGGAGTGCTCGTGAGACCGTGCCAGAGGACATTGCATCTCTTGCCGAATGATGCGGGATGACGCTATAATGTCCCTGGAAACTGGATACGCAAGCGTAAGTGAGTTCTTTCAGCTCTAGCGATCCCTCACAGTTTGACGGAATAATAGAGCTCATAGGGTTACCCGGGAATATGCAAAAACTTGCCTCTACAAGCTGTTTCACTATATTTTTCCTAAATTTTAACGCAAGATCTTTTTTTTTTTTCGTTTGTCCCAAAAAAAAATGTATGCAACAAGAAAGACGAGATCCGCCTAAAAGAAGAATAATAAAAAAACAGAGCCAGTGAGAACGAAGAAGACTTTACAATATGGCAAGGCAAAAGAAAAATAAAAATAACAAAAGGAAAAAACAAAACAAACGACGAAATGTAGAAGACAGCAAGGGAGACAAACGTCCGCGGGGATCGGGAGCCGAACAATGGGTCGTAACGAGTACGTGCTCGTCATTTTCCGAGACGCAAATTGAGCCAGGTACGAGGAGCAAATGAGGTAGCTGGCACGGGGTAAAGTCCATGTACGACGAGAAGAAGCAGAAGGGCGCTCTCGGGTGTAGACGGAACGCTGTGCGCGAAACTTTTCGTTCTTCGTTTCATCTAATTCCCGGGTGCTGAGCGTCCCGCACGAACAATAGCTCGAGACTTTGCCGTAACTTGAAAATCCAAGAAGATAACGTTGAGACGATGAAAGCCATGAAATTCTATCAGAAGTTTGCGGAAAGAGGAGGAGGGGAGGGGAAGGAAAAAAATTATTTATCCAGAAGATAAAGTGCAACTCTTGGGCAGGGATGAATTTTTTTTCGTACAGTATTTCGGTTCAAATAAATGATGTGAATATTTATATATATATATTTTTTTTTTGCGTGTTACATCAGAAGTGTTAGTGAGGTCTGAAGAGAGAACGGGGTTGAGAGCGTGATTCGACTAAACCGACATTCGGTAGTGGTGCGGTGACGTGGACGAAAAAAATTGGAGCCAACTCGTTTGGAGCTAACGGCGATGTGAAGGTAATGTCGCCAAAGATTGGCGAAACCATCAGCAGCATCAGCAGCGTGTGCCGGAGGGGGGTTCCTCGGATATATTCGGGGACACGTAGGGGCTATTAAGCAAAACAGCGCCTACCGATGGCAGACCCAGATAGGCTCGGCGATTTAAACCGTGGCTGAGTGGGCATGTTCAGCCGCGTTACACTGCGTGATGTTGAAGTGCGAACGAACTCGCTCAGTGTATAACGAACTCCTTCACTTATACTTGTGACGTGAATTAGTTGACGCCACCGAGTGTCAAGTCGGTTGTTAACTTCTCGTACAATAAAGGGAGTAGAGAGGGCTTATCGTTTCGCCTTTTTTAAAGTTTTCTTCGACGCGGTGTTGATGCAGCATTTTCTCACGTAAAAGATTTTTTCTCTCGGTTTCCCTAAGGTCCACTTGGCCGCCGATGCACCTTTATCGAGAATACAAAAATAAATGGTCCTTTGTTTGACGATTTTCTGTGTTTGGCGAGTTTGAGCAATTTTTCAATTGAGCAAACGCTAAGCTTCGTTTTATAGTAATTTAGAAGAATTGTTTTTTTGCTTCTTCATCACAAGTATTTCGAAGTTTAAATAATTTTATTGTAAGAATGTTAAAACTTTTTCAGACCCTTACGAAAGTACTCTCGAACCTCATTACTGGAGCTTTAACGAGATCCGGAGAGAAGTTGAAAACGTGACAATTTCAAGATTCTTCTTTCAAGCCGAATCTAACACGTGCGACATGTTTTATCTTTCTGTGTCTCGCTCAAAGCGTGAGAATGTATGTTTTTTTCTTTCTTTCTGAACTTTTTTTTTCAAATTTTTTTTCTCATAATTTCATGCTTTTTCCGTCTTTGCACCGTTTTTGCAGGTTTCACGGTAATTCGTGCTAGATGTTTTTTCTAGCTGTTCTTCCATCATCCTGGTTTGAACCTGCAGCTGTGCGGATAGTTGTTTTTCTTTGTCGTCATCTACCGTGAACCCTTTTACAAGACGAAGTACGAAGACCACGATCGAACACCGACGAGACTCGAATGAGAAGTAAAATTGAAACACAACAAGAACCAACGAGAGAATCGCGGAAAATAATTTTACTGTATGAAATTGAAATATTCATTTGAGAAAACACTTTTCCCTCTTGAAACATCATTCATCTTTCTCTCTGACAATCGGCCAGCGAGAAAAAAAAAATAAAGGTGGACAAGTTGTACAAATTTAATTTTTCAAATTATCAATTTTCTTCGATCATCTGCATTTATGTGCAAAAAAATAATAGTAAAAAGGTCTCAGGTGGTAGAAACGAACGAAAAAAAGATAACAGAAAAAGAAGAAGAGCATAGTCGGAAGAGTGAACCGACTAGACCTTCGACGATATACGTGAGCCCGAACGTGGGACGTCAGCCGGGCGTTTCGGGCGAATAAAAATAATATTTTCGTCCGTTAAGGGAGGCAAAGGGGTTAGATCGTCGACACCACTGGGACGTTTTGGAGCGTGTCGTAGCTGCGAGGTTGTACAACCCCGACATGGCGTACGTGTTAGCGTCTCCATAAGGCTCCAACGCGAAAGGCAACGGTGGGTTACGCTATGTGGACAAGTCGGACGTGACTGGGACACGAGACACAAACGCGTTTGCCACGGAACGTTAGAAGAACTCAAAGGAAAAAAGCAAAAAAAAGGGTTGTTGCAAGAACGCCTCGCTGCCGATAGAAGACTCGGAAAACCAAAAAAGTTCTTATCACTTAAAAAAAAGATATATCTACATATTCTAACCGTTCCAGAATAAATATTTCAAAAAGAAAAACCCTCAAAAAATTTTTTTTCCCTCCACCTTCTATCGAAGCAATTAAAGTAGAGAATAAACCAAAAAAAAAGAATAAAGTAAAGTAACAAAAAATAGCCGAGGGAGAGATGGTTGATAGGCACTCTCGGCTAATATTGGAAAACTGGAAAGCAGTGAGAGGACGAGCGAGGTAGGAGGTACTCTTTTGATTTAGCGGCGAACCTCGGTCTAAGAGAAATTGAGACGACGAAGCGATCGAGGCTCGGGCCTTCGCTGCGCGAAGTCGCACAACCCGCGAGCTTTGGTAAAGAGCTTCATAGCAACTTGGAAGCATCAACGAGACCGCGCGACGCGCTCTCTCAACCCCCGAGGGCCCAAGTGCACACGAGTTACTCAACGTTCAACCCCCCCGACCCCTCCCCCCGCGCGCCCTGTTACCTAATTAACTCCTTGGGCAATTAGAGCAGCGTCTGAAGGGGCAAGAGGCAGCTGGGTTAGAACTCACACGTTGAAACGCTAAGCGGTGAAACGACTTTTCAGGGTCGAGACGCGTTACCGCTCATCGTATTTTCGCTGTTATGTATATATGTACATTTTCGGGTACACGAACTGTGCTCGCACACCTCATAAATCCATGCACTCTTATATGGGCAATTCCATGAAAATTCACCGAGCGATGAACTTTCAAAGCCATTTTCCTTTTCTCTCACTCGAGACTCGAATCTGGGACGAATTTTATTTAAAAAAATGTTCTTCCATCCGCAAATTATTGAAAAAATAAAGTGGGGGATGAAGTATCAAAATTGCAGGGCGATGAAATGAAATTCAGTCGATTAAACGTGGAATTACCGATATAAACTCACATATCGCATGTATATGAACGGCATATGCACGAGCAAGCGAGTGAGGGAACATTTTTGGTGAGTTGCCAGTAACCGCTTAGCGCGATATATAGCGCGACAAGACGGGGCGAAAGGTGCGGAAAGGAGCGATCGCGAGTTCGCGGCCGTAACTCCGGCGAACGCCAAGCGTTTTCGCCGGGCTATCCGCTGGCCGAGTGGCTCGTAAAGAGACGACTCATCGGAATTCGGGCATGAATTCCCATTCGCGCTCGCGGCGTCATAACGCGCGAACGAAAAGCACTCTCGAACCGAAGCCTGCATGGCCCGACGGTTTCGCGGGTGTGATACGTCATAAACTGACCCCACGGTCGTTAGCAACGCGTGCCCCGTGCTTCCCTCAAACCCATCGAGTTCCGTAGAACCTCGAAAGCTCGAGGGAGAAGCTTGTGCGTGGAAGGAATAAGGGGAGGGGATAACTTTGCGGAACCAGATTCTACAATGAGATTCACCCGAGATCGTTCAACCTTCCGAATTTCACGATTGTTTCAATATTACTTTCATCGGGTTGCGAACATTTTGTGACGTCATTATCCACCCATCCGAATACTTCAAATTTAATTGGTAATTTCATCGTCTACACCTGAATTATTCATTTGCAACGTTAGGGTCGAACTAATTAATTTCCCATCGAAACCCGTATCACTGCTGAATTAACAAGACTTAATGAATGGTCGTTCGATCCATCGGGCAAAGGTTTGTCTCCGAATAAAATAATTAAATGGAAAATGAAAAATTATTATGATTATTATTATTGGTATTATTATTATTATATTGTCATTATTATTCGTCATTCCCATCATTTTTGCGTTGAAGAAGACAGTAATTGGCTTCTACGCCACGTTTGACTGCTCGAAACTTTCAGTATCCATAGTTTATCGATGGAAAATGATTAAAATGAATGATTGTAAGACATTCCGAATAAGACATGAACCGAGGTGACGTCAACATGTTCACGACTGACCCAACGATGGACGAGAAGCCAGGGCAGGTCAGCAGGCACGAGTTTGATACGACGGAAGAGTTATTTTTGGATGTGGAATAAAATGATGAAATCGAACGGCGAAAGGAGAAGACAAAAGATTTCAAGAGGGAATCGCGGTTACAGTTGAGAACTTCGAGTCGGAGGGTTATCGTTGTACAAGAAAAGCGACGGAAAGGATGGGGAAGCAACGCGAAAGCGGAAGCCAAGCGCGTTCTCGAGATTCACAGTGGAAGAAAACCGGGTGCGCGAGCGGTGGCTTTATCCGCTCCGGCGCAAGGAGTGTGGGTCGAGGTATGGTCGGCCGAGCGTTGTAAACTCGCCGAGCATGTCTCTCAGGTACATAAAGAAGTCTTTCAACTCTTTCTCAATTTTACTCAAGTGCTCTCACGACTTTTCGATCGCTCAATGATTCTTTCAAGAAAAGAAAAGTAAAAAAAAAAAAAAAACGAAAAAGAAACAAAACAAAACAATTTCTCAGCGACCTAATCCGGAAGCTGCGGCAACGCTCTTTCAATTTCGATCTTTGTAATCGAAATTTTAATTAGACTTATATTTTTAATGAAGAAAAAAGTATCTTCTTGAGAATTTGAGGATCACGCGAGACAGTCGATGATGTTAATTGAGCTTCTCCCAATCAACGTTGGAAAATCATTCGAAGGCATTGTCCGAGGAAAGCCAAAGTCAAAGTCAAAGTGTCGGGACGTGTCGCGACGTTGAGCCGAAAACTCTTCGTTGAAACGATAAGCAACACAACCAGTTTCGGTCAAACTGAACGCGATGCGCGTCATCGCAGCATGCGGCTGCGGATCGGAAGCACATGGCGTTCGTTTGACGTCCAACCAACTCTGCGATAGATTCTCCAGAGTGCTGTATTGGTCGCGAACGAAGCCCTTTCAAAGTTTACGTGGAATATGCTTATCGGATTACTGATACGAACTTAGGCTCGTTGAACAAATTGTAATTACCGTGAGTGAAGCTGCGCGTCGATGTGCTTGATCAAATTAGATCAGCGAAACCGTGCGTATGTTGTCAACTTCCTGATTCCCAATTGAATTCAATTGATTTTTCGCCTCATATGTATATACGCACACTTAATTACGACAAATTTTCAAGCAGCCTTACTCGACTCATCGAAGCCAAGACTGCCCAACTAACAATAATAATAATAACTCCTTATTTTTTATTTGATTATTTGGCGTGGCGATGAACTTTCGCACGATGAATCGATAATAAGGTTTGCATCATCAGCAACGTGTCGTTGTAATTGTCGCGAGAACGAAGCATCGCCAACCGAATCGTAGTTGTACCGGTCGGTTTGCCGGGACTTTGTATCCAGCGAGCCCGAAACTGTCCGCGTACAGGTTGCGTAACAGCGTTTGGGGCCGGTTTCTGGTCCCCGGGAAATCGACTTCCTCGTGGCCAAATGCAATGCGATAATCAAACTCACGAGTTTCGGCGTTAGAGTTTCGAACAACCGGTAGCTATAAAATGAGGATATTCTGTTACCCGTTTGCAATGTTACTTCCATTGGACGTTTGCCGGTTCACCCGCGACCAAAGGGGCGATATCGTCGGTACATCTTGTAAGGACGAGGGAGGAGGAGGGGGAGGAGGAGGCACGGCGAACGAAGCTGTAATGCCCAACCCCCGATTCGGCCGATTCTGCCTTTCTCTCGTTTGCTAGAAACGTACACAAGTTTAATTAAACTTGCCGGCAAAGCACTAGCTCGAACCAAGGGTTACGATAAAGTCGAGTAATGAAAGCTCTTTCACATATGACTACAAATATAATCAATGCACCGCGATATGGCGTTTTATTATTGTGTAACGTTGACGCTTGGTCAGAATCGAACGAAAAAAAAATGGATCGGATCGAGAACACAGAATTGCAAAAAAAAATGACAAGTTTGTAAGGATGGACATTTCTTTTCTTTCTTATTTCTTTTCGTTGAATTTACGTCACAGATAGAAACGCCAGGGGCGGCTCAACGTCACGATTGCGAACAAATCATGTCACGAAACGGATTTGTGTTAAAGGAGCGACAGGCGTTTTTTCAGTGCCGGGATCTACCGAAACACTTGCAAGACTGAACGACGAAAAAGTGAAAAATGAGGGAAAAAAAGGACGCGGATGGAGAATGAAATGGAGCTCTTCGAAATGCTCGAAGAATAAAAAAAAATTTACGCGTGTCACTTCAACCGCTTTCGACAAAGGCTGTCAGAAATAAGGGTAAAAGAAATAATGGAAAACCTGTACGAGACAACCCCTGATAGGGAGTAAAGCGTTAGCGGGCTTGCTGGAAGAGCTTTCGAAGCATCTTCCCCTCCTCCCGCCCCGCCGGATTTTCTCGCGCAACAGATCCATCGATAATTCTTATCGGTGGCTTCGCTGATCCCATCCGACACCTTCGCTAGCATAATCGGTACAATTGTAGGCGGAACAGAAAAAAGAACGTTCGAAACTTTGAGACCACGAAAAATTGATGCTGAAAGACATATTTCGGAGATATTGAATCAATCCAGAGTGTTAAGAACAAAAATACAACATCAACAAAATATTATGATAATTTTGGATATCATATTTTTTTTCTTGTATTTATTATTTTCCATCGTTGTTTCTCAGACCCTCGTGACGGTTAAACGCGGCGTGCAGCTTACACCGTGCCAACTACTTCGATATTTTATCCCGGTATATACCTAAAAGCCATACTTTGTTTTTATTTTTATTCTTCTTTTTGCTTCCTGCTTTTTTCTAGGTACGCTGCAGTGTAGACTTTCGGTCCGTAGTCCGCGCCTTATTTCATCGGTATTGGCTGGCCGAGGGATGAGCGCGTGGCAAAGCCACGTCCAATTACATCCGGGATACGGGAATCCCTCTGTACGCTCCGCTGCCCAATTGAAAAATAATAGAAACCCTCCTCTCTCCTTCCGCCTTCCGCCGGTTCTTCTCTATTCGCTCGGCGCCCGGATTCCCCCCGGGAGTACAACAGCGGAAAGAATACGTTGTCTTGTGCTGTATACACCGACTATATCCGGTTCTTTTCTCGGTTACGCTGATGCCGGAGAATCATCGCAAATAGCAAGAAATAAAGAAAGACCGATTCGTTCATAAATATATAGATATATAGAAATATTGTATAAAAGCAGGAAACCCGAGAACGATTGTGAAACAAGAAGCGCATGTCGCTTAAGAGCTCCACCGCATTTCCAACGTCGACTCTTTGCAAGCGGAATTAATAACAAAAAAAATTCGGATTAAAAAAATAAAATAAAAGAAAAACAATCATATATCAGAATTGGAAAAATCTGTTCTCATATTCTTCGTGCATGTATTTCCATCAATTTTGCATCAACGGATAATCGTCACGATGGGACAACGACAAGGGCGCCACGTTGTGACGTTTTTACAATAAAATACATCCATCTTTTCCGATCATCACTCATTATTTTTTAGGGTGAAAAACGATTTTCTTCTTTTTTTACCAGCTCGGTGCAAAACAGTGCCCCGGTTTCTCACCGCTGCGCCATACCGTCGAAGACACGCGCCTTTACGAGATAAGCGATAATCAAGAACAAACACACGAGATTTCCCGTTGGACGAGAGAGAAGAAACGCGACGGGAGAAGCGAAGGATATGGCAAGTGGATAAAAGCACTCACGCGGATACGGCTTTGGATTTACGAGAGGCACGTATTTTCAGGCGGCGGGATAGACGAGTGGTAAAATCGTCGTTCAGGCGAGACGTATGGGATGAGAGGAAGGGAAGAAGGCGAGGCGGGGATGGAGCCGAGGGAAGAAGGAAGTTACAAGGGAAGGATGAAGAAGGAAAGCAAGCGGTGTCGAGGAAAAAAAAAGGAATGAGCGCGATAGAAAAGCAAACACATTTTTCTCTCGGTCGTAACAGCGGAGAAGCATCAGAGGCATCAGCAGCTGCTCGAGAATATCAGTCGGAGGAAACTTGTGTAGTGTACAATTTCAACAGGTATGATTCCGCGTGACAAGATTCATTTCCCCTGCCCCGAACTCCGAGCCTCGCCCTCTTTTCGCTCTTTTCCCTCAACGTTTATATCCGTTTTTCCGTCGTGCCCGAGGTTTTCGCGCGACCCTTTAAGGGATGATAAACAAGCGCGGTTCGCTTCCGTGAACGCGTGGAAAACAATCGTGGAAGAAAACTCCGTCATGACTCGTCGGTGTCGGCGATCAACGAAATAGTCGTTATTTTACAAGGATCGCAGGGAATTCTATTTCACCCCGGTCCCAAGGAAGCAGAAGAAATCCGACGACGAATGTGTTTTCTGACATTTCGATGCAGACTACGTGGATTTATCTGTATATTTTCCGGGAAACGATAATGTGGAAACTCGATACAGTAAAATCTCGATTATGACATGCACGTGAGAGCCGGGAAAGGGAAGAAGGAGGGGGGGATTTGGATTACTCAAAGTTTGGGTAATAGAAACGCGTGTTGTAGTCTCACGCGCGTTCATGAATTTGTTGAGACTACGTCTTTCCAGGAACTGACGATCAACGGCGTGATTACATCCTGACGTGAATGCGGGCCAATGGCAGACGATATACAATGTATAAGCTCGAAGCAACGAAAACAACGGAATATGGGCGTCACGGTTCGGATAACAACAAGTCGTCGTTCGGATAACGAAGGAATTTAAGATAATGAGAGTTCGGATATTCGAGGTTTCATCGTAATCAGTTTTCGTTAGAGTTCACGTTTCACGCAACTTCATCGTCCCACCTTTTCCAACGTTATTTCCTCGGAAATCTTGGATTGTCGGAGAAACAAACGTTGAACAACTCTTCAAGACACGAAAATACGAATCTGCCAAAACTTAATACGGGATTGACAGGATTGTTAACGAGAACATGAGCTGCAGCTAAAGTTGCGATGTATTCGAAGTTGTTATTTTACGGAGAGAACGAGGGATTCTTAACTCGGTTTGACGAAGTTTCGACAAATTCTTATTGTCGTTTTTAATCCTCGTCCAGCGGCATCGGTACAATTGTAATTGTAATATATATATTTGTTAAATTGCCATCACTTTTTTCCCATCAGAGAAAGACTGACATTTTTTTGAATCTCAACAATCTGGTGCTAGATCTTGTTCACAGTCTAAATTACAGCAATTTTACTTAATCGCATTTTTCGAAAAAAAAATGGCTCATTCCATTTTGCCTCCAACCGACAGATGTAGGTAAAATTTCAAAAAAATATCTTTACTCCCTACCAAACAAGGTGTCGAGAAAAAACCAATCACCTACAACTGTACCTTCGCCACTGGACGAGGGTTAATGGAAATTTTGTCCGACGGCACATAAATGTTTTCAGAAGTGACGATGACGAAACGGTAAAATATTCCTGGCAAAAAAAGCTCCACAAATCTCACATTATTGTCGGTAATGATTTTTTATGGGTCAGGAATAAGATGCGAGATAGTCATAAGATCCTAATCCTTCGCTAGTCTCGACACTTAAGACGTCATTCATTTTATCCTTGCGGTTCCGGCTCCTTCTGTTCGCCATGCCCTTGCCCAACGTCACGTCCTCAATCCATCCGTCTTATAATCCGTCGCATCATTCCCACTCGCCTCTCGCAATATCCAACCCATGATAACCCAACAAATCAACGAATTACGTCCAAAACCGGAAGTTCGCGGTGCTTCGAATCTTCCACGTGGTCCGATCCAAATCCTACGCAGTAACCAAGTAAATTTCCTTGTTTATTACGGTCCGACCTAACACCAACCACCGAAACACGTGGATTATCTCGTACCTCCCCAAGGCAACCCCTGTCAACCTACACGAACCACGTTCCGAAGCCATTGCACGAGTCTCGAACCGAATACATGCACCAACGACAACACTCCCTCCTCTTCCAACCCCCTGATTCACACAAACAAACGCCAACTTCCACAACCGACGATCTCTCCGATTCGACCGGACTCCACTCGCAACCCGGAACGATCGTACAACCGATATCTTTGCTAACTTCCGAACGCTCGAAATTCGTCTCGATGTCGTGCAAATAGACTTTAACCGAAGTTCGCGAAAATCGTTGATTCGTGTTTATGATAAAGCTCGGGAGGAATCGAAAGTTCGCAGTGGCCTCCTCGCACTTAAGGACAAGACCGGTTTGTTGTGCCAGACCCGGATAAACTATGCGGGGATGTCATATTTCCAAGTACACTTCGTTGTTCAATTAGTGACTCAACGAGCAACGGCCTCCCTGCAACGTTGGAATCCTTATTCCCTTCGCCACGTTGGAAACCCTTGTCAAGTGTCATCACGGGTGCCGGGTTTCTGCCGAAACTATGTTGGTAATAGGACAGTTCACGCGCACAGCGCAGTCGCGGTTGATGGCAGATCCGTCGAGAACCCTCCCGCAGGAGAGCTTCACCGCGATATTCCCCCAAGTGCCACGAATTTGTGCTATAACACATAAACGTATATACGTATATGGATGTTACATTAATATATGTAGAGAACCGAATATCGTGACAACGAAGGACGCGAGGTTTGAAAACACTCTATCGTATTACAGAGAAGATGAGACCGAGCCGATACATTATCGCAAATACGACTCGACCGATGAGTCCGAATGTGAGTATACGAACCCCCCGCCCCCTTGACATTATGCAGATTAAAAGCAATCAATCCACCGCAGCGACGGGTAAATATTTAGACCTGACAAATTTGACGTCGACAAGGGAACGTTTCATCGAAGCTTGAAATACGCATGGAACACGTAGTACGTTTCGAACCCGTCGCGAACAATTGTGTCGTGAATTTTTCGAACAGTCCACGCTGAAGTGGAAAAGGATTATATATGTGGTTTTTATACATGGAATTGGACTCATGCATTCTGAATACACATTGTATAAAATCTGTGGATAATTAATTAGCGATTTCTACCGAGTTTCGTATCAATTGTCAGAAAATGTTGGACTCGAATTTAACATGGACGAAACATGGATTTTCCATTTATTTTAAATAGAAAATTTATTGGAATTACCATTAAGCTCGAATGTAATTTGGATTTAGGCAGCGTGTATAATAATTTATATATTAATTGTATCTCGGTGGCATATAGTTTACATACAAATTTTAGACTGATATAAATTGAGGCAGATTCCAAGTTCAGACTGCATAGAAAATTATTGATAAAAATTGTATATGATTGCATATAATGAGAATACAGAATTATAGATATCCAATTCCATATAAGAAGCTATGAAGATCCTTCATATAATTCATACATTTTTTTCGCTTGGGCACGCATATTTTTATCGCGTATATTCGGATCGTAAAGAGAAGTACTACTCGAGCAAATCGCCGATCACTGGTAATCGATATGGCCACTGTCAGCTGCAGGCATCCGGTTTCCCACTCTTTCTTCGGTCCTTGAGCAGTTTTCACGTCGTCGTACTGGCCGAATGTGGGACGAGTGCCAGAGCGTCTCAGGAACGTCGACCCAAAAGGGACAAAGAAAAACGAGGATAAATCTCACTTTTGATCGTGACTCGATCGGTAAATCCGACAAGTCGGATCGCGAGGAACGCGGACGAACGAAGACGTCGGCAGCGATGAACGAAGAAATCGACAGTTGGCGAACCTCGTGTCCTACCCTGATGCCTCTATCTTCGTCTTTATATATTCGTCACTCGGTTGCTCCGCTTCCGGAGGGGAGCATCGAGAAATTCGTCGTCTGTTCCGACAATCGAAAATAGATTCACCGGAGTGACGGGCGATCGAACTGCGGACTGTGGAGTTCCTTGCCCCGCGTTTCTATTTAGATTCCGTGCGAAAGATCTACGTACTGAATCCCAAATAAGTGCTTTGAATCTCAACCACTTTCTACGACGGTAGAGCTATTTAACTTTTGAAAAAATTATCAAGGTCCATTTTTTTTTGTCTTTGTAGGAATCAATTGAAATTGGATGGATTAATTTGTCCCCCGGTTGAGTTTTAACGGACTGCATGGCGCAAATTGGTTCAATGGAAAAAACGTATTGCGAATTGACGATCGGTTTGGGGAATTGAACAGAGTGGACTGGGAAATTGATGATCGTTCTGCGCCAAAGGCTGATACCGCGATAAGTACCAAATTTTTTATATAAATTAATGAATGTTTCCATTCGACGGTTGACCCCGGAGGCGGGAGAAAAATGGTTGCAAAGGAAATTGGCGCAAAAACGAATGAGAACCGATGGATGACACGACGACGCACAAACGCAGGCAGAGGACAGAAAGAGAATGCATTTCCAGCCCCAGCGGCCTTTCTAATCCTTCTGCTCTATCTTTTTTCCTGTTTTTTTTTTATTTTCGTTGAACCATTTGATCTCCGGGTCTTTTGAACGTGCAAAACGAACCCGAGTTGAAACGAGTGAAACGCGAAACTCGCGTGAAATGAGAGGAAACGAAGAGAAAAGGGAATTGAAACGGTGACGCAAGTTCCAAGAGAATGAATAAGTTCGGAATATTTTTTACCGGTGCTAGAAAAAAAATTTCCAGTGAAAACAAATGCAGAATCGTTGAATTGAAACGAAGATCAAACTTATTTTTGTGGCGATTTAAAATTCTCGTAGGGCTAAAATACTTTGGGGTCAAAATAATATCCATAATTCTACATATATATATATATGAATCTATACGTACTGCTTTCAGCCGACTCTCGATACAACTATTCGTTCCGTTCATGCGAAAACTAAGTTTGTCACGTATCCGACTGGTTTGATGGAACAAGAGCTCGAGATATTTTTCTACATATCTTTCTCTCTCGGTCTCTAAATAAATCGTAGGTGAGCTGCACGTAAACTCCCCGCAGGCAGTCGATTCGGTTGCGGCAAGACAAACGACGAGGTCTCAGTGGCGGAGGCACGTCGGTGCCCAAACCCCTCAACACACTCTGTACTCTTCTGTACGGAGAGCCATCCAAGGTTGTGTGTGATGCGGTATTTCCAAGAGAGCGTTAATTAATAATTTAATCGAAGAGCCTGTTCCGGACCTGTGCAGTAGCTGCGGCGGTGGCGGCGGCGACGGTGGGACTGACGGTAGCGGAGTGGAGCAGAGCCTCGGATCCGATGCCAGGGGTCTCTAATTAAAACCGAACCCCACCGCGGGGTGCATCGAGCTTGCGATACACAAGCGGCCTTCTTCGTCATTCCCCGTATCGCGTACGCGAACTTCCTTCGTTGTACGCACATTACAACAACAACGACGACGACGACGACCTCGGGAACGACGACGTAACACACCATGGAACGAGAAAGACCACATCGAAGCAGCATGCCACTTTTCTCGAACGTTCCGAGGGTCTTTGGGATCACGGGGACCGTATTATAATACAACACATACGATCGGCGTGAAACGGGTAACGGCGCCCTGCTATAAAGTCTCGTGTCATGTGAAACTTTGCTTTAGGAAACTGCAAACGGGCGGTAAAAGACCGCCCGTGCGGATGGCGGTTTGACGGTTTCTCTCAGAGAAAACTAACTTCACACTCAGGCTCTCAGTGTCCTGGAAGAAGTTTATTTTGATGAAAACAAATCGTACTCTCGGGGGAATTATATGGGGTCGCATGTTTATACAGATGAAACCCCTAAGAAAGCATCCAGGAATTTCACGTCGGGTATTTCACACATTTCGTCGGTTATTTGCAAAAGTGTGAAACTAAAAGAAGGTTTTTTCCCCTTTATTTTCTCGGTTTTCTTTCGTTACTCTTTCTTTGATCGAATAATAGTTTCGGGATTAAAATTCATCTCGGGTTGAGATCTACGTTGAACTGTCGAACGGAAAATGGAGCAAGAGCTGGTAAAATAATTGTGCGCAGCTGTGGGACGATTCGCGGTTATTAAAATTCACGTTATCGAGGTCGAGATACATGGACTAATTTGCCAAAAGTACATTGGAGCGAGTACGTAGTCCGTGGTTGGGGCTTATTACGGTGAGAAATTGTAGAGAAGAGCCACGAAACGAGGGAAGACGCTGCGGCAAAACGGATTTTCACCGTCTCGCACATTAAGTTCTCGGGAGAGAATTATGGACCGCGTTTTAGCGACCCGATAAGGCACGTTAACTCCGCCTTTGAATTAACTTTATCTCTCCGAAACGCAAATGACGACGAAATCAGACAAATAGACGAAGATTTCATTACCCTGTGGATTCGAAAAAGACGCGCCCGATGTTATTTCGCGAGCCATTATCGAATAAATTACTTAATTGCATTCCAGGGTATTATTATTATTGTAATATTGCATTCCAATGTATTATTATTATTTTTTTTTTTTTTTTGTTATTATTATTCAATAGTTATATGATACGTATTGAATTTTTCACTTCGAGTCTACAGCCTCGATAGCTGAAGACCGGCGGAATAGTTGAATGCATTCTAGTCTACGTTTTCCAAGAAAATAAGAATTTTTTGACGCTCATTTCCGTTAAAAGTTGAGCCCTCACAGCTGGCAAAAGTGGTGGAAGAATTTTATGCTTCTACTTGGCCATTCACACATGTGTGCACAACTTGAGTCGTCGTCGTCGCCGTCGTCGTCGTCGTCGTCGCCGGAATTTGCAGGCTGATGCATAGTCGATTCGGAAATAGCAGGTATAGAGTGACGAGGGGTTTGCGCGTCGAAAGACGTACATGTCGGGGAGCAAAGACGGTAGGCAAGTGGCGGGAGTGCAACGGCACCTGAGATCCGTTGGGAATTTCGAGACTCGTGAAATCAGAAGGCCAAAGTCGAAACGTCGGAGGGGAGTAGGTGAGTCAAGTTTGCTCATGATAATGCGAGTTTCGTCGCATTAGAGGAAGCGATTCGCGAATTGTTTGGTTGCCACGTTCAACCTTACCACCAGCCCCTCCCGCTCTTCGCAAGTGGCGAACGATCTTTTCCAGATGTTCTTAAAGAACGGTATGTCTTTCGCCACCCAATCTCTCACCGACGACTAAAGTACTTCTATACTTAAAATACATACGCAATGCTCGCGGAGTTTGCAATGTCTCCCACCGTAACCTTCACAAAAAACTCACCCGAACCACAAAAGTGAAACCTTGGTTCGTGAACCGGCATTTAGTTTAAAAATATATATATATGCGCACACACATAAATATATATGATATGGATATCCCGATACAGTAGGTCTGAAATACCGATAGAGTAAAAAGGTCGGGAATTGAAGCCTCAAAATATGATCGTAAGCTCAACTCCACCGGCGAAATCATTTTTGCCACTTCGAGCCGGTGAAACTTTGAATTTAGCCAGTGAGTGAAATAGGCCGGGGTATACGTAGAACGGGACTTGGGCACTTTAGCCCCCAAGCGAAAGGTGAAAGAGTCAGAAACTTTTCTTATTGCTGCTTAGCACCCCCCCCCCCCCCCCCCCCCTTCTTCAGCCGCCAAGATTATCGAAGCTTTTAACGAACTTTTTGTAACAGTCTGCCAGTGTGGATCTTTATCGTGGTGCTGAGAACCCTCCAAAATGTTTCAAAGTAAATCCCGGTGAATTCCGGAATATTAAGGGTAAAAACTGCAGAATCTCAACATCCGAAGCACAGCAGAATTTTCGTAGTTACGGTCCTTATAAATCTCCCAGATCTATACAATCGCATGTGAAAAATCCCTGTCGAATTTCCTCCTTCCGACAGATCGAAGTGACAGCGAAAAAAAAGGATCAATGGACCAGCGAGAAAACAATAGGTGTTGGTAAATTTTAGGGAAATATCCTATCATTCAACCACCTCCGTTCGACCCACAAGCGCCCATCAAGCGCTCTCCGCCGGTTGGCGAGTCTGAACCCTGGAATCTTTTTCGAGGCATTACCGTCCGGTCCCAAAGCCACATCGTATCCGCTTTTACACAGCCGTAGTAAACTAGCTCCCCGCCGAGTACTTGACCGCAAAATCGGCGTAAGCGTACCTCTCGCAGCGCTACAATCGACGTTGCACAGCCATCGCACCGGGAACAGGACAAGAGAGCGACTGTACATGTGAAGCTGTTGGGTCTGGCAGGATGGACTTGCGACCGAGCGGCATCGACGACACACGTCCGTGTCAACGGTCGTGTGGCCGTCGACGTTGACGTTGACGTTCTCCATGACCACAGTTCGTGGTCACACAAACCGCGGACGACGCGATGGGCGAATGGAGAGGGGTGGCGGTGAAAATATATGAGCGAGAACCGAAATGACGTCACACGATTTACTCGATTTACGAAGCTATTCGTACGAATTTATGACCCGATATAACTACGACCGTCGTGACGGAAAATTCGTCGATTGGTCGAAGCTCGTCCGAATTACACCTACGAATTATACTGCGTCGGTTATTGCGTGGAACACACAAAAGCCTTCATGAAACACATTTCGAAGTAGAGATTTTGGGTTAGTATCCAAACTGCTCGCGGTTTATCGTTTTTCGGAAAACGAAGGAGACCCTTAACTTAAATTACATATTAGTCACGTGACTGAATGAAGGTTGTATTCTGGTAAATGGTTAGTAAACCCCAATCTCATCCAAATTAGTGGATAGGAAAAACATGTTCATGCAATCAACGCTGCGGAAGCTGTGAACCACTGCTGTTCTAGAAGGTGGACAAATCGTGGTCATTCTCTGCAGTGACTCTCTGCAACCGAATTTGGAAAATTCTGAAAACGAGAAACGAGGGTTGAAGACTTTTTTACGACGCTCAAGGTCTACGAGAAAAATTACACGACGAATGAGTGACGGATTTGAAGGTGAAACAATTCAAGACGCATGGGAGACGATGGAAATGCCGAGAACGAGGGTTTTGCCTCTCACGCTTCGCCAATGTTTCACCGGAAGTCTTCCATTTTGTCTCCCGTTTACTACTGCGGTCGTTGCTTTAAAACCGTTCAGGCTACGTTGTTGCCACGTAAATTCTTTTGCGAGGATTGTATCCCATTTTGACACGGTCAGACGCGAAAAATCGCACGGTTGTCAACACTTTAATCGCGCGTCAGCACGTTCTTGAAGCTTCAAAATGCGATGGAGAGAACGAACCAAACAGAAAAAAAAGTGCGTGCCACGATCGAAGCGTGTCGTGGCGTAAAGTAAAAGATGGGAGTAAGCAGAAGTAGGTATTATCGTATTACGGTTGAAGAGATGGAGAGGCAGAGATGCACTGAAGATAGACCACCGGAAGTTCCAGTCTCCCGGCCACGCGTTAATTGAAGAGAAGGGGGGTGGATAAAGGAAGAACGAAGCGAAATGCTATGGACAAACGGGGAACGAACCGGACGAGAGAAAGGAAATACGAAAAGCGAACGCCGAAAGCTTGTGCCCGTTTCTGTTCGGTCGGCCAAACGGCGAACCCGGGACTGCTGACAACCTGTTGGATTCAAGTGTCGCTGGTCTCCTTGACACGAACTATGGTGCAATGTGTCAAACGCGCGAAGCTGGTGAAGTGTTTGCCAAGATGTTTGGAAGTCGGACCGGTAGTTGAGCCACGATTCGAAACCGGAAATTGGCTTTTTCATCCACGTTCCGGACCTGTTTGAACGGGATTCTACTGGTCATCAATGAATCTGTTTGGAACTACTGAAGAGATGGTTCGATAAGGCCCGGATTAGTTTTCCATCGTACTAATCAGCCAACGAGCTCCAGCCATTGTGAAGGGAAGATAAACCTTTTCCCACTGTGCTTCAACACTGTTGATCGAGGCGCAGAGGATTGATGCTGGGACGCCCTAGTCGGGTCATCTTATTCCCAGAAAAACTCTCTGCAAACCGCTTGCCTTTCGCAATGAAGAACCATTATGGGGAGAAAAGGCAGCATGCACGGAAACCGGAGATTCCATCATCGAGACGAGGTTCCAGCAATTACGTATCGGCGACCAGCGAGGATTCAATTTATGTGACAACTCGAGAAGGCTTCAGCGAGTAATTAACGTCCCTTTTTCATACACCCGATGATTCTCATTGTTTCGGAGGATCGTTGATCGGAATAGTTTCCGTTTAATTTAATGAACAACTTCGATACTCTCTTCTCGTTTCTTCTTCACTTCGCCACCTGAGCCTTGGGCAATTAATTACCAGGGAGTGAAAGGAAAAAAGTAAATCCTCAGAAACAGGTGCGTAATTCGAGAATGTTGTAGTCAACGCTGTAAACGCCTGGCATCACTCGTTACGGTGTGGTGAGTCGCTCTAACTACTTCTACCTTACGTTCCACGATTTCAAAGTTGGGGTCAAGAGACAAACGCGCAATGGCCGGTTGCCCTTACATCCGTTTGCCAATCCAATGAGACGACAGCTCCGATGCAAAAAACATATATCACTCATGACTTTCCAGTTCTATCATATTTCTTCCGTTTTACCCCATTTCTGAATTCCCATCGAAACAAAAGGCCCGACTGTTTTATTTCTTTATTTATTTATTCATTTATTTATTCTTGCGAACCAACAACTTGATAGTCGTTTCCATTCGAAAATATGAAATAATCACCGAGCCAAGAGAACTGTTTGTCGTTGGAAATCACATTACAAATACTGATATGCGATAAAAACGTGTGGACGGTTCTACTCCTTAATCTGGAATCAGTCCTCCGGGATAGATCCCACCGTTTTTCCTTTCGCAGAGGACTTCGGTCCTATCGGATATACACTCGTTTTATTCCACCTGCGTTTCACCGAGAGGAAATAGGACGTAAAAAAAAAAAAAGCCGGACGAGTGAACGGTTCGGAAGCAACAAGAGAATAACGCCGGTTGTAACCATTTTTACAGCTGGCCGTGTCCAACTGTTTTTTATAGAGAGGATGTAGCAGTCGTAATGGGAACGAGATACTGGGACCTTGTCGTCGTCAGCGTCACGGTAACTACGTTCGGAACAGGCCAGCAGTGATCCTGAGCCACCATCATCCGAGCACAGTCGCGGAAAACAGCTGCTCCATAATAACCTTAGGTAGGTACATCCATGTTCAACCCACTTCGATATTGTGAATAAGACGTCGCGAAGATTTTTCTTCACGACTTTCCCATAGCATGTGGCTTAGCTTCATGCTTCTTCTTTGTTTATCTTTCAACGAAATGGCGGTCACGAAGAACGCCTTTGCCATTTGTACGTAATCGAATTCGTTGAACAACGCATCAATATTTACGAGGTCGAGGCAACCACGGACCTAGGTTCCGCGGAATGGAACATCTATTTTGTCAAAAGCGAAAGTACATACATAACATACTGCTGGAAATAGAAGTAGTTCGAGCGAAATAGAACTTTTTTGAATTCTGTTCTGCCAAGATCCTGCCTATTATCGTGATCACGGCTTCCTGGATGGTTCCTATTTCAGTAAAACCTTATATCGAAAATCGGGGCTAAGAAGATCACGATTGTTAATAAAACTTTCTTTGACACGGACAGTCGAAAGCGAATGGAAAAGTCATTTCGTAAAGACGAACGAGAAAAAAAGAAATAGTAGCTGTGGCAACTCGCTTCGCGATTGAATGCATCCATGGGGTAGATCCGATACCGTCAGACCCGGTTTCCCATCAACGTATTGGTGACTCCGATCCTTCGCCCTTTGCACATCCGTCTTCGGGGAGTTTTTTCCCATCATCCACAACGCCGGCTTGACTCTTTTCCCGGACCTTCACAGTCAGCCCATCCGTTTCCCAACCATTAGAACCTTCGCCATTGGGATTCCAACGGATTCTCTGGCGTTGCCTTTGAATGGAATCGGCAAAAGGAACTCCGAGGATCAGGATTCACCGGCGTAGAGTCAGAGCCCTCTTCTGGTCCCATTCGAGAAAGCTTATTCGAGCGAATCTCCGAACGTTCCATTAGGCCAATAGTCACTCTTGCGGATATTACGTAGTTCACATTTGTCACTGGGACTAATTCCATAGTCGACATTCGGAAAACTCGACGCTAAATCGAAATGTCCGGATTCGCGAAAAAACTTGAACCTCCTCGTCGGCGAATTCCCACATAACCCTTTATCCTTTCTCCTTTATCATATAGGAGTCAGATTCGTCGAATTCGGATTATTCTGATGCTAAGTCCGGAAAAATAATCTCCATGACGTTGCCTTATTGAAAACTAGAATCGGAGACAAGACCTGGGCGGAGCATCGTTGAAGCAATGTTAAGGGGATTGTAAATTTCGCATCGAATGTGGTACATTATTGGCTTACATCTGTGCATTGGCGACGGCGATCGCACGCTGGACGGCAAAACCGGACAATGGTGGCTGACGACGTCCACGCCCGTCACCCTTGCAACTCTATAATCATCGCAGGAACGTAGAAACGCGTCGACCTTCCGAACGGGTTCTCTGACACTCATCCGCGGTTTCAGACTCGGCGCACTCGTCCAGTGTCTGCCTCCCTTGGACCCTTCACCGAAAAGCTTTTTTTCACTTTCTCGCTATCTCTTTAGTGATATTTACGCGGACGACCGATCACGACGCATTAACCATTGCAAATATAAGCCTATGCGCTTCGTTCCGCCGATCCATATAGAGATACCAAGAACTTTCACCAGCACCGACTGTTTCATTTAGTCTTGGAATGCGTTCTGTCCTCCGAGGATAACCCAGAAAACGTCCCCATGGGCTGCTGAATTCACGAGCCCCTATTATTCATGAGAATGTCACGAGTTACACCATTTCGCCAGAGAGACATCGTTTTTATGTATTTTTTAATTATTCGAGCAAAATAATTAATTGTGGCTTTCGGACGGAAGATTGTAGAAATTTCGCAAAGTACTGATATTAAAGAGTGCGGGCGATTTCACGCTAAGTCCACTAGTTTATCCAGTTGAAAAAACCAGAGGATCGTAAGCCGTGAGGGTGAAAAAATCGTTGTCTCCACAAAAAAAGAGGGTAAAAAAAATGTAAGAATGACTGAGTTCGAGGGCATAAAGGAAGTGCGGGAAGCGAGTTGTCGCGGAGGGTGGCGGTGTCCCGAGAATCGTCCGCGGCCGCAGAGCGAACGTAATCGTAGCTATCGTTATAATGTGACAGTGGAGAAACGGTTGCGAAGCCTCTGTGCTCGCTCGACTTTTCGAGCCCGAGCTCAATTTTCTTCACACTTATTTATTCCTATCTCATCCCTCCGGACGAGTCTACTTGTTAGTTCACTCTGAACACGACTAAACGATTCCGCGCGTAGTCACCGAGCTTAAAATAGAAAAAAAGATGAAGCGAAAAACGAGATAAGAATTATCATAATTTGTCGGTCATCACGAGATATTCCTCCGATTTCTTAAAATTCAGAGCGTTGAATAAACGCTTTTGCACGGAGTTGAGTGGCTTCGGAGAAGTAACAGGTTTATTATATTTAATTTAGTTTTTATTTATTTTAATTATCTATTTATATTTAGGTGATAATTAATTTATATACAGTCGTACCTCGGTATACGTCATTAATCCTACCCAGATCCTTGGACTGATGCCAAACAGAACGTATACTGAGGTACGTATACTATATACCACTCTATATACATATATATTGTGTGCGACGTTGCATGTCCGTTCGTCGATCTAGTCGCCGGTCGCGGCTTCTACCAAGTCATAAACATATTTATCGTTTGGTAACGGAACGCACGGTACATTAATCGTCGTAGCAACGAGCATCGAACCAGTGCGCGGGGGTTTATTCCGCATCCGATCCCGTACCGTTTATACGTCGTTCTGATCCCGTTGTCACTGCATGTCGCATAAGAGGGAAAAATACGTATCGACAGTGGCTACCCGTGGAGAAGATGAAAAACCAGATACGGACTTATTCAAACGCGGGTATATATCCTCTCATAGATCTATTCTGAGAACTACCGCGCTGTGTACTGTGCAAAGTGATATGAGGAATAAAGCAAATGTGAGTTAGTACTGTGGGTCACGAATACAAAACACGCGTATGCATGTGATTCCCTGTGTCGAGGAACAGGATTGCGATGCTATTATTGCATATCAACCGAAAAGATTGATTTCGAGAAAAAGAATGTGGACGCTGATGCATTAATCAATGAAATTATTGACGATACCAGTTGTAACATCGTTCCATACGTAAATTTTCGGTCATACGTCTGGCAAAAGATACTTAATAATCAGACATAGTCCTACATTCTCTCCTGGAGACGGACTCTCGTAAAACTTGGCCACGACCTCAAACTATAACGACGGACGTCACCCATGCGGATATCAAGCGCGAAACAACGAGCTACGAGATCACCCACCTCGTCAATCCGTGTAATAAACACAGACACACACTTGAACACAAGCTGGGTATCCATACAACGGCGGTGTAACGTGCAACGATAGGGCGAGGTCTGTTCCACTCGTAAGGTGCCTATCCGGCATACATATATAATAACTATTATATGTATTTGTGTGCGCGTGTGTGTATGTGTGTGACGGCGTTGGCCAATGTATCGAGCCGCTCGGTGCGCGGTACGTTAATGGCAGGAAACCGGCAATATGAACTTGACGGGTCGGTACCGCACTGTGTACGTATTCTGCACAGAGCAGTGGTGCATCCAACAACCGCAGGCTCTCCCACGCGGACCGCACGGACGGACGAACGGACGCTGCAGCGCGGTCGTGGCCCATCCGTCCACGATACACCGCAGCTCATCATCACGAAAATTCGGCAGATTACAAGAGCTTCATTAAATATAACAAATTATCTGTAAGCAAACGTCACGATATTATTTTCGTTCGACCTATTTTAATCGAATTAAATTTATTTTCATTCAATTTCCGTCTTTATTCCTGTTCCAATCATTGCTAGCAACGTTATTTGCATCGTGAATTTATCAAACCGCAGACGTGTTCTGTACACTGAACGCGAACCCAGGCTCACGGAGCGTGATAATTACAATAAATGTTGACATCCGTGTACATACCGGAGAATTCAAAAGAACATCTCGTTTCTTTATAAATTACGAGCACGAGATAACGAAGTGTTTTCACGTATAAAATATAGTTTACAAGCGTCGAATGGAGAATAGTCCGGATTGTTTTTTATTATAATCATTATTATTTTTTTTTGTCCATGAAGCTGTTGCTCGAAAGTTTTTCTGTACGTAATTAAGTAGCGCGAGTCTATAGAGCGGCGGGCTGCGTTTTATTCCCGGCTATAGCCCCACTTGCGAAGAGGGATGACCGGTTAACGAGACCGACGTCATTGGCTACGGTGAGGTGGGCACCGGGGCCGGAGTAAAAGAGCCAAGTAGAAAAGATGGAAAGGAAGAAGCGGTAACGCCACCAGCACCAGCAGTAGCAGTAGCTGAAGCTCACACACATAACACACAGACGTGAAGAGAGACAGATAGACAAACATCTCGGTAGGTGTAAGTCGGTAGGATTGCGGGAAGTATCTACGGGAAGGTTTCCCAGTGGTATGCGTTCTTCGCCAAGTGGTCCGTGTGGCACGAGTAGAGGTGAATCCTCAGCTATCCGACTCTAACTAACGTCATTAGGTAATTAGATACGTGCCTGGCTGCCTGCTCCTAGAAACTCGGTGAAACGAACAAACGGGGCGGACTGGTTGGTTGCTCGCTCGCGCTACCTCCGCGGCTCGGCCGGAGGGCAAATACAGCTGTGGCGTAGGTAAGTACGAGCGCACCCGCGCGTGTGTGTGTATGTGTGCGTACTCGGTGAAGAGCAACGAAGATTAGAGACATCGCGATGGTAATAGAGAGAGTGGGAGAGCAGGAGAGAGGAGACATCCACGAGCGAAGCTAGACTGGAGCACGGATTCTGTAACCGGCTGTGAGAGAGATATAGTTTCCGGCGAACGTGGCGACGGAAGGGCAAGTGAGATTCCGCGTGCGGGGGTGCAACGTCGTAGTTGTCGTAGTCGTTCGTATAGCCGTCGTCGCGAAGCTTCGTTGCCCTGGTGCTTGGCTCACGGATTACGCGGAGGAGCAATTTGCATCCAATAAACGTGCATGCACGACCAGGGCGGCATCGTAGGGGCGACGAGGACAGAGGGGAGAACAGGCGCTAGGGGAGGTCTTCGGAGAAGTAAGGGCAAATGCGAAATAATAGTGAGCGAGGGTGGCGAAGAGTGAGAGGGACGCGCAAGACCGGTTGAGCTTGCGATAGAGACCAGTGGAGTATGCCGAGCCTCCACACTCTCGGTAGGATGAGTTTTCTCAACGACGATATCCTCGAATTATCGACAGATCGATTCCGTTTCGTATCGGCGATTCACATGACATCCTTCCGTTCCGTCGTATCTCGATTTTCATTGGTCGGAGAAATTTCATTTATGAGAAAATCTCGACTGTCGCAATTACACGGCAGAGTTGCATATTTCAAGGAGAATATTTTTCTGCCGTTGTGAAATACGATTACATCGTTATTTGCCAATAACTTGTCAATCGTTCGATCACTGAAGCATTAAAACTCAATATTTTCCGGGAAATGTTGATGTCAACAATTTTTTTTTTAATAGATCAGATATGAGATTTCTATGGGAAATGCAACAATTTAATTCATGGACGGAAATCGATGCAGATAGTTGACAAAATTACAACAAAAGAATGAGGCTGAATCCGGCTTGAATGGGGACGAAAGATTTCACAACACACGTAGGTCGGGGATAAGATTTTCGGTAAATTACCGTGATTCTGTCAAATGCTGAAAGGAATATGGGTGGAGGGGGGTGTTATGGAAAAGGGGTCGGTGGTTGCGAAAGGAGTTCAGCTTTTGAGAGGGGGGGGTATCCGAGAAACGAGAATCGCATCGTCGGTGCCGAGAGCAAAAAGCTTTGGAGGTACCGAAGAGCGGAATACGAGAGAGGTTGGAAAGAAGGCTCAGATCTTTGTGGGCGGATCTTGGCTCGAAACGTTGAATGCCTCGTCACGAGATGTTGGGTATCGACTCGATTCTGCAATCCGAGTAGAAGGAACCAGTCAGATCCCTACTTTCCCCGTTTCCTATACTCCATTTCCTCGCTGTGTTCATCTTTACGCTTCTTTGCTCGCCCCCCCCCTCCCCCCTCTTCCCCTTCCTGCCTCTCCCCGACCGCGTTCTTCACCGACATCTTCCCTGAACCGGCGTTTTGAGTTCCATAAGCCACTTCTCCGCGAACCGTCTCCTCCCTTACTGCAGCATCTCGAGAAAAGTCCTAGCGCACTGCTGCCAAGGGCTATCGGGTCTCATTGCACCCTCCGCCTACGAGATTTAAGATTATTTCCAATCTGTGTCTCTCTTACTGTCTCTCCCTCTCTCTTGTTTTCTCGACCCCCTTGTAAGGTCCACCCCCTACCCCGTAGACCCTCACTGCGGGGCTGACACACAATGCAGACTGAGGAAGTGAAGCAAGTTTTGTAAACTTGAAGAAATATCGTTGTGCGAATGCGAAAGCGGTAACAACCAATTACCAACGTCAACCCTTTTTAATGGCACATTTATAACCAGCGAACATGCATCTGCTCCAACTCAATATTCCTATTGGAGTAGACATTTTTTTTAAGCGGAATGAAACTTCGACTTGCGATGGGGACAAACATATCCAATACGTCGACAATTTACTTACGCAACAATGTAACGAGAGACGATTATGATATGAGATATACAAATATAACCAGTCGATGCGGTCGGTCAAGTTGAAGCGTCGCAGTAGCCTTAATTTATATTTCGAGTTGTTCCGTGCGGGGCATCTAACCCATTTTTCCAACTTCAATTTTGCTCATCCTTGACGCGGTGTTAAGCCAAGATTCTGCGATAAGAGATGCACAGATTTTCTTATCTCCTCTTCGGTCCAATTTGCATATCGCTGCCCCTACTTCTGAATGAATAAACTCGGCTTTCTCATGTATTCAGCAGCTGCTGGTTGCGACATTTTCGGACTAAAGACGTGGAAAATCGCTTTCGGACGATCATCAAAGAACCAAACGAGCTTACGATAATTCCTTCTCAGCGTCACGTACCGGTAATATAAATCATCCGGATTCCCTAACACGCCCCCACGATTACCCAATACGTTTGGCTCGAGTTACGCGCAGACACAGAAGTCTCCGGCTCTTCCCGATTCTTCCGGTCATTCGCCACGCCACCGCCGCCTCTTTCCGTCGTTATATCCCCAGGGTGCTCGCCCAAGGCTGCCACGTTTGCCCTTCCACTCGACAAGCGGCGGCAGTGGGACAAGTTGTACCATCAGCCAACAACCCCTCCGGCTACTTACTCACCGATGATCCAATACCAATTACGCGAATAGCGCGTAACCAAGCGTTCCACCAAGATTTATGTTTACGACGCTCTAAGAACATCTTTTTGTTTTCGCATAACACTATTGCGATCTTTGCGTCTGTCCCACGCGGTTATTCCAACGATTTTTTCAACCCGATAAAATTCACAATCCATTAGTCTTGCCAACATTCCGTTCCTTCGACGTAAATTGACCGCGGGACAATCGTTCTCGACAATATACTGATATATCCATTCGATAAGTTATCGACCAATAAAAATTCCGTTGTTCCACAACTATTATTTTTCTATAAAATGTAGCACAATGTTGCAAAAACATAAGAATCGAATCTTGCTCGGAATACCAACAAAAAAAACTGACACCGCTAGATCCAACATCAAACAATCAATTAAAAACTTACAATATTCAAACAGAACGTATTATTCAGTTGGCTAAATTGATGTAAATTCCTCGTACGTGCTTCACAGATCCGACAAATGCGATTTCGCTACACCGATTTATTTCAAGATTGAACAAACACGATTTTCCGTCGAATTCGAAGGGCGTTTGCAGGAGCCCCGAGAAGATTACGTAGCGTCGGAGCGATGCAGTTACGACAGGAAAGATAGAACGAAGGAATGGTGGAGAACACAGAAATGACGAGCGCAACAAGCCAAAGCACGGCCCTTTGTACGACGATGGATGAGTGGTGGAGGCGAGCACATTATGCGGGATAGTTTCAGCGGATGGCGCGATAGACGACGAGATCTCACATGCCCACGAGCTTTCCTCGAGCTTGTCATAGAATCCCGCTAACGTATACGACGTTCCACGCTATAATCTCGCGAAACATCGTCATTGCCCAACTTCCCTATGCTCATCCGCTGTTGCAGTTGCTGCCGCTGCTGCTGCGTTATAGCTCAACTAGCTGTGGCAATTTAGACTACATCGTTCTCTCGTACTCGTCTTTCCGTCTCTCTTCGTGTCCTTTCTCACTGCTTCATCCTCCCACTCCCCCGTACTCCGCTTCGAAACATTTACCAACTTGCAAAGGACATCCAAAACCTTATTTCACGCGGTTTATGAGAGTCGTTGCGCGACACTCTCGAGGCTACATATGCCGTTCGTGAAAGCCATTTATAAACTCTTCATAAAAGTAAGTCACCCAGTTTTCGAATTTAGTTTTTTTTTTCGCCAGCGTGCAATTAAGCCAGGCGGGACACTGAATATTTAGTTGAGCTGCGAGATGGACTCTCTACAGACTCTAAATGATTTGAAAAAACACATTTGCATGTTGGGCAATAACTCTGTGAGTCCGTGTATTCAAAAATCAACGTAAAGCTTCTGATAAATATGATTCTCGTTCGTATTTCGACGCAAACAGGAGAAATATAACGGAAAGATGAATTGGAATTAATATGGACGCTCAAATAGATTTTGGTGAAACGTACAAAACCGCATTACCGACACTCGCGAGTAGCTTGAAGCTATCGCTATTTGTACAACCGCTGCTGCACACACGCCCAACATCTCTTCGCATTATCTCGAGCACACGACTGCTGCTACGCCGACGAAATTTCTGTCTTACTCGAAGCCCTCAGATACGTCCTCTCTCTCCCTCTCCATTACAATACCGCATTACGATATCACCCTTTCCTTTCCTTTCCTCGTTTTTTTATCCGTTCCTTCGTTACTTGACTACCTCGCTACGTCGTCAACAACGTGAAAACCCGCCGAGCTCCGTATTTTCACCGGGCCCTTTTACTTGAAACTCACTTTCAACGCGCAGCTGTAGGAACAATGGGCAACGCCAGAGTAAAAGATTTGAAAAACTAGTCTACAATGACGAATCGAACCGTTTTGAACAAACTAAAGTGATGGGGAATCTTCATTCTCAACTTATCTACTGCATCGGGGCTACATAATATATATATTTATATTTGTTACAACACGGAAAACCAAGATATAGAAGATGGCACAACAATAAGTAAATAAAACCCTCTCCCCAAAGGCCTATATATCCTAATTTTCGAAAATTCCGCGTAAAATCTTTTTTCCCCCGGCTAAATGCGTAAAATTCGCAAAAATTCTGTGGTGTGAACTAAAGCGCCAGGGGGCGTTTAGACGGTCATTTCGCACACCGGTCGATCGTCAGAGAGGGAGGTTGGGCTTAGTCGAGATTCAGCCGTGGCGTCCCGGTGGCGCTATAGGCCCCAGTGGAAACTGTCCGTGCCTAGCCAGACAGAGCGTAGGAGCGCAGTGGTCGCAAGACAAATGCAGAGGTGCTTCGGCCTAATTTAACTCGCCGCAACACGCTTGCTTGTACGCTCACTGCGACCCCTCCTCTGTTAGCTTAGATGCTAGTTTATCCCTTTGTGCGTACGTATATACATACACCTATATATTTATACGTATATACATATACGTACGCGTCCTACTTCACGACCCATGGCCAGTTAACTCGCCAGGGCCTAGACGCTCACGGCGAGAATTTCCAAGCGGCTGAGTGTACGACTTCGGTGTAATTCGCCATGGCTGTCAGAGTCTATCTAGCTGTTTGCATGTGGGTGATGTGCTGCATGCTCGTCTATCTTCGAATGTATCAGGACTATAGTCAGATGCAGCAGAACCGGCACAATCTGGAGTAGAGGAACTGTCGGAGAGTGTTGCTGCCGAGGCCGTTGCTACTGCTGCTGCTGCTTGCAATGACTATGCGGTTGCTCACACGCGTTAACACTGCGTCAACCACCAGCTTGTATTATTATATATATTCCGTGCTGCAATAGCGAGCAGTTAGAACCGAGTTCCAGTAGTCGGGTGTGTGCGTATATGTGCGTATGTGCGTGTGCGTGTGTCTGTATGTGCACGTCGCTCGGCGTCATTCCATTCCGGCCGATGCTGTCGCACGTAGGGTTAGAAGCACAGACTTCCCGGTAGTGCGACGAGTCGCGGGGAATGTCGAAAGACGGCAATGATATAAAAATGCGAAGCAGTGTTGGAGGTTTTCCGTGATGGCGAATGGCAAAACTTGTTCGACGGAAGTAAAAAATGGAAATAACGATTTCGAGATTTTTCACAATTGATTCAATTTGACTGTTCAGAATAGATTTTAGTCACTGATTATAGGGGATTTGTCGCTAGGGGGAATCGCTGCGATGTAGTGCTTTATTGTGAAAGTGTAAATACGGGAAGCCAGTGATCGAGAAGGGAACACGGCGGAAGACGAGGCTTCGTGGGATTGAGGGAAGTTTGCGGTTCGGAAACTTGGCCCAAGCTAACCAACTGGGATTAAGAACTTTGTGTGCAGATATAGATATTCCGTCCCCCTGGCGACTCAATCTATGAACGATAGTCGGTGATAAACCCACGATTTTTCGTAATCCCAAAGCCTGATTCGTTGATGCGGAACGACGAGACGAGCCGAAGGAGAGATCTCACGCCGGAGCAAACGGAAGTAAGGTGTACGGGAGAGACGTGAATAATTGAGGATTGGTGTTAGCGCGAAAACCGGTAGAGGCGGGTGAATTGGGTGCGATTGGGGCTTAAGCCGTTGGTATCGGGATATTTGACAAGCGTCATTGTATTCGACAAGGTTACGTTGGGCTTATTACAGGACACGAATCGCAAAGGGGAGAAGTAAACGAGAATACAGAACCGGACAGCCAGGGGGAGGGTTTGTTTAAGCTCGACGAGCGAGAATATCGAGTCACGTAACTGCGGACAGAGACGGGTTTCGACACCTGTCGATTGGAAGATTAAAGAGGATGTTACCGTGAGCGATAAAGGTACGGGACTGGTTTGACGGTTCCTCCGGTTTCCGAAGGTCGAGGGGTGGAAGAAGAGAGGGTGGCGAATTCGCCAACGGTTAGACGCGTTGAGGTGGCTACAACGATCGAAGCAAGCGAGCGAAAGGACAGGATCGTACGAGGTGGTAAACGGTTTCCTTTCACCGGCAGAAGCTTCGATGTTTACATGGCAAACATTGGAAGTAATTCATCGGGCGACCACGCCGAAGCTACGTCGGTCTCTCAATTCCAGTCAAATGCGAGCGGATTAAACGCGGGCGAGCGCGGCGAAATTCTAACCGAGGATGGACTACCGACCGCGCAATTGTTAACGGTCCCCGCGCTCATCCTTACCTAATTACATTCGCGATGGTCGGAATTTCAGATAAATTTGGACCAGCATTGTTGAACGCTTTCGACGAGTCATCTTCAAACTGGCAGAATGTCTTTGTTGTCCTTCGTCCAATCCTACGACCTATCGCCCCCCTTCCCTTTCCCTTCCCACAGCAGTGAATACGATCGATCGTTCGAACAAGGACAGTGATAATCGAAGATGGCTTACCATGACGTCCTTGATGTGATCAATCGGTTGCAGCAAAACCGTGGCGGTCGCCGTGCTTAGAGTTCGATGATGCTGATGCAGAGCAGAAGGATGTTGCGGAGCCCCAATTCCAATCGCAGCGTTTGCGTTGGCCGCCGCTGCTGCCGCTGCTGCGGACACTATGCTTGCCGTACAGGTGCAGGTGCAGGTACAGGCGAAGTTGCAGCTCTGTTGGCCGAACAGGTGACTCGAGACCCCCGGTACAGCCGTGTGCAGTGGCGGGGGCAGGGGTACCGCACCTCCCGGCACGAACGAGTACGAATGAAAATACGTGGTGATGGCGTTGCGACTTCCTTCAGCGGTGTTTATCTCGTACGACGACTTTGTCGACGTTGACGACGATGATTTAACGTTGTTTCCCGGATTATAGCTGTTGCTGCTTCTGCAGCTGTTACAATAGTTGGTTGCAAACGGATTATTGCCGTTTGCGCAGTGTTGACAAGCCGATGAAGAGTTAGCACCCCGTGACTTCAACAGGGAACCGAATCCCGGTAACGAATTGCCACGTTGTACCGCGTAAAACCGCAGCGATCCGTTGTTACTGCCAAAATATCCGGTTATACCCTGCTCTTGAGACCCCGCACCACTCACCGACCACCACAGCTTGACGCGACTTGACCTCCCGCTACCGCTTAACCAACCTCTATGTTTCCACTGCCGCTGGGGCTGTTGGTGCCGTAACCGGTGGTGCTGTTGTCTTTCCGTTTCCTTCTACCTCGAATTTACTCGAAACGACGAGCAACTGTCGGATTCCGTCCTCGTTACTCCTTGTCGTCTGGCTTTCTTCCACCCTCGTCCGTCTGCTGTCTAGCCTCTCGTTCACCCTGTTGATCCTCGAGACTCTTTCCTTCTCCTTCGCGCAACCTCTCCACTCGAGCACCAACGTCACTGGCCCTTTTCTTCCCTCGGCAACCACACGTTACCCGACTACGGTTCTTCGAAGGATTATCTTACTTTCTCGTGGTCGAAACCCTCGCGTCTTTCAGCCTCGAAGTATGGACTTCGTTCGCGTTGATTCTTAATTTTGGTGAGCTTTATTGCGTTCACTTGAGGGATTTGTTTGGGGTCAGCGATTAGGTATTTTCGTCGAAAGAATATGGGATTCTGTATAGTGATATGTACGTCAACCTTCCTTCGTTCTCTTTGAACCGATTATTTTTTTTTCGTTATTTCTATGGCTTACGTACGACAACGTATAGCTTCTTATTCAAAGTGTCATTGACCGACGACGAAAGATTTACAAACGCCGTTTTTTCGCTATACAATGTGGCTGAGAGCAC
Organism: Sussaba pulchella; assembly: GCA_963971145.1. Taxonomy (NCBI): domain Eukaryota; kingdom Metazoa; phylum Arthropoda; class Insecta; order Hymenoptera; family Ichneumonidae; genus Sussaba; species Sussaba pulchella. The sequence continues at coordinate 19,601,145 of OZ020166.1, forward strand.
AGCTTTCGTCAAAATGATTGTCCAAAGTGTAAATGACCGCGCGGATCTTTGTCCTTTGATTAATTTCCACCAACTACGATGACGCTCGAGCAGAATGTAATTGAAACGATGTAGGTATAAGTGAAATATAACATTAGAGACTTAAATATATACATATATATTTTATGTATATATATATATATATATATATTTATTTACGTGTGTGTATTTATCATAAGTATATATATTGCCAAGTGACTACAACAAGGTCGGCGTACACGTTATGATGCAATATTTGTACGTACGATTGAGCGGGATTGTCGGGTTGATTGAACGGCGATAAGTCGCGTCGCAATTTGACGCAATAAAAATTGCTGACTCGGAAGTGATTGTCACGAGGTTATTGTTTTTTTTCCACCCTCAACGTCTTCGTTCTCACGAGGCGCCGAAAGGGATATTAACACAATAATGGTAAAGATTGAAGGCTATACGAGAAATGTTCGATACCGCGTATAGCAGGATCGATTATTATACGACGAAAGTACGAAACAGAGACGCTTGATGATTATTTTTTTCGAGCTGACCCTTCTCGTTACTTCCACGTTGCGGTACGTACACGTGGAAAAGAGATTCTCTTAATATTCACAGACACTGAGATACATTTGAACGTACATGGGATTTTTAATTCGTAGATATAAGAGATATAGATGTATTACGAAAAGTATTTGTGCAAATTTACGGTGCTTCAACGAGAATCTTTCTTGTTTTTAAAATAAGAATAATCACTCGTCGATATCTTGTTTAGTGATCAATTTTGATAGATTCCCCGTGGCTCTATAAATATCAGTGATAGATTTGATTGTTCTTACGCTATTCTCGTTTTTTTTTTCACTTATACAAACTATTTCTTACCTTTGTATAATTATTCAATACGTTATTCTTTTTTCGTTTTGCTTATTTATTTTTTCTTTGTGGAACGCTTACGATAACTTATTCGGTAATAATACTCAAACGGTATATGTGTGGTGGTCTCGTTATAACGAGCAAGTGCGAACGTACTACGTTTGTATTCTTTATTATTTTTTTTTTTTAATTCTATTCTGAGAACGAAGGTTGTGCGAATCGCCACGTACGATGATAATTTTCACGGATTCAGTCGAAAGATTGTCGGGCTAGGATCAGAAGGGAAGCTTTTTTATCGGGGTTAAGTGAGGAAGAGTCACGAGGAAGGTTCTGATGTCTCAGTTCACGTCCGATCAGCTGTCTTCCTATCTTCGACGAATCAAAGTCGTCCTTCAAGCTCCAATAATTGGTTATTCTCCAAAACTAACGATACAGCTCGTCGCTCTTTTTTCTTTTTGTAAATTAATTTTTAATAAATTATCTCTCGCCAATTGGTCTCCGCAAAATTACAGTGTGAATCCGCATAAATTCAGGTTTGCCGATTGTCCGTTAACTCCTCAAGCTCGACGACGTTTGCGTGGCAACCTCCGTGTTCGTCTTCGTCCCTTTCTCGTTGCAGCACGATCGCGTTTATCTCGAAAGGAGGTCGAGACGGCGTGGCGGGACCCGCGACGTCGCGTGAGTGCTCGAGAAGGACGCGCAAGACTGCTCTTCACCACCGTTTTCTTTCGTACCCCCCAACGGCGACTTCCGTACAGAGTGCGTATCAGCGGTGCACACGACACACACGGTGCACCTTTTGACAATTATATGAATTCACGTGACGAGTACAAATCAACTCTTGGATATATAAATAAATATATTTTAATATTTTTTTTTTATAATCTTTGGTGTCCACCTGCTCTCTTTCTCCCTCTCTCCCCCTCCCTCTCTGTAGCTCTCTCTCTCCTCTACTTTTCGTTTATCAATTTCTTTCTGGTACGACGATGGCGATATCGAAACTCGACTTTGATGCGCGACGTTGGTAGCGTTAGCGACAGCGACTGCAGCGAAGATTGAATTGACAGGGAGGTTGATTAGCTTAATTCCTGTTGTTTGTTTTATCGTGAGAGTGACGGTTGTGATGGTGGTGGTGACGATTAGTGGCGGTCGTGGTTTGTGGTTGCGGCGGTGATGGTTGTGCGTGTGTGATAGCTTTGGTAGCGAACGGGCGGACGGTTTGGGAGAGAGATTTGAAGGTGGAACGATTAAAAGAGCGTCCTACTCGATCGCCTAGCTTGACACAACTGACGCGGATACCACAAGCTGTGGAACCGTAAGCCGACGCGTACGACGACGAGCAAGCCGCGCGGACACGGGTTTCAAACCCAGTACTCCCCACCTCAGAACCTCTCGGCCAATCATCGCCGAGCCGGCCGAGCTCAACCGAGTCTGCGTCCTCTTCCTACTTGCCTCCCTTGCTCTCGCCCTATCTTCCTCCCTCGCTCACTCTCACGCTCTCCTTGTCACTCTCCTCCGTGTCGCGCACGACTCTCGTTCACCCACACTGTCGCCATGTAACGTTTGTATTCCAGCTTCGCTCCAACTCTCTCTCTCTCTATCTCGCGCTGGAACCACGGCAAAGCGCACCCCCGACGCATTCTCTCGCTCCACCAGCATCCTATTTCTTCATACACCACCCCTCCGGCCGCAACACAACCCCTCCCGTGGCCCACGAACCCCTGCGCGGTTCAACCACCACGCAGCTCGCCACCTCCATCTCTACCGTCGCACGGACCGACCCCTTCGCACCCCCCCGACGCCCCTTCGCCTCGAGCTTGCAAGCTTCCACGAGCATATTTCGTTGTCCTGTGCTTTTTTATCCACACGGCTTGCTTCCGCTACTGACGATTAGCACTCGCAAACGCATAATCCGACGATGGAAAAAAATAAAGGAAAAACAAAAATTCTGCATCTTGGAATTGTATGAAAAATCTTTGAATGATTAAATGGAGTAATAGGCGATAGGACTGCGGAGAACAACGTGACAATGTCATTGTCAGACATTGTTTCAATAATTTTGCAACTCGAGGGGAAAGAAAAAAATTATTCGGAACGATAGAGAAATTTCAGATAACATGGTAATTTACTGAAATTTGGAAGGTGGTGGGACGTTTTTGTGAATTCCATTGAGAAAACATTTGTGAATGATTATGCGATGGAAACTCGAGCCATTGACGGCAACACGTCAGAACCATGACAAGCCCGGGCCGGAAGCACCTAATTAGAAGCAACGTTCATTTCCAGATGCAACGGCGTTTTTTTTCTGTCTTTCTTTCTATTTTTCATTTTTATCGCGCGGGTGAAGAAAAGCGCTGGGCTCTTTGCCACTTGGCGAGGGCAACTGTACAAAGGCGACAAGAACCGGCGCGGGCGAACAACGTGGATTCACCGTTGCTTCGAGGACTCGAGGGCCCTCGAGGAGCAAGTTCCGGGTATTCGTACGAAGCGGAGATTGCTCGAACGAGTGAAAGGAAACCCACCGAAGGGGTGGAAACGAGAGAGGAAGAGCGAAAGCAAAAAAGAAAAACGAAAAGAAAGAAGGAGAAAAAAGGAGGTACGAGCGTAATCACTTCGTTCCTGTGCCTTGTTCCAGGCGGGCGACCGGACACAGGCGAGGCTCGACAGCCCTCCGCGACCTTCGACTCTCGATCACGCACTCTCTTTCCGTCGCCTTTCTTTCTCTTCCTCCCAGTCCTCGGATCATTCGGCTCTTCTTCGCTTTTCCTCGCTCCCTTTACCGCGCGCTTCCTCATTCTCGCAATTTTCGCCGTGTTCTCTTTTTACCGCCAACCCTCCGTCCCCGCCGCGCTCGCTAAGACTAGAGAGAGGAAATAAAACTCCGTTGAAACTACACGCAACGGGGATTAAAGGCCAGATAAAAGTTCATTTTATCTGGGGAGCGGCGAGTTCCGCGCAACGAGCCGGAAGCTAGGCCGGAACTCGTAACTTGCTTAACTTCATCGAAACAAGCGCGGGTGGAAAAAAAATAGAAAATAAAATAAAATAAATAAAAATTACACGAGCGATCCACCAGGGGCAACGTGGGAGTATTACAACGGTGGTAGATCCGAGCGTTCGGTAAATTCTCAACCGAGAGATTACGCGTACCAACGGTTTAGCATCCTCGGACCAACAACTTGTGCTAACCCAACGTTGGACTAAAAAAATCTTCCATGGCTTTTTGCAGCTTCGCCGTGAGATTAATTGTCGAAGGACGCCATATTGGATGTGATATTTCGAAGAAGAAAAAAAAATTATCGATTCTCGACTCAGCGAATTCACCCCCACTGCCTGTCTTCCTTCCGTTCCGGCAAGCGTCTATAACGTATCAAAGACCAGAAAGGGCTGCACCAGCTTAATGCAACTTATCTTACGTCAGACGGTCTTATGGCTGCGGCTTATGGATCCTCGTTCTATCCTGCGCTCACGTTCCACCAAAAAATTCCGTCATTTTTCCCCCGGCGGAGCAGGGTAAGCACGATTGCAAATTGATCATCAAACATGTATTTTCCTCATTTTCTCGGAGAACCTCGCGAGGAAATGAAATATTCCGGAGCAGGAGCGAAAAATTCGACCAGACTATCTCAAAAAAGTATGTTTTTTAGGTCACGAAGCGAGGCGGTACGGGTTATTGTTTATCCTGAGTATCTGAACAATCCAGAGATGTAAATCTCAAATTCCGACACAGCTGAGTGAGATTTGTTCTGTGCTGAAAGTATTTTTCGCCGACGCGGAAAATCGCATGATACGAGTAATAACACCCTGGCCACCGCGACCCCACACCCGGACGCATAGTCAATCTCGATGTACCGTGTTAGATATTATAAGAAATGACAACCCGACACCGAGCCACGTTTCCCTGACCAGCCATTTGCTGCTCCTGCTGCGGTATGTTACCAGATATAGCGGGAATCTCATTTCTCCCGGTGATTCCCCTCCGTGCTTGCATAGCGCGCGAGAACTCGGGGCGGGTCGAAAGTCCAGATGGAAATTAAATATTTCAACAATTGATGCTTCACCCTCGAGAATTTGAGGCCGACGCAGCGAAAAAAAAAACAGGAGAAAAAAAGGCGATTCGGTGGTGAGATGAGGAAAAGACTAACACAAGTGGAGGCTTGAAACAGAGAAATAACCAACCTGTCTGAAATGTCGGTGGGTAAGATGTGAAGATATTTAATTTTTGAGGATCAATTTGAATATTTGAAATGAATGAATTTTTTAATTCCGGACAAACAACCAAAATTTGCTTCCGCTGAGAACCAACGTATCCGTCGATGCCTCGATTATTTCCAGCCTATCAAACTCGGGAAATCCCCGAAACATAAAAAATAATCATAATAAACGTATATAAAAAACATAAAAAAGAACATCTTATTCACTGATGTAATTTCTGACTTTGGTAGAACGAGAAACTCCGATTCGAACAGAAGCTACTGGCACATTGTTCCGTCTGGTATTCGTACAATACTCCGCTGATTGCCACAACTTTGCGATAAAATCTGTTGGCCCGTCCCCGATGAAGATTAGGCTCACGTACAGCGTGGACAAAGTGAAAATTACTCCATACACGTAGCCGGCTACATCTGCATTCGTCCGTTAAAGCTTACAAACACGTGTGGCAACTAAGTTGGAACTCGTGTCCGTGTTTCCGTCGATCTCTCCGCGTCCTGGAAACGGGTTACGGTATATATGTGGAGCATGTCCGTCGTCCCTTACCCGAACCGTGACTGAGTAATGCGACAAATCCATACTAGCGAGGCTTTGGGCGAGCCACGGATGGAGCGTAGTCGGGGTTCTGTGTGAGAGATTGTCTCCGGGGAATGCGCACGATGTAGGTAAGTAGATCTCTCCGGCATCGGGGTTCCTATTTCTTGGTAAACGAGAGAGTGTTTCCCCGGGGCTTACCCCGTGCGACCCCGTGCCCGACGGGAACGACAAAGAGGACCATCCGAAAACGGCGTCAAACTCCCCTCTCATCAAAACATCTTTACTTACCGTGATGTACTCGAATTAATCCACAGGCAATCGAAAATGTCGATTCACCAGTCCTAATCGAACGATTTTCGCTCGAATGAAATTGCGTTGCTAATTTATTGATGTCATTGTATTTTCACCGGAGCAGCAATCTTCGAGAAACAGCGCAAATGAAATTGCGTTGCTCATTTATTGATGTAATTGTATTTTTACCAGGGCAGCGATCTCCGACGAACGAGCTGATTTTATACGGCGTGGTACCGAGACAATTTAGAAAGAAGCTGCTTCCTTATCTTTAGGGTAATATACGAGTTCCTCTCTGAAGATCTTGATAACATACTATTTTTATCGATTCTGGCTTCCTCGTAGAGGATTTCGCACATTACCTCAAAGATGAGGAAGCAAGCTGCCTGATTCACCTTGCAACTCGTTTGCGGTCGAAAATCCGATCTCCTCGATCAATCTTTACTTTCTATACAATTTATACTAGATAACCGTAAATATTGATGTATACGTATCTGGAATTTTAGCAAGTTTCATGGGAAGACCAAGTTTGCAGTTTGCAAGTTCTAAATTGACACATATTTGCTATAAAAAAACCGATCCCATTGATCAATTATGTCCAAATTTTATCCACAGTTCGGATTAACTTCATAATTTTTACCCACAGTGAATTGGGGTTCATTGGCCGAAAGTGACGTGATCTAAAGAAACATCGGAGATTTACGAAAAAAATCTAAAAAATTGTCAATATTGAAACATTTGAATCAATGTACAAAGCTGATAGAATTTATTTATAAGCCTCCGCGACGATAATTGAATTGGCCCGGATAAAGTACAGCAAAACCGTTTGGCGTTCAACTGACTTCGTGGGAAAACTTGGACGGCATTAATTAGAAGCCGTCCCGAACCGGGCGACAGCCGGGTAAATAGATGAGGCCATTGACCGCGATTGGGATTTGTTAAAAGTTTCGAACTGTAAATTTAAGGCGAACCTCGGGACACCGCTGGAAATTTTACGAGGGTGAGAGTGAGGCTCGTGAAAAGTCGTCCCACAAATTCAACAACGAACGCGAGAAGGCATTAAAGTTTCCATTTCTTATCGAAAATTGATAACCAAACTTACCACCGGTGCACGATTCAGTCCTCCCTGATTTTCAATAGCAAACGTTAGCAATGAAATTTTTTTTCTAAACCTCACCTGGAACACAATAAAAAAAAACCAATTTCATTATTCATCTGCCAACAAGTAATTCCAAATTGACATATCATAATTTTTAAACGTATTTACTCAATTGTATTATCGATGCTATGCATCTTAATAAGATCGTGAGTTATTTTTAACGAAATTTCGATTCATCCTACGCGTCTTGACAAGATTAAAGATAGAGAAAATGGAAAAATGTTAGTCCACAGGATCGCCGGCTTGAATCCGGAAAATTATAGCGAACGTTCTTGGAGAACGTGTGAGCCCGCGAGTGAGAAGAAATAATTAAATCCTGCTTAATATAGGTTTAACGACGCGCTAATATCCACACACGAGAGCAAACTGGCGCATTGGCGGATTCCGCTAAAGCCGGCCGCGGTGAGTAGAGCAAACGGAATCCGGGAGGGGGCGGCGTCGAGCGGGGAGGGAGTGGGACGTCGTTAGAAAGACCGTTAATTCCCAGCACAGCGTCGGGGGTTCATACATTGGGCAAACCGTTTTATGCGAAGCCGCGCGACCGAGCCGGTTTCGCGGTGGTGCGGCGCGAGCTTCGGGAAATTACCCCGGGGGTAAGCAGTATGCAGATCGCGAAATCGCGAGGCACGCGAGGGATTACGTCCGGGCTTCCTTATAAGCGTCTTAACCTCCGTCTCCCCTCCCCCCAATCGTGCTTGCCTCGCGGACAAGAACGATGAAATCAGTAACCCCTTATAATCCGGGCGATGGGAAATGAGGCGTTAAAGATAAATCCCAGATTAGAGATTACTCCACTTGGATCGAAAACAGTTCGAATAACGAAAACAAAAAACAAGAAAAACGAATAAAAATTTGTTTGAACTAACATAGTCACCGATGGATCTCGAAATTTAGGCGAAAGAAAATCATTTGAAAACTTATTCGATTATACGATTGGGCATTGCGCATCAATCGTTCCAAATAATCCTGACGTCAATCGGTTGACTTCAATAAGGTTCGGATCAAGCTTGTGACATGACCCCGAACTCTCCTTGGGAGGAGTATGTGATACATAAAATTTAGGTTCGCTGTGGTTAGATACAACGGCGCATGCTGCGGTAGTGTGTACGGAGAATAAGTCCATCGACGTAGTTTTCGCGTTGAAGGAGCTCAGTGAACGATCGTAAAACCGATCTTCGACGGCAAAGCACGAAGCATAAACAGCTATGGGCCATCGTCAACGTTGTACGTTGCGCGCACACACTCAAGCGTGGAAGTACGAGCACTCGCGACAGCGGGATGCCGTTTGACCGCTATTATTAGTCCTTTGATCATCGACCGGCAACATGTTCACCTACAAACACGCGCGTAACCCACATATTTACGAGTTCGTAGCGTTAAGCGTCCCGAGAATGTTACGCGGAAGGGGCATGTTCCGCATCGCATCGTGTATCTCCGACCAGGGCCGGTGTTACTCGTCGCGACAGTTCGCAAGAATATTGGCGACTCTATGCGTCATGAGTATCTCGATCAAAGTCTCGGCGGATCACGACGAAGACATTGCGTCCACACTGCGTCACTTGCGTGACAATGAAAACAACGAATCGAAAGAAGCCCCTGTCAATTTTTTCGTCGCGCGCTAAAAGCCTGGGACTTTACGAAGTTCGACGTTACGAAGATTAATGTCCGAGCAAATTCTTGCTACGGATGCCTCCCCGCCTATGCATATAATACCGTGTACATAGTGTAGCATGCGCGACGAGCTGTGAAGCCACTGGAAAGTCCGAGCATCAACAGACGGGCGGTGTAGAAACGGCGACGGTGGCGGTGGCGGCCATAACCGATTTGCACCCACCGCGTATAAACGGATGACCGCAATAATGATTCGTTCAAACAAAATTATGCACGCACGATCCTCTCTCCGCACGGTTGCTCGAAGCGTTACCCTCGCGCATAGAGCGTCGAATCTGCTGCTGCTGTGGATGCTTGCTGCCAACGTTAACCGAATTCAAATTCCCGTCCTATTTGGGCGGTTATGCAGAACAACGCGCGCGCGCGAGACCGTCAGATTGATGGACGGGCCTTCTAACCGGTTCGGATCTCGGAACGCAGATGAACCGAGATTGTACGGAACGGTGGATTTGCTATCCTCATACTCCTCCTCCTACCCTTCACCGCTCCCGACGGCTCTGTCTCAAAAGTGTATCGTTCGCGAGGTGAATTCGAACGTAATCCTGGCAAACACTGGATTTTCCACGGATTATGAGAATAATTAATTTGAATAATATATATATGTTTGGTTTGTGGTTTGATTTTGCGTGACTCCGAGGAAATTAATTTACCTAAATCTACATACGCAATTTTATTGATTTTATTTATTTTATTAATTTTACTGATTTTATTTATTGTATTTTCATTTTGCTTGCATCTCAGGTTGATTAATGTTCAGGGTATCGTAGAAACCAGTTTTCTTTTCACTATGTTTTTATTATGTCCGTCCTATATTTCACCTGCACGGCTTCCGTATTCTTTTGTACGACATGAAAAGCACTCGATGGTTCCCGCAAGCAAGTCACCTAGCCATTGGCACGAGGTATTCTTGGGTTGTAAGATTGAGAGATGGTGGAGCGAGGAATGATGTAGAGAATTTGAAAGTAAAGGTACACCGGGAAAGGAAATAAAACCGTGAATGATGAATCACAAATGATTCGCGAACACTTCTCGTTTATCGACTGGCACTCGCCTTTCCAGCTTCCGAGCCAAATCAATCAGTCTTTTCTTCTTTGATTTTCCTAGACTCTACAATACAGACAAGGTCCGATAAATATTGTCGTTAAAAAAAATAATAAGAATAAAGAAAGTAAATTGAAGTGAAAAAAAAAAATCCGCAACAGTGTGAAGAATTACGACACGTTGCTTCCGAGTTTAACGTCGCCATCGTTAATTTACGGTGAATTTTACGATGCAAGACACAAGACACTCGACATTGGATAATCAATGGTGGTGCGTGTGAGGTTTGATGATTTAACAGTGAGATATGGGACGATACGTAGCTGATTCCAGCTGTGAGACTGGGTACGCAATAAATTCCACTTAGCCACTGCGACTCTGCTTGTCTCCTCAGCCCCTGTTCCATAGATCACGCTGCCAATAGTTACTTCGGTCGGAATAACAAGGGTTGATACGGTGTCTCGAGGGCGCGCACCCCCGAAAAACCTTTGGGCTATCGACAACGGAAAAAAATACACCGCAGAGAACATAGCAAGTATATCAAAAACTTGAACCGCATTTATTTATCGATTTATTTCAAATTATTCCGTCACGAGATACATCTTGAATAATCATAAAAATTAAAAAAATTAAAACAATTAAAAAAATTAAAAATAAATAAAATAATAATAATGATAATAATAATAATAATAACAATAATAATAATGGCAGGATTAGAAGAAAAGGAATTCTGTAGTATCATCGAGATCACAAAGGGTCCGACGTTGTGCTCGGTACAACGTCCGAATGCGGAACAAACGTTGACTGAACCTGTGTTTCCGGCTCTTTCACTAGCTGCTAAACAATTCTGCCACCAAAATGCGCGCCAATCCTCCGGACTCGTCATCAACCGTGGCTTGGGTGAATTTCCCGTTACAGACGGGCGACTGACTACGCCGTGTACGTAACAGGGGGATCGGTGAAATCCCCAATGTTTCGAGGGAAACGCAATAGTTCGAACTCCCGACAACTTCCAAACAGGCCGATTTTCCATCCAACCTTCTCATCCGTATCGTTTGTGTTAACGTACAGTTGTTCCTCCTGTACGGGTTTCCGTTGCAAACCCTTTTACATTCTCGTCGGTTCATCTACCTTCTCTACCGTTCATCAATGCATGCGCCCGTCGGGAGTTATGAAGTTTCGCTGAGCTTTAGACTTTGCGTTTCTATTTCGCTCAGGCTCGTATAAATAAACAGATATGAATGAATAAATTTACCGGTGAAAATAAATAACAAATAAAAAATGTATAAACTATATTCTATCGCTTATTTCATGAAATAATCTTAATTATTTATAAATAACAAATGAATAAGTTAATTTTAATTTGTTTCAATTTTGCTAAATTCTATTGACAAATGCATTTCATCTGCAATTGAAATTTATTTATTCAATTTATTCTTCATTTTGGTTACAGAATTTATGAAAAAAGAAGTAAATCGAGTTATGATTTTATTCCATCGATCTCCTGGTCGCTTCTGTTCGTATAAATACACATACATATATATATATATTTGATCTTCGTCCATGCAAATCCGAACGGGCAGTTTTTACTATTTGCCACTTCACACATCCGCTCTCTCTCCGTATTTACAGCACAGCTGTGTCACCACCTAGACGGCAGAAGCCTTTTCCCAGCGACGGTCTCACTCTTTCTTACGCTCTCTCACCCTCTCCCGACCTCTCGAACATTCGGTCTGTGCCGTGAAGAATGCCCGGTAGGGTATTCGAGTACCTGGAAGGATACGCGACGAGGGACCCACGAGTCCGGAAGAGTTATGGCCGCGGAAGAGATTTCCTCTCGGCTGCTTGGCGCACCTTCCGCCGCTTGAATACGAGACCTCCTTCGCCTCGCGAGGGAGGCGTTGGTCGCCTACCGAGATATCCTAGAGCCTTCTTGCTCCAGCGATTCGAAAACTGAAGAAAAAGGCACCTTCGACGGACCGAATACACGACGAAACTCAGAAAGACATCGAAAGATTGAAAATCCACATACATTGGAAACGTACGGCAACATTGCGAATCTACCTCCCTCCCCCCAAAACGCAACGGTAACTCTCAACGCAGATAGAACAAAAATTGAGTCGTTGTCACAAAACCGTGATTCCAATTATTCAAATGCATATTTCCCACCGTAGCTGCTTCATTCTATGACATAAATGCATTGCGCGTCCAATCATAGCTCGTTGAACGAAACATTTCGTCGAATCATTTTTTCCCCTCCGGAAGGAAACGAAGGAGGGTGCAAAACAGATGAGGATACTGATTGACAGAAATTGCGGAGCAGTTTGGGAATCGATCGCTCCATCTCTCATTTCTGCAGTGTAAACACAGATTAGTCCGTAAATCCGAGGACATCACCGCGATCCGGGAAACCGTCGAACGAGGAGAAAGCGAGGCAAGCTTTCGAAATTTCGTGTTTCAACGAGATAGTTGAGGGTTGGGTCTGAGGATTTAAGGGAGTTTCGGTAACCCGTGACTCGGAATCCCGGCTGTAGATACAGCGAGATACGCCTTAACCGGATCCTCCGGAAAACGTTGCAAGAGCCAACCTATATTGAATGTCAGCGTTTGCTTAATTTACCGACACCCCGTCATCCTTTTTGCTAAGCGGACGAACGAATTAAAAATTCAATTTACCCGTAACCCCCCCCCCCCCCCCCCCCCTCTTGACGGGGGCTCGGTGTTACCAATTTGCACGTCAAGTAGCGTTGACACTACCGATCGAAATCGCAAACTTCTGAGAAATCAATCAAGACGGACTGGACCGCATCTCGTAAAAATAAATTACCGATCGAGATTTGGCAAAAAGATGTTATAACCGAGATTACATGAATATCTTGAACCCCATTCTTCACTTTTTCGCGCTCAATCGGATTTCCGATTCCGATTTCCATCCGTTCCTCTAGTTTTTTATATTTTTATTTTACTTTTTTTTCGATACTTTTGGATACGTGGACCAAATAACTTCGTTCCGTGTAACTGAAGACTCCGAACGAAAAATACCTACAAGGTTCCCTTTTATCCACCACCATCGGCGAATAACGCATCTTCGAGGGGGAGCGGGAAGGTCTGCGAATCCATGGAATTTCTGATACGCCCGAAGCGACCGAAGAAAACGCGATCCAAATCTCAATGAAAAGAGGAAGAAAAAAACAAATGAAAATATTTGCGAACCAGTGAAGTTAAGAAAATCTGAGGGTGTGAAGGGGTACAATGGGTGTACCGTCGTCGGAGAAGAATGAATTGAAGAAGAAAAAGTTTAGGGAGAAAAAAGGTGAAGGACAAAGTGAAATGGGGTAAATCCGGAGTGATGTGTACACCTCCCGGCGGTCATGGCGACGGAAGCTGGTGGTGTCGTGTTGAAGAACATATTTTTATTACGATCCCATAAAAATTCTTCTTCTAATAGCCAGTGTAGCCACGGGACAAACCCTTGGGCCGGGAAGAATAAAAGTGGATTGGAAAAAAAAATTGAAAATAATAAACAGAAAAAAAAAAGAAAACGGTTAATACGAGGGGTGTTGTGGCGAGCGGCGAGGGAGAGCAAGTACGGAGACACGGACGAGAAGAAGAACGAGGTACGAAGAGCGAAAATGTAGCAGCGTCGTTCTCGTCCACTGTGGGACGTCGGAAAAGCGCCCACCACCCACGCACGAATCCAATAAGCTCGGAGCCGATTAAATTTATGAAGTGAAAAAGGTATATGAAAAGGCTACGGTCGGTCATTGAGAACCCGGGACCCAAATCATCTACCATCCCTACCTGTGCTTCACTGTTAAACCACCAGTCTCCCTCTCGGGCTCTAACCGACCTCATGACGTCGCCAGCGGCGATTCGGAGGCTTCGAAGAAATTTATCAAAAATTCGTTTTGAAGGAAATTTGTGCCAATTTTGTAATCAGCGGAAAGAGATATCTCAAGAGATTAGTCTTCGATAAAGGATGTGTGAATTTTTGTTCTTTCATTGTCAAGCACATTGACCCGCATAATAGTGAAAATTTTTGAATTATCGACGGCCTCGAATAAAGTAAGAAATGCAATTTTGATTACCGATTTGATTACCGTCGTTGAGAAAAAAAAATTGGAAAAAAGAGTCATCAACGTTGAGGAAAGTTCGGTGAAGAGGAATATCAAAAGACATAAAGATTGAAGGAAGGTGGAAAGAGAGTCGTGTGGTAAAGGGTAATTCGAATCCAATAGGACAGGGGGGAGGGGGCGTCCGGGCAAAGTAGGATACAATGACCGCGCACGTACACGTGTGGCGTTGCATCCCCGGCGGTTCAATCGCGTCACTAATGAGCGCGCACAATTAAGTAAGCGGACGAGCAAGCGACGAATATGACACCGACGCGTGCTACACAAGGGATAGAAGGGGTTGACGCGTTGACGCGGGTAGGAAGCTGAGCCACGCCACGCCCGGGCTAGCGAATCGTCGCTACGCGTAGTTTTTACGTTTAACAACGTTACAGGATCAAATTACGAACAATTATGCGTCTCTAAACGAATTGTTTGTTTCCAGCGAGTAGTTTGCTCTTTCATAAACGTAATTCGCGACACAGCTTGCATATGCTTCCTGACGGATCAACGAACTACACCTGAGCAAATTGAATAATTTTCCATTTTGAAATTGATCTCGTAGAACAAAGTTTTTTGCCAATTTTCATAATTCTAACGATTACAGACACTATTTTCGAATTTTCGTCAATAAAAAAGTCGGTTTTTAAATGTGATCACATTTGATTCGTATTTATCCTTATGCGATTTCAAAGTATCGTTCAACGGAATGGAGCCATTTACGATTGCAAAAAAGCAAACACCCCCAGAGAAATAACCCCTGTTCACGGAAAATCCATTTCACCCGGTAACCCATTAGAATCTCGTGTACCGCGTGTGCCCGTCGGTAGGCTAATATGTCGACGACCGCAAAAATTGAATGAAAATGTCTTCCATCGCCCGGGAAACAATACATCTCATGGCGTAACCCCATAATATACACATACACATACAAATATCTCAAAATAGAAGCAAGTTCGACTGATGACGACCATGGAAAGCGTCGGGGCTTGAAAAGATTAATCGACGTTGGCCCTAGTCGAAAGCTCGGTTTCGCGTTGCGTGCGTCGGAAGGTCACGCGATGAGGGTATTAAAACTTTTCCATTTCCGGTAATGCGAATCCAAAAGCGCATTAGGCCGTAAACGTTGAATTTATACGCCACGAATGATCTCATATTCGAAGGGAAACCACACAACCGACTTGTGGCCCTCGCTCGACCGTTCTCAATTTTGCCAGTCAGTCTGGATATGGTCTGGGTTTCTTACCCAGGCAAAGTATAATATGCGCACCCCTCCACCCCCTCCAACTCTCATCCTTACGGCTTCCGGGCGAATCCTTTCCCAACCGCGGCTTCGTCGGCGTCGCCGGCACGTGCCACGTTGAAATAACAGGGAAGACTCAATTTTCCATTTGGCAAAATCCTTGTGTGTGACCGCGGTTGTCATACGAAACGTCTGAAAAGCCTCTACAAACGGCAGCTCGCGACCGGTCGCGCAGCGCCATCTGGCCGATGGTGTTCTCTTAACTGCCGATTGAACGGCCCGAGGTGGAAAACGCGCAGTAGAGAATCGTACTGTCTGAACGTTCGGACGAAAAGAACATCGCACATGGTCGAGAGCTGCGGGCGAATCGTGATAACCGTGGAGATATTAAGAAACGAGCCTAGACCAAACGGGGGTCTGTGGTCTTCGTATCACAGAATTTATCACGATTCGCAAGATTCTCCTCGCGCGATCAGGTACGAGTGGTGCATCGAAGAAAAGGATTATGGGACACCCTTCATACCCCGGAAGATTGCAACTTTTGTGATAATGTCGAAGCAACTTGACTGCTTCATTTGGAAGAGAAACATTTTTTTTTTTTTCAACCCGAGAATGGTCACCAAATGTGATCTAACGACTTTTGGCACCTCATGAGGGAAATGCGGCAATGCTTGCAAGAGGGGAAAACAATGCTTGCCAGGAATTCTCCCATATGATGATCAATCTAGTCAATACTCTCGGGTAATGCAAAGATAAAATGAGCTCATCCAGGACAGGTTTGCGCATTCGCTTCGGGTCGTGTTCTAACCAACGAAACTAACGGAGCATTAGTCATCGACCAAGTGCGCGCGTCTTGTTAGCTCGTGACAAGTTTCGTCCCGGGAAACAGCGACGAACTCGCGCGAGAGACAAGCGACAATTTTGTCGCTTTAACGCTTATATCGGAAGTCTTGGGGAGTGCGAGCGAGCGAGCGGGTTAGATGCCCCGTGCACCACGGGGAAAAACGAACAGGTTGCGTCGTTTCGGTCAATATAACTTTGCCGCGGGGAGATCCCTTCACGAGCATCGCCCGCAAGAGCGGGAAGTCTTCCAACGTTGGTTCGTGTTCGCATTGCCGCCGTTCGGGTTGCCGCGACGTGTACACTTCCTCGGGTTTCGTTCCGCGAGCGTGCGGGGAAATGGGGGGGGGGGGGGGGGGAGGGAGGGAGGAGGGAGCGAAAGGATAGCTTCGAGCAGCTTTCGCGACGGCTCCGAGACAAAGTTTTGGAGCTTCGTGGAGCTTGGGCCTCGGAAACGTTCATGAGGTGGAACACGAGGACGACCAAACGTAGACGCAGAAAGGTAACGACGTGGGAGAAGAGCCGGAGGGAGGGAAGAGGAGAGGGACAGGGAAGGGAAAACGTTGGGGGTTGCGAGGGTTGAAATAGTTTTGGAATTTCGTCGAGGTGTATTGGAATTTCCACGGGAAAACGTTGACGCGACGCTACCCCGGAGAATTTGCTTCTGGCGCACAGTGGCAACGTAACACCCCCGCGGTCCCCTCAAATCCCGCCAACCCCTAAGCCTCCCGTCGTTACCGTTGTTCGAATCGTACTTGTTTCAGCACTTTGCGTTTCAACGACTACCCGTCGGGAGAGCCAAAGTCTGACGGCGAAGATGGAACGTTCGGAGGCTTGAGAAGTCGGGGCGTTGTTTGTTTTAGTCGGTATCCGGAAAAAGAGAAAGAAATAATGAAGACCTTCGTTCGTATGCAAAGAGTATATGCAACACATTAAGTGAGAAAAATGTCGAATCAACGAAATTCCCGTGATTTTCGAACATTGGATAGACAACAACCATTCAAGCCGCGATCACCGTCGATTCCAAAAAAAAATCGCATTTTCCAAATTTTCGAATGTATTTCGCCGAATGGAACGGACCTGCATCGTTGAAGCATACAGTTTGAAAGAACCCACCTCTCGGTAAATATATTCCATATCCATGGAAATGACAAATATCGATCTCCGGGTTTGCGGGTTGCGAATGCCGTCCAGCAATTCCGCACTCACTCGGGAGGGGGGATGTGTAATTAAAAAGCTTGCATGCTATTTAAAAGCTCGAGGTTGGAAAACAAGAGCCAGCGGAGAGTCCGCGTTGTGGCATTGGAAACGCGATGTCGGTGGTGGTGGATGATGGCAAACCCCGAGGATCTCGGATCGCGGGAGCTCGCACACAGCCGCGAAATAGAGAGCCTCGGAAGTTCTCCTACGAACCGTAGATGGGATTCCGTCATCAGCTTCTCCTGTCGTCGCGGGGCTGGTGACTTGTTCGCCTAGCTCTCGTTGGTCCTCGGGGCGTGAACAGACGAGGACAACACTCGAAAAGCCGTCGGAAAGCAACGAACGACAGAAAAAAAGAAAAAAAAAGTAAAGGAGAGAAAGAAAAGAAAACGAAGACACAACGGAAAGCGATACAAAACCTGGGACGGTTAGCGGTATAATATGCAAAATCCGTGGCGAGGTGTGACTGCACCGGATGAAACATTTGAGGATGGAAAGGGAAAAGAGTGGAAAGGTTTAACGTACGAGAACGAAGAAAAGTGAATACGGTGTAGCACAACTTTTTCGAGTCGCTGTGCGGCGCATATGACGTTGCGATGCCCAGCGTGCAAGGCCCGGGACTGCTGATCCAAAAACGACTCGCGAGTCTCGTCAGGTCGGTGCCACGAGCCACAAGGACACACGTGGCGGAGGGACGGTGAAGGGGGAGAGGGTCTGTCGTGCGAACAAAGCCGAAAAAGCTCGCAACGTACAAAACGCGCACTGGCTGAAAGTGCTGCGAAATTTCAACAATGGTTATTGTTTTAGTTCACGAGCCCGCCAAACCCTTTCGCGTGTTTCCTCCCCCCCCCCCTGCCGTTTGTTACCCGCGTAACGCGCGCTAATGAATCCGCGTTGGAATGCGATTTCCAGGGCGTAAAAAATCTTAGGCCAGCCGTTGGACGAAGGTCGTGACAGCAGCCGGAAGAACCTCATGACGACACGAAACGAGATTTAAAAATATAGTTATAAAGATGAAATAATAATGAATAATAAGTCGCAGAAAGTAATAATTCGGATTCTGATAAATTTTCTTACAACGATAATAAATCAATATCATCATCAAGTCATAAATCAATAAAAGTCGCGCTTGCGAATGTCTACGTGGGGGTAGCGATTAAAAAAAAAGAAAAGAAAATTGTAACGACGAAGGGAAGAAGTTGGAGACGAGAAGCGACGATGAAAAAAACTTTGTGGAGAATACACGTCATTTTTTTTTCTCTATTAATCGCAAAAAAAAAGAAGTCACTCGAAGCTTATAATAAACTGAATATTATTGAGATACGAGAAAGACGCGGTTGAGAAGTTGCGCGCCGTGCCATGACAGTGAGCGATGAGTTTGAGAAAAGGGAAAACGACGACGTGCGCTTACAACACCGTGGGAGATAGAAGAAAATCGTGAGGGAGTGAGAGAATTTGAAGTAAGCTCGAGGAGCAGATTTCCTATTAAACGCCGATTTATTTATGGAATATTTAAAGCACCCCCTCTGCGCCCCTCTGCTGATACGAGAATCTGCGGTATGGATTGGCAGGAGGGAAACGGAACGAAAAGGGTAAATTCAGGTAAACCCCGTTGCTCAACCGATATCATGAGTGATACCTGGTATCGAGTCTGACTCATCGTGCCGTTCGATCACTCTGGCTCAGTGGTTTTAGGTGCATCAAAACTGTGAAGTAAGATCGATAGACATTTTCGGGAGCAACGATAAGTCGTTACGATAATGATTGATAATACGGTACGGCTTGGAAAAATATCCATCATAAGAGTGATGATATTTTTCAACACAAAACTGAAGACTGAGCAGCCTGCAATAAGCGATCACTAGGGATGTACATTCGTCCGATAAATATGTATTGTAAATATCTTATCGAACTTAACAAAAAATACGGTTAATGGCACAATGAAATTTTTTACATTTTTGAAATAATTATGGATAATCCAAGTGTATATCTTCGTTGCAAAGCAGGCTGTGGTATTTAACAGAAATAATAATCCATGAATTATTCCGTAAAGTATCTCAAATAAATTTTACAGATTCATCGTGTATTTCACAAACGACAATATATTTGACAGAGGGTTGAAAAAAACAAAGCTTGGCTTTCAACACCGTGGAAACAATATATTTGGCCATTGTTCAGGTGATGCTGCAACGACGATCGGTCCAACAACGAGCCACCGCGACGAGACGAAGAAGACCCTCCAACTTGTCATCCGATGGTTGCCTGGACGACGCGTCCTCGGTCCTAATCCCTCTGTTTGTGTATGCAAACCTGCGAAGGGTGGAAGGGCTCGAAGAACCACTTTGGTGACATTGTCCGAGCAGAACTGTGCCTCGAACAAATCGCTCGTACAGGCTCACCGGCTCTCACCACAATACTTACTGAACTTCAAGTCCTCTCGCTGAGGATTAGAGTCGACCACGTGACGGTCGACGTAACAAAATTTCACAGATTAAGAAAATTGACAATAATAAAAATAAAAACGCAGACCAATTCGCATTGGATATTTTTTTTTCTTCTCTTCCATTGAATGGCAAGTCGTGACGGAAGAGATGCCCGTCGTGCATTACAATATTGAGATGTAAAGAAGCGACAAACAGTCGGCGATGTTACGTATATGTAGTGGCGAACGAGAAACGACGCAGAAAGAAGCATTCGACGGGGGCGTCGCAGTAGCGCCTGGAGGGACGAACGCGCTCGACCGTCGGTAGAGTCGTCGCCCGGGCAATAGCAAAAGCATCGAGGACGACACACACACACACACACACACGCCACACACTGACACGAACAGGGTTCATTAATTCAGAGAAAATATTCGAACACCCGAGTGTGTCCGCGCCCCCCGAACGACATCTGCAGCAGCGCCAGCAGCTTTTCCGGAGGGCTCTTGGTCACCGCGAACCAAAATACCACGTGACCAACGCTCGTGGAATTGTATTTTCAGAGGAATTGCCTCGTTTCGTCCTGCGTCATCCGGAACGAATTACGTTTAGGCCGTATTTCATCGAAAAAAACCGTTAGCTCGACACTCATTTCAGAAATTATTCAATTAAGAGGTTCTATTCGAAAACTTATCATTAATGAATTTATTCCGTCGGTTAAATACATTCATAATCCGTACGTAAATCGGTTCTATCTGGATTATTGTTTTTTTTCGTTTTTGTCGTGAAGTTTTCGGCGTGAAAAAACAAGGAGATGAATTAAGATCCTAAACGGTGCGTTGCAACAATTTTTTAAATTTTTATTCTTATGAGGATGAGAATACGAGCTCGTTGGTGTTAGCAATGACGAACGGAAACAGGATCAGAACCAGGGAGATTTGGAACGTTTTGTTTCCATGGGGCCGAAAGCTCGATGGTGTATCAACCCTTAGTGGAGAATTCGAAACCCGCGAGCTGCCCTCTGACTGGAAACGGGGCAGTATCCAATGGGTTCAACGTCGATCCGCAGCATCATAGAGCTCAGCACCGCGAGGTATGGTCGGTTCATAAAATCGGAGTACTAAGAGAGATGCGAATGAAATAATGGTGGGTTGACCCCTATGAGAGTATGGGTTACGGGTTTGTGCAGTATACAGCGATTTCCAAGCATCCAGATCGAATTTCTCGTGCTCGATACCATTTCGCATATCCCACATCGGGCCCAAGCTCTGGGGCAAAGGTTACGAACGTCGGCCAACCTCAACAACCTTGACGGAACATTGGATAATTGTATACGCGATACGCCAGACAAGTCCACTTTGATCCCAATTAGACGAATACACGAAATAATCCACCGAATTTTCGACTCAACCGGAAATAACAAAAAAAACTTAAATGGATATTTGACACGAAAATAACCCGTACATAATGAAAACAGTTCGTACAAAGTAATTTAGATTTTCTTGCCCCGAACTTACCATGATTTCTTATGCTTATTTTTTTTTTTTATCAACCCCATCTCCCATCCAACGGTTCACTTTCACGTTTTAATTTCTTATTTTTCGTTCCTCCCTCGTTTATTTTATAGTGGAAAAAGTATAGTGAACCTCGCATTGTCGCAAGTTGACATTTCTCGTAAAGCGTTTCTTCCGGTGTTCATCCGCTTGGCTGGGACAAGATCTCGATTTATTTTTTTCTCGGCGTTTTTCAGCCCGTGAACGTTTTTGTAATAAGTCCGGTGACGAGACGGGAGGCAAAATGGAACTCGAGATAACAACGAAACTGTGAGTAAGAAGGAACGTTTACTTCACAGGCTGATCAAGATAATGGATTCTCCGCTACGAAAGCGAGCACCGCTCGGCACCCGTTTTCGCACTGTACGAAAGCGAGAACTCTCATTTTTTTCTCGTGCATCTGCACATACCGATCACCATTGTCCCATCCACCACCCCTCAAAATCTACCTACAAAAGTGAGACACAAAGCTGCATTCACACCTGCGATCAAAATTCAAAGCGAAGAATGATGACCGAGGAATTTGTAATTAATATCGTTCGGTCCCGCAACGACAAAAGCCGGGAGAACATTGCAGTACGAAATCCATTCCCCACCCTCCCTCCCCCCCTTTTCTCACCCCACGAACTGTCGACAATTCTATCGGAGTCCGTTTTGGGATGATAAACACACCGACAAAAGTTTCGCTTCGACAAAAAAAAAAGGACCCGAGAACGAGTAGTCGGTAGCTGAAACGCCATGCCCTCGAGCGTCGGAGGATAGACGAGGAGAAGGGAAAGATGGGTCAGTTAGGTTTTGAATTGTGCGGCGCGGTTATTTTTTATCAGCGAAAAAGTGAGCGGCCGAAAGAGGAGGAGGGGGAGTGCCCGGAAGGGATGAAAATGCGCGAGAACGGTAAACGGGGAGAAGACCCAGGCGATTCGGGAAAACAGAAGGTGGAAACCGTGGGTGAGGACCGAGGAAGGGGATTGGACGAACTCCCCAGTGTTTAATCGGGTTTCGCGAGTCCATTGGCATTCCGCCAAACTCGGTTCGTCCACCGCGAGCACCGACGAGGGAGATCCAACAAAATATTCAACGGATTCGAGAAAGATCGATGCGCCGGAACGCACAGCCATCAACCTCATCCCCCTCGCGGCCCTTCGTCCTTCTCATTCGCGCAGTCGTACCGGACAACCGGATGCCTATATATATTCATACGTATATATTGTAATACACCCGAGTTCGCCGTGTGTATCATATTGACTCCGTGAATGCGTATATAGAACGATCCGTTATTCACGTCATTGTGTTGATTAACAGACGAGGGAACGAAATTCTCGCGACCGAACGAATCGACTACATCGAGGAATCGCGCCGGGGGTGACCGTAGGGCAGGACTTCTCGAATAAAAAAAAAATAAAAATTTTCCCTCATCGACGACGGGAATTCTCCGGAGACTCGAATTACCCGTAAATTCGTGGGTTTCTGGTCGAAAACTCAACTGGAGACTTTACGACGGATAATAATTAGATTATTCATGAGAAATGTTATGATTCGAGCGGTGTCTATCCATCTCTCTTTCTCGCTTTACTAGCATCCGCCACGAAGGTCGGAAAGAGCGTGGAATGATTTTTACGACTTGATATTCATATCTCGAGCTCTGGCATCTTTTTACTTCTCTTATATCATTTCGTTTCCACCTATTTTTCTCTCAGTTTTTACGGTTATTCTATTTCGAATGATATACAATCTTTCCGAAGTTTTCCGTGACGCAGCGTGTATGCGTGATCGTGCGGGTGTACCGAGCTGAGATTCGACGATGAAAATTGAGAGGTTCGCATAAGCGAGTAGCGAAGCGGTGCAGAAGCATTTCAGTCGTAAACGTCTTCGTAAATAATAAGAAAATGCGGAGGGTCCTTGCAAACTCGCTATTCGAGGACGAAGGGCGACTCATTTCGTGGGAGCTCTCTGTGTACGTCGAGAACTTGACGTTGACTGTCTCATGCTGCAGTCTCGAGTTCTTTAATCAGTGGATTCAACGTAAACAGTTGGAGAACGTGGAAAAATAGTTTTAAATAATAATAATAAGAAAAATAATAATAATAATAATAATAATAATAATAATAATAATAATAATAATAATAATAATAATAATAATAATAGTAATAATAATGTTAATAATAATAGTAATAATAATAATGGAGAAAAAAATAATACGAATTCGAAAAAATGAGAAGCGCCACGAAGAAATTGATGTACGAGGCTACAAACTTCGAAGATCTCCGATAGAAGATGGATAAAAATTAGTTTACGCAAGTCTAAATTGAAATTCGACCATCGTTATCGGTTATGTAGAATGGAGAGCGTCGTTTCTCGGGAATATTCGAAACGGTAACGGGAATTTAACCAGAAGATGGCTTGTAAAATGTGGGCAAACCTTAATTCCAAGAGTCGGGGCCAGCATCCCGTAGTCGGGAAGACCGGACAGCATAACAGGAGGCAGATTGGCCATCATCATGGTGTCTGAGTCTCCGTTTTCTTCGGTCCCGTTCATAAACAAATACGAATCAACGATAGGGCTCTATACTTGTCCTACCTGCAACACGAAAAAATAATAACGAATGTAATAATTTGTTTCTGTCGTCTCTGTTTTACTTTTCTTGCTCTCAAACGATTCCTCAATCAACGTCTGTCAAATTAATCAACGTTTAATTGAAAAATTATTCACGAGTAGTGAATACAAAGTAGTTTGAATGATTTATTGTGGAATAAATAAGAAAACATCCGTCAAAAGAAATATTTTCGTGTACTGTTGTAGAAAATAATTCGTCATTGTCAAAAATGTATATCGTTACACAATCGAGCATTGTCGAGCGGAATTCGGACTCGCGCGATATTTCCATACACGAAAATCTCCCCGCAATATTTTTGTCCGGACCCCAATTCTATGGTAACCCCAAAAAAACATGTTGATCGGCCAAACGATTAATTCCAATAATTCTCTACGTTTGGTACTTCCGACGCCGAAAACATTTCAATACGCCGAGAGATCTCGCAATCCCGCCGCTCAATCATTCAATTCCGTAAAAGCACAATGTACGATTCCGAGTCACGCGAACTTCAGTTCCGAACGAAAAGTTAAATAAATTCCCACCGTACGAAAATCCGAACGTTTCTCCCTTCACGAGTGGTACGTTTTAAATTGTAAATAATGGAAAAACCACGAGTCCAAGTCATAGTCGACGAGAGAACCGCAAAAAAGCCGGCGGAAAATCGTGCAACAGTGCACTTAATCGAGGGGTCGCGTACGTTTGCACGTGACGTTTATACTGCGTTAATATATAGTCAAGAACCGCCAACGAAACTCGGCATTAATAATCTCATTTTCCGTTTCCCGGAAGGACCGGAAGTCTATTTGCCTTGTTCCCATAATCAGCGCGCGGCCGCGCGCCCCGGTGGTTTCCCAACAACGATCCCTGAAGGATGTCCCCATCCGTCCGTCCGTCCGGGTATATCCCCGGACCCGTGCCGTGTATAACAGAGTTTCCCCCGTGCTCAACGGAGATCCCCCCCGCACATCTCGAGGGAGCCATCGAGTCCGAGTATATTCCACGTGGTCTCGACGAAAACGTTCAATTACAAAGCAGCCAATTATAAATTTAATCCATTATAATTTACAGAGCCAAGAACAGGAGCGGCGTTGACGGGGATACGGTGGGTCGAGCGGAAAGATCCGTGGCCCGGGAAAACGCAACGGGCCGGGACAGGAGGGGGAAGGGCTACGAGCGAGACAGAAGAGGAGCGTTGACGCGAAGACTTAAGGTCGAGGTCTGGTTTCGTAACCCCCAGGACTACACACGGTGTGTTTTCTGCTTCGTGTTCGGGGGTTGGCAGAGAAGTACGACGGAAACTTGTGGATGTGTAGCTTGGGAAAACGTGAAAACGGAGATAGAACGGTAGCGAGAGACCGGGAAATAGAGATTTTGCGGAAGGTCTTACGTCGGATTTGTCCCGTTTAAGCCGCCTCGTCGTGGTCCCCCTCGGTATTACACCAATCTTCTCGATGCAACACGCCATGTCGATATATATACATAGCACGTATCGACGTATCGCCATCTTCGTCCTTTCCCATTGCCCCTCATATTCCCCATCCGCGAGAACCCTTTCTCTTTGCTACCCCGTCTTCAATGCCCCCCCCCCCTCCTTCCGTCGCCGCTGCATGGATTCCGACATTCCCCACGTTCCGTCGACTCTCCGTACTTACCCTTGAGAGCTTGTTCTTCGCCTTCTCGGGTTTCGCAACCTTCGCAACACCTCACGCTTGACTCGTGGTTTTCCTCAACGTTCTCGTCACAACCGTCGTTCCTCGGTTTTCGCGGTGGGCGGAGGAACGAAGAAGGGGGCCCACGATCCGTGCCCTTAACCAGCCGCTTCGCGCGCCCGTAGATTGGGCCGCTCACGTGACGCCAATCTAAGTTTCCGAACTCACAGTTATCGGGCACCGTCTAAGCCGGAAACACGGTCGCGGTTCGACGTCACCAAACTCTCGGGATTACCTTGAGTTGTCACGCGTCGTGACATCGACCTAATCTTAGGTGGCACGATTTCGACGGCAGTGACTAAAACAAAGGAAGACTCCCCAGCGCACCACCGAACCCCGCTAAACTAAAATACTCTGGCTGGTTTCGTCGTACCTGCGCGAAGGTAACCGCGAGTTATGCCCCACATCAAATTTTCGAAGTGAAAACCCATTGCTGCAACGCTGAGCAAAGATTTAGCGGTAACGACGTAACCGAGAGCCTCGCCGGAGGCACCGAATTACACGACACACTGCGATTGACGTTTCAATCTGCCGCTAGCAATTTTCCCATTGGTCGGGAATAAATAAACAAAGAACAGACGTTTGTATTTCATTAATATCTATGCATTTCATTTATTTCGAGCTGAAGTCCGCATCGAAAGCTCTTCGTTACACGTTTCTTCAGTACGTGAAATAACAAAATAGTACTTATAAAAGAGGAGAAAGAAATGCAAATCGGAATAATATTTACGTCTCGTCCATCGTTTAGTGAACGACAGCGATAAGCCTGACCTAAGGAAGAGTGAGACAAGCCGTGTTTGTGGTTTCATCCGGGTACGCAATCTCATTTGCCGCCTCGAGCTCCAACGCCGACAACTTCGCTACAACCGCACTACTTTATCCTCGCCACTCTGCATTACCGACGGTAGGTTCGAATTACCATATGCAGAACGATCGGGCTAAATGTGGAGGGGGGGCTTGTTGCATGTGCCACTACGACGATGTCTCGGAGAGAATTACGATATAATTCGGCTTCGCCGTACTCGTAGCAACGTCGCAACATAGATATGAGTCCGAGTGCCTTTGATGTATATACAGCTTCCACCAAATCCTCCAATTATCGCAACATACGCAGAAGCCAATTCACAGTCTCGCTGACATTCGAATACCTCTCGTATCCAATTTACATGAATTTTTTCTTTTCAATCACAGAATCCGGGTAAAAAATGTCTTTAACATGTCTCCACCTTAATTTGCCTAATTATGTGACTAAAGTTGGACGCGCGTATTCTTTTATTTCGTTACGAAGACCAATCTCTTTGTTCTCCTCTCCGGCAATTTTGTTCCAACCACTCTTTTCTTTCCCGTAATTTCAGAATTTTTTTTTTGCCTGATCCGCCGAGCAGATATCTTATTCAACAGCACTCTCTCGGCCACTTGCCTATTTCCGACCTTTGCCGTTTGATGTCATACACTCTCATGCATTTTGCAAAACACCACGAGCCCGGCTTTACTATGCCCGGCTGGCTGACGCTGCTTTCTCCTCATTCACTGACTTTTTCCTCCCCAATTTCTCTCCACAGCCTCGTCGACCTCGTAGGGCGAGTCAGCAGTGTATGGATACCAAAGTGCAGCCCAGCGAAGAATCGCCTGGAAACAAAGGCTCGGCCCGAAGCTGCAAACATTGACGAAACATTTCAACCCCCAAATATATGGTTAATTATTATTTCTCACAAACAATTTTCCAGATATTCGCCGATGACAAACGTAGTATCGAAATTCTCACAACGTTCGAACTCAGCACGATTAAGCGACTGACAATTCACTCGCAACGTCTCGTTCGCCCCGTTAGCCGGAGAATGGGATTGGTTCAACCGCGAATTGATCGTTCCGTTATAGCACACGTGCACACACAGGGAGAGAGAGAGAGAGAGGGAGAGAGCTCTGCTCCTGTTGCACCAGACGTAGCAGTTGCTTAATGCGTTTGACGTTAAATCATGCGGTGTTAGTCGACGTTGAAGCAAGGATTTCAACGTAGATTGAATTTGCGACGATTAACCAGTCTATCACCAAAGTGTCAATGAAAATTTCTCCAAACTGATCTCTACATTAGCAAGTCGAAATTTTCCATGCATCGCCATTCACTTCATTTTATTAACCAATAAGAAAGCAGGAACGAGTCCAATTGAGTGTACTCCATTTTCCTATCAACGTTATTAGGAGCACCACTGCTGCGCCCCGATTGTTCCTCAGTCTCTCTAATTGCCGAAGCGCTCCTGGCGGGCAATTCGACAATGTTTTAACATTTGGAAAAAAAGATCTACCTGAAAACCCATTCGACGTAGCAATTTTCCTCGCCAGATGACCATTTCAATATTCCTTTCACTCTTTCGTCGCTATTAAGTGCAGAAATTCCACACGTTCAACACGGCCGAAAAAAACAAGAGCAGACAAAATTGTGTGTACTCCTTTTTTTTCCCTACCCCTACCAGGAGCCCTTCTCAAACCCCGATTATTCTTTAGCCGCTCTAGTCCACCATAACGCTTCTCGACAATTTCGAAGATATTGTCGCACCAAAAAATGAACAAATTCCACCTAAAAACCTTTACCCCGGTGCAATTTCCACTCGCCGGGTCGCCATTCCAATATTTCTTTCAATCTTTCGTACGCTTTTGAGTGCAGCAATTTCATACGTTCAACACGGGCGAACGAACGAGCGAACAAATGAACGAACGAACGGACGAATGACCATACGTACAACGTCACCGGACTACATACAGAAGCGGTAATAAGCATAGTGCACCAGCAGCACCGGCACCAGCACCATCAACGGCATCGAGACCGTCGAGAGCGACGAGCGACCGAGGAAACGGGTGTCAGGGCAATTTACATTTTTAGCCAATATTCGCGAGCGGTGCCGTTAGCTCGCTCGAGCGTGATTCAGCCACCCGACCTCCCTCCCCCCCTTTGGACCAGGAAGGCCAGCAGTCATCGCGCTCGGCTAGCCAACCAGCCAACCCAACGAGGAATCCTCCTCTCGTTCCAACATCAAATCCCATCGTTACGCCTGGCGAACCTGTTGCACCACCGATTCACCCGCACGGGTAAAAACCCTCTTTCGCCGCATCCGGAAAGCCGGCGCGCATCGACGCGGCGGCACACCCGGTTGCCAGTCGGGGCGCGGAGTTCTACATGACAACGAGCGAAGCTTTTTTCGTCGGGGAGGCTTGGAACGATCGATGTATCGATCGGAACGATCACCCACGCAACACCAGAAACGAAGCCTCGGCGATCTCACCAATCTCGTTCTTCTTCCCTGTCAATTCTTCCAAATAACCCGGACTGTGCACCGCCATCCCCTCCTCTCGGGCTTTCCGTGTCCGCGTATTCTGCCGAAATATAGGTAGTCGACATGGCCGGGGCCATGAATGCCGAAGAAATAAATTGTCATCTATTTCGAGAGAATGAAAAAAAAGAGAACGGAAAAAAAAGAACGCAGTGGGAGTCTTTTGGTCCGCAGCTTTCAAAGCCTGTTTTCCTTTTTTTTCAGATAAAGTTGTAAAATATGATCGTTTGTAGAGCCTTTTTTTTCTTTAGCGGCTCGCGGGTAAGCCTTTGGCCAGGGGAGAGCGTTTGAAATCCGGAATCTCGATAAATTCTGCATTATCGAATAGTAAATGGATCAGTCGTTTTTTTTCTTTAAAAAAAAATTGGGTATCGGACTTTTTTTACGAGATCCAATCGTTTGTAACAATTGAATGGCATCGAGATATAACCGAAGAACTTTTGGATTCGTCTGACGAAAATCCGTAAGCTTCGAAGAAAATCCTTGGCAACAGCGAGGAAAAGCAACGCCGGTGTGCAGATGTTCGTCACGCACGTCGAGTCCCTACTTGAGGTAATCGCGCGCGTGCTTCGAATGTTGGTTCACCCCGGAACCGAGTTTCCGCATCGTGATAATGTTTCCCGTCTCACTCGGAAGCTTTGGAGCTTCGACGGCGCGTGGAGGATTCGATTTCGCGTCGCATCGTCGATGCCGCTTCGTTGAACCGCGGAGACGACCTGTTGCCCCGAATTTCCATTTCCACGACCAAAGACAATTTTCCGACGTTGGATGGATCCACGTTAACTGTCTCGTCGGGCGTGGATGAATTTTTTTTCGCCAAAATGCATCAGAAATGCGAACGAAAACGAGGTAAACGACAATTGGTCACCAATAAAGTTTTCTTCATTTTTTCAAGGTCGAATAACTCGTGAAAAATGGCTGAAGAATCTGTAGCCGAATGACGGGGTTTTGATATTCGAGTAAATCCCAACCGATTCTCCAATTGTGGATCTGGAATCGTTGTACCAATGATTCAATAAAAAAATTAATATTGAAATTTAAAAAAACTAGCAAAGTAAAAACGAAGGTAATTAGGCAGCATTCAATTAAACGAGAATTCTACGTGCGACAGCATTACAACAGCCAAACCTTTGCAAAAGAAAAATAAGTAAATCGAAGACCACGCCACTTACCTACATGATATTCGGCGGCAACAATTTCACGACTCGGTCTTGCTCGGTAAATTCATAAGACACAAATTATTACCACCTGTAGACGAGAAAATCCGTCGCTCGACCTAAAATATTCGTAGTCCGTGTCGCGCGCACAGTTCTACGCGGTAAGTCGTAGCAGAAAGTTATATACACAACGCGAAGGAGGGAGGAGGGTGTGGCGGTGATGAAGAAGAGAAGTGCGAGGGAGGCGACGAATCGAGGGATGGCGACTAGTGGGACGAGCGTTAGGGGTGGTAAGCAACTACGTCGCGAGCTAGCATATTCATACCGGAATTAACGATCCGTACTCCGCCGGCAGAAGCTCTTTTGGCCCCTACGGGCCTTGAGGCCGGTGATGCTGATGCTGCGCGGCTTCCGGGATGACGCTTCGTACACGCCGTCGCACCGATGTGAACTCGCGGAAAACCCGAACGACGGCTTCAGCCAGAGAGGGAAGAGAGTACTACGTGCTAAAATCATTCGGTGGATCACATCGTACGTAAAGTTACCCTCGGCGAAGGTAGATACGAACGAGCCTGCGATGCAGAACGACTCTACAGCCGCTGCCGATGGCGCTGCTGGTTAACGCAAGGCGGACTCGGTGCAAACCCACTTACTGGGTTAGTCCATATTTATGGACCCCCGGCCTCGTAGGCTCGCTTGTGGCCGAAGCACGTTTGAACAACTCGCGTGAAAAAAAAGTCTGGTCAAAATAACCTGGTAAAAAAACTTGGTTAAAGACAACTCCGGTCGAGCTGTACTGACTCTTTTCATCTACGAACTAAGTTGAAAAAACTTTTCTTTCATTACATTGTCAATTGACGATTGACGAGATTTCACGTAAGATTGAAATATTACCCCATTAAATGAATTTTTGACATGTCTCATGGCTAAGTTTTACAGAAAGAATAATTAGAAAACTTGGAAAATACTACGCAGTCCTCGGGCGTCAGGTGCTACTCCGTGAACGGCGCCGGGCGGGGAGTGGGCGTTTGCGGGTACGACAACTATGTGAAAGAAGTGCAGAGTGAGAGTTTAATATCGAGCCGTATACACGCGGAAGACAAGCACGAGTCTACGAAGAGAAGCGGCATCTTTATGAGGCGCCCGTGAGCTTAATTGCCGTCAAAGCTCTCACCTCGGCCTCTTTTCGGTTCAACCTGCTCGCTTCTCGGTCTCAATCGACCATCTACACTATGCGCGCGCGAGAACACCCCTTCCACGCTGAGGGACGATATACATCCCCCTACCCCCGCCGCAGCAACTTCGACAGCACCAGTCTCAAACAGAACAGCCACTATCTTCGAAAAGCAGGATCGGAGAAGACGCGGCTGGTTCTGCGGGTGTGCCGGAGTCTCACACAGAAGGCGCCTTGTTTCTCGCGCCCATGTAACCACCCTCCTTTCCTCCTCCTTCTACTCCACAGCCTTCTCAGTCATTTTATCTATTTGTTCGTTCTCTTCATCTCCTTCACTCGGTCGATCTGATGCATCTTTCTACTTTTCGGGCGTCCTGCTCACTCCCGCGAGCTGCCCACCTACGACCTTATTTCTCTTTACAGGCTCAAAACATAATTAAAATTTTCTAATTAAGAATTTCGATAAGGGAAAACAGACAGGAAGGAGGCAGCAGCAACAGCAGCGGCAGCAGCAGTGCGCCTAGCCTCTCTATCATAAAAGGTAAAGGCGCGTTTCCACTTTCCTGCGCCGGTGAAAAGACGGGCGGTTGAGGAGGGATGGGTGCAAAGGGTAGACGAAAGAGGGCCGATAGCGGCTGCTGATACAGACTAGTTTTTTGTTTACTGAATTAAGCCTTCGCACCCTCCGAACGTCGCGTCGCGACTCGTGCCTGAATACGCTGCTCCAGCGATGGGCCACCATTGCATTGCTTCCCTCTTCTATATGCATACGAATATCTGTACGAAATAAACAAAATCATTTCCTGTCAAATGGGAGACTCGTTGGTATTCACGAATTATTTCCGAAAATTCAATATTTGCGTTTTTTTTCATTCAGTCTTTATTGGATTGTGGAAGAAAGAAAAAAAAAGATTCAAAACCGTGGAGATCCATCCTTTTGAAATTCAAGCATTTCAGAAAAATGTAGCGATCGTGTCTCTTCGACTAGTCCGGAAGAAGTACCGCCAGAGGGCGCTCTCGGATCACCGTCATAGAAATTCTTTCACATTGCTCGCGGGGGAGCGAATATGAAAGAGAAAAAATATTGTAAAAAAAAGCAAATACGAGAGTAAAGTGAGAATGAATCTTTGCAATTATCGCATCGGCTACTTACATCTACAACCGAAGCTTGCTCGAGGTGAGGGAGAGGGGGGGGGCAAAGGATAAAAGGGCGTGTGCGATACACAGCACCGGAATATAACCGCGACGAGGAGAGGAAAATCCGATGAGCACCAACGATCCATTCATCGAATTCCTCTTTCACCACAAAAATCGAGTGAGCCCAGCGCCGCTAATTTTGACTTAATTGAAAGCGATGAATGCTGCCGCAAGCACTCAACGCGCCATCAGATCTCCACTTGGTGCGCCAGTATTTTTATTTCTATCCGGAAATTGGAAAATTCCTCACGAGCGATATCGACTGCTTCGCCCGACTGTGACGTTATGCAAACGTGTGTGATACACACGTATGGCGTCATCGAAAAATTAGCGTCGTCCAATTCGTGGAACGAGAGGCGATGGACTCGCAACGAGGAGTGACGATAGTCTTTTTTTTGACCCGCAAACGTCAAACGAAAGAACGAATGTATTATTCGGTAATCCAAATTCCGGTGAAAGGACGAACACGAAGGACGAATTGATGGATATTCTGCGTGGACAATTTTTGATAAATCGAAAGGAGGAAGCAATAATTACCGAGGAAGCACTCAGCGATATCGATTACGTCGCTCTGTACTTCTCGGCTTCGTGGTCACCACCTTGTAGAATATTTTTGTCAAAGGTCAAAACCATGTACGAGGAAGCTCTGAGCCGAAGTGTCAAGCTCGAAATAATCTTTGTTCCTTCGGACGACGATTACGACGAGATGTTACGATATTTTTCGCTGAATCACGGTCCATGGTAAGATTGACATTATCCTTATTTCCCGAAAAATATCAAGCTTACATAACGGAAAACAACGTTTTAAGGTATGCAATCCCTGCCGATTGGTTGGTCAAATCGATGCGTAAAAAATTTAGAATCGTCTCAATTCCAACCCTAATAATTCTGAAGAAGGACGGACGTATCGTGTCGAGAAATGCTCGTGAAGAACTGGAGAAGCACAAAAATCTCGTGACATGTTTGACAAAATGGTTTCCACAATGTGACAGATAATATTGAGGTGAGAAAAAAAAAAGAAGAAATTATCGTCGGATCGATTATCGACTGACTTGCTAGAATCGAAACTTTTATGATGTCTCGGATACTACGTCATCATCGCGTCAATGACGTAATCTAACGCTCGGTTAGATAACATCACGAATAGCATACTCAAAGCATAGTCGGAGATGTTCATTGACGATTCCGTTTGAAACACCGGAGCCGAGGCCGGATACTATCGTAACTTCAAAGCGCGTCGAACGTAAGCTCGCGTAGGGGATGAACAGCGATTTCCCGGCAGCCCAATTGGGGAGTCCTCTGGGTGTGGATTCGACGTTGTAGGATCTTATGACAGCGAGAAGCCACTATTGACAGAAACAAGACTCGCTCGAATGGGATTCAACGTTGCGCGCTGTCCGAAGTGTTTTCGGGTAATCGAACGTGCCTACGTTAGCACGTTAAATAATTAACCATTGACACGCGCCGACTCGTAGCGAGCAATCGGTCTGTGTTAACCGAGCAATTAGCCGACCTTCGCGAGCTTCGTGGCACCCGGACCCTCGTCCGAGCTTGCTCGCACGAATATGAGAGGCTATTCGGGTGTCTACGATATTGCGTGGTGCTTGTCCAGAAGTGACGCATTTTCATTGATCCGTTCAGACTTAACGATAAGAGCTCTCGGCCGAAAGATTGTCAAAGCCCCAATAGTAATATCAACGCCTGTCCGACGCGACGAACGATCTTCCATACCGTTGACAAAGAAGTCACAACTGTCCGACAAAAACGTACCACGTCAAACGAGATATCAGCCTTCTTTTTAAGCAATGACCACCTTAATGATTCTTTTCTGTTGAGAATATTGAGATATAATTTCGGAAATCATGGAAAAACGTTATTTGGGTCTTCTGACGTGGAATATTCGATACTTTTGTTAAAATAGGCGTGAAAACGGTAACGCTGACAAAGTCAAAGCTGTGAACGCGAGTGTATGGGTGCAACGTTGTACTTTGATGATTATTCAATGGCCAGGAATTCACCGGAGAATTTAT
The DNA here is from genome assembly GCA_963971145.1 of Sussaba pulchella. NCBI lineage: Eukaryota > Metazoa > Arthropoda > Insecta > Hymenoptera > Ichneumonidae > Sussaba > Sussaba pulchella. Next base: position 19,635,490 of record OZ020166.1, read on the forward strand.
CGAGTATCGAATAAAATACGGTGCGGTGGGAAGCGATATCGGATACTATGTTCGCAAACGTAGAGATACACGACGGGCTGTCCTTATCTCGGTTGTGTGTATATTATACGCTTATTCGTGGCTAGATAATACCTCGTGTATCGTGTATCTACGAGTGAGATTTTTCAACGAAATATCGAAACTCGAAGCTTAAACGGAATCACATCGCTACCACACGGTTACTGCAGAGTAATTTTACAAAAATATTATTCAATGGATTATCGTTGTTAAAGTATCATTGGACATTTTTTTCCAACTTTTTAGATCGTTAATTTTGACGAACTAAGAAAGTGTAAATAAAAGCCCGAGAAAAAAATACGAATTTTGACATCGTCGGATTTTATGGAGAAATGTTAAAGATTGATAAAAATAGAAAATGTTGTGTACATTAATGCTTGGCAAAGTTGTGAGCGAGGATAATAAAATTCGGGGACGGCAAATACTCGTCGCATTTATTTAATTCTTCAAAGCTTCGAAGTTTTTGAAAAAAATATATTCGACGTGTCCCTTTACCAGGTTCTTTCTCGTCGCCTTTTTACACATCGATTGTGTAAATCTCACGACGTTGTTATCACGAACGCATTATGCGTATTGGATGCTCAGCCTTCTGTGCGAATCAACGTCGAAACGAGGATTGACGTTGGACCGATTGAAAATACGTACCTCGTGTCATTCATATTTCACAGACGTCTCGACATTGTCGCTGTCAATGACTCACCATTTTTCAGTAAAACCCATCTTGTCATGAATTTAAGAAAAAAATTATAAGAAAAAAAGCAAAACAAAAACAGATCTTTTCTATTCCAAAACTTGAAGAATCGAACGACGAGTTTTTCACAACAATGTTTTTTTTCCTCGACGTGCGATATCAAAGATTGATTCAATTTGAAATTTTCGAGAGAATCATTCGAGATAATTTCGAAATTCGACAAATTCGAGGTAAACACGAGATTCGATGAAAAGGAAAAATCTCCATCGAACGTTCAAGATTCGGTCTAGACTGGCGAGATCGTGATTCGTCAGAGGTTGGGAGAGCCTCGATTGGACGAGTTGGGGGTAACAACCAAACGTCGACGAAGTTTCGTGAGAAAGCAATTCTTCCTACGATTCTCGCTGGCGAAGCTGGAAATTGACGCGGAGGCAGAACGAAAAAAAAACGGCAATAACGAAAGCCGAGGTGCAATCAAGACGCGTTAACCGAACCACGACTAACGGTAAGTGCCGCGGTTGTGGGCCTTGAAGTGGTTTTTCGTGACGTACAAGCCCTCCAACGGCACAACCCCGTGAGCCGCTGTCAAGAGCTTCGAAAAGTGCTATGAAAAAGGAATTAAAAATAATTACGGGCCTCCCAAATTCCGACTAAATAAATAAGAAAGAAAAAAACACTCAAGACCACAATTTAAAAGTTTTGCGAATCTTTGAACCAAGAAAAAACGAACGAGTCAATAGTAATCGCGATACCTATCCGTACATCATCGAACTATCCAGATTCGTTGCGGATTCGAAAAAAAACCCAATTTCCGCCGCAAAAACGGCCATCTTTCAATTACGACGAATGCCCAAACGTTTTCCGGATTTGTCATTGCGATGGCTGCAGTAAGAAGCAAACGGTAATTGAATCGACCATGAGCGAGCCAGCGCCACGCGGCGGAAAAGCGAAGCGAGAGACGGTAAGAAAAATCAGCGAACAGGGAAGCCGAGCGACGCGGAAAAAAAGAAAAAGAGCTCGGCGATCGGAAGGTCGAAGAGAAGGTAATAAAAAAAAAATGAAAAACAGCAAAGAAAAAAACGGAAAAAAGAGGGAGAGAAAAAAGAGAAAAGCCGTAAGAAAGTAGTAGAAGTAAAAAGCGAAGAAGAAGCACAGAGTGGCTCGGTTCGGGAATAAGTGAAAGGAAGCAAGGAGGATTTATGGAGGAAGCTTTGCGGAATGAGAGGCCCCCACAGAGAAGGATGTTGCGAGGTTATGTACCGGTCAGGGATGCTTCTCTGACTCGAGTCGTTGGGCTTCCCAAGCCGACTGTAGAAAACCCGTCTACGTACGTTATAGATATATATGTATATGTATATACTTACACACACACATCCATATATCGAGTACTCCGTTTCCCATGAGAATACCGAACGAGCTCTTCGATCAAGAATAAAGAAATAAAAGCATCTGGTCAACGAGGGACTCGCTGTACGATCTTGAATTGGAAAACCTCCGCCCCCTTCCTCTCTCCCGGCAATTCCAGGTTTTCCAACGGTATTACATTGAAATCTGCATGGCTCACGCTGTTTCATCTCAAACAACGAAGCTACCCAACCGTTACGAACAATTTCGTCGATATATAAAATTTTCTCTTCATTTTGTTTCTTTTTTTTTTCATTGCGAAGTGGTTTATAAATTTTTATAGACGCTCGGGCACCTCGGAAAATTCGTTGGCCCACTTGGCGTTGAAAAGTTTCGTCGTGCATTCGTTGTTTCGGGACACGAGAGAGTAATACGTACGAATGTACGATACGTTACGGAATGGAAGCCGTGGCGGCGGCGGAACCCCGCGGAAGCGAGATTCACCGTGAGGCGACCATTATTCACGTCCCCGTGGTTTATGCAGAGACAGCGACGGAGAAAGAGGTAACTGAGAACTGGGGAACTGGGGGATTGGGGTAGTACTCCGCGAGTAACGGAGTGTGGCCGTTCTGGTCGGGCGAATGAGCGTTTTTCACCTAAGACTGGAAAGTCGCGGTGGCTCCGGGACACCCGAGGGAAACACCCCGAAGACGATTCGACCGTGGCGGGGTAAATCGAATGCCAGCTGATAACCACAAAGACGAAGAAAATGAATTAGGAGAATATAAAAAGTCCACAAATCTAGGTCGATATTTCACGTTGACTTGAAAGAATATTAATTTATTATAATTATTTGTTTATTCTTTTCTTCTTACGTTTTTATGAACGACATACTTGACGCCATTGAGAAAATATTAATATATAATAAAATATAATAAAATATATTGATTTATTTAATCAATGATCTATTTATTCATTTGTTGCAACGAACATTAATGATGGCAAGATTTAATGTTTGGTACAACAAACCCGAGTGCTTTTGTCTCTTTGAATTTTCCTGGTTGAATTTATAGCACTTTACACTTCGAACATTCACCTTTGCTGTTTTTTTTTGTCTTCCGTTATTGCTTTTCATCGAAATACATTCAATGAAGAGAATGTGACTTTGTCGAATCGTTGATTTTGTCGTGTGACGGAAAATTTATTGGTCAACTGCATCGTGCATTCCGGGGACGAGCCAATTATATCGCCGAGCGGGTTCACTGACGAGTAGTTGCGGACCGAAAAAGAAATAACAAAATAAAATAAACAGCCAAAACGCTCTCGATCGAACGGTTTTGCTGCTCGGGGAAAGCTCGCAGTTCTCCACAAGGGCGACGTTCAGACCGTGTTCGAACGTTCATTTTTATTTTACCCCAATATCTCCCGGCAATTATTCCGGAACGACGGAGACACGGATATCTATGTGAATAATAAAAACAAATTGGAAAATTCGCCCATCCAACTATTATTATTATTTTTTTATATCTTTTCGCTTGTCGCTTTTGATCTCCGTCAACGATTTGGAATATCAGTGCATTGTGTTGTCCTATTATTTTTCACACCTTTTTTTCTTTTCTACATTTGTCTTTTCGTTCAATTTCATTTCCGGTCGATCTACAGGACGGAAAACTTCAATTCACGAACGTTAATTTTATTACGAAGGTCCGATGATTCATCTTCCAATCGCCAAACATATATACAGACATATTTTTGATTGATTTTTGATAAAAACTAGCCAAATCAATAATCGATCGTCGCCCAAGAACTCAACAGAGAACAGTATAATAAACATTTTTTCCTATACACGATATTACTGACATACTAATGGAGTCATCAAATACATTTTTAAAAAATCAGCCGACGCAGCGTGTACATTAATTATGATGATTACCAGTCGACAGGACAATACGCTCGAGTGCTTCGGTCGATAAGCATTAGATAAATTATCATCGTTGTGCGGAACACCGACTATCCATTGCGTGTGCAATCATTCAACGCGATAATTTGTCGTTCGATTATTTGTTTATCAATTTTTTCAATTATTTTAACAACTTTGGTTGCGGTACGACTACGCAAACAAAGAGTGGAAGACGACTGTACGTAAAAAGCCGATTCAATTCCAGCTTCTGTCAAACAATCGTCAACGAATAAAAACGAAAAAAAAACAACGGCTGCACACAAGGGTCCTCACGTTAAGGCGGTAAAAAGAAAAACGCTGAGTCGACGTGAAATAGGAGAACGTTCAACGGGTTGAAGCTCATCTACGTAGAAATGACAAATGGAATACGAGGAAGGATTAAGAAATGAGAGTAAACAGACGAAAATATAAATGGAGAATGGATGAAATGTAAAATGAATTTAAAAAAAAGAATATTAAAAAATAATGTAAAAGCGTTCTTGGGAAAAATTGAAAAAACGTTCAACGTCGTTTTCTATCTCCGACGGAAGGTTCAACGATGTATTTCAAGCGACGTTTTAGCGTGGTACAAAATCATCATTACGAATGCCTACGTTTTTCTCGTACAAACTGGAAAAGAACTCCGGCAATCGCGCTTCAAGCACTTAGCTCGGTGTAATCCTCCAGAAATACACCAACGCAGCTTGCCTGCTTCGTTTTATCCTCATGTACTTTCTACCATTGTCCGACGTAATTCAAAACGAGCATCATTCGTCGTCCGCGAACTTTTCCCGTGAATCCAAAATCTCATTTTTCAAAAGAAAATATTTATGCGGCAATAATTCAAACGCAGAGAATTTTTTAGAAAACCGCGCTGACGCAATAATTTCGCGAAACTTTGCGTTGGAAAAACGAACTTGTAGTGCTGAAGAAAAATCGTACGAAAGGTACAAGAGAGACACGAGAATTTTATTAACTCGTCACGAATGAAACCTTGTAAATGCGAAAAAGAGGTAATGAATAAATAAATAAATGATAATTCAATTTGCATTATACGATAACGTTGTTACGATGTAGCGGGAAAGAGAAGGCTATTTGTTGGCCCGTAATAATGGGCACTCGACGATGGCGTTAATAATAAATGAATTAATAACGTTCGTAAGCTGCACGAAGGGGTATAAGAGAAGTTTCAGAAGGTTGCGCGGTAGTGAGAGACGGAGCGAAATGGACGAAGAGGGACTACGTGGTGCCATCGCACGCCGATAACTACACATATATACCGACTAACGTTGACGCGGGTTCGCGGCAAGAGCACCGTGCCCGGAGCTCGTGTTAGTTAGTTAATACTCGCTAAATAATTTCCGGTAGTTATGCCAACATCGTTAATTCACGTGTGTGCTGCGGGCACGCGTTACCCTTTCCCCATTGTTTATCGCTAGTCCGACAACCTGGGTTGGTACTTCGCTTCATCCTCTTATCTTCTTGCACAATGCAAGACACTAGCAAGCAAATACATCGACGAATTTCGGTCAGTACTGGATAAAATAAATCTGATCTAATAAAATAATAATAAAAGCGTTGAATAAAACTTTATAATCATTTTTGAACGCTGCTAAGTTATAGTGCTAGAATAGTAATAGAGGAATGTTTTCTCTATTTTTTTTCAAAAAGAAAATTATAAAAACTGTTAATCAATTATTCTGCTTTCACACCACGAGTCGAATTATTTCCACTAATTTCTCACAAGCGGCGCTAAAATCGTCTAAAGTCAACAAGCGTCGTAATACATTATCATTCATTGGGATTTGAATCGTTTAACGAAGTTCGTCGGAACTTACAAAAGCTTAACGCGCCGTGGATTTGGGGTCTGGAATAATTGATCACCCGAGTCGAAGGACTTACGAGAAGTTGTCTTGGCAAATTAAGAAACCATAACTCACGTTCAACCGTAAATTGGCGACCCGCTGCTCCGCCCTTAACGCAGTCACAAATATCAACCCTCGGCATTATTGGCCAACTGCGAAAGTTTGCCAATAAACAACGGAGCACGAGTTGACGCGTCGCCCGGATAAACGTCAAAACCAACGTTGACGTTGCGGAGAACGCATAGGCTGGTCTCGATCGCGTTCTCGCTTTAATCGCGTCTGCGTTCGAGCCATTAAGGGGCTGTTCATACCCGCCTGTCTAAATTAGATTTGCCAAGTTACTATTGCCGGATATATGAGTTAGCTCCCTTCTCACCGACGTCAAGAGGCAACAAAAAATAACCATCAACCTTTGTTATATAAGAAAGAAACCGCATTTCTTACGACAACCGTTTATTACAGCAATAGCGAAGCTGTGCAATATATTTGTTTTCACAAAAATGTAGTAAAAAATAATTGAAGAAAAATAAAATAGCCAAGCGTTTAACCCTTATATGAATATCCGGATTTTTCGACGTTGTTCCGTAGCAAAAGTTCGCAGATACTCGCTTAAATAAATACTTTGAGACCGCGCGTTTTATTGTTCGGTATTCGACAGCTCACTTCGTATCCTCTGGCACGCCCTTCATCGGGCGCGGGCCCGGATCGGTGACCGTTAGGGCTCAAAAGACAAACTGACGACAATAATAACTAACGACTTTTATTCCTCTGCCAGGTAGCGGTTATTAGCAAGCAATCTTTTCATCATCCGAGAAGGTTCAATGAGTAATAAATGGACGTTCAGGGAGTCGCGGTTGGATCCTTTGATCTGCGGAAAGGGCCTTTTATGATTTCGTTACAAGCCCAACTTAAGCACAAAATATATTTTAAAAGAAATATATAGGCACTTACCTGAAATTCGCCGGTTCTTTTATTACTTCTAACAATTTTCTCGATCCTGACTCTCAATTTCATTTGAGGAACTCTGTTCCGGTTTTTTATTGTGATTGAGAAATTACCAGTTCTTCGCTTCTCGCTTCGACCAGACGATGTTTGACAATTTCATGCACGTATAGAAAAATCTACTGTACAATGTCTTAATTTCAATATTTTGATACGCCTCGACCGTTCGCTGCTATCGCTATTGAATTTCGGCTCAAAATGATTTTGGGTGCTTAATCCCGGCGTCGCTGGTCGTCGAATAGCGTCAACGCAGTTATCGCAAATCAACGATTTCGATTTTTTCTGTAGAAACTTTCGACTTGGTTATTGATTTGAGAATTTACTCGTTGACTACAATCTCACGAAAGGGCCAGAAGTTATTTTTCAATCATTTATAAACTTTGAATCGTTGAAATGAGTCATTAAAGAGAAAATCGCGAGTAGCCGCATTGCCGAATTCGTCCTAATTCGGGCACCCTTCCTGCTGCAGCTGTTCATAACTCGAAACAGGGGAGGCACAGGGATTCGGTGTACATGGTAGATCCGAAGGGAGGAAACGAACAGCCGCTACTCTGTATATTACGAGCATTGTAATTAATACTGATTTTCATATTGCTTATTTTTATTTTATTAATTAATTTCCATAGGTGTTCACCCGAGTAGTCTGGGTGTGGTGCGAGACCATGTAAAAATTGGACGACATTCCTTTCATAATTTTGGAGCTCAAAAAATTCTTTTGGAGGCATTTTTTGACGGTAAACGAGTCAAGTTGCGATCGGGTTAATTTACGGTATTTTGAGATATTTATATTTTTGACCCACTCGGGAAAAATTTCTATCGGAATACAGAAAATTCCAACGAAAAAGGCTTTTATGAGTAATCGAGTACTCGGTTATTGCCGTGAGTGTTAATTTACGTATTTCGAGAATTTTTGATTATTCATAAGGGATAATCAACGTATCAACATTTTTGTTCTTTCCGCGATTTTATCGGCGTTAGGTTTGCACTAATGAAATATTTGGTACGCCGTAGGGCCCAATACACGAGGCCGGGAAAGCAAGTGAACGACAATGTTACAGAAACATATGGGGTACGCTGCAAACAGTTTCGAATATCCATAAGTAGGAAAACAGTGCAACCGTGTCGATCATAGTACCGAAAGCCACAGGGAGAATGTGGTTGGCAAACGTGTGAGGGAGTCAAACAGCATTGTAGAATTACTTGTTCATGAGCAGGAGGGGGGGGGGGGGGGCAGCATCGTAGATAGGGGATGGGGAGCAATAACGTTGCCGTGCGTGTTGTTGCTCTGAATTATTGAACCCTTGCCGGGTTTGGGAGGGTCAGAGTTGCCCGGGATACGGCACATACGTAATTTATACGGAAATAGCCGCAGTCCTGGAAAACGGCTCCGTTTCATATTTAATCGTGACCAACGTATTCGAGATTCGAAAACCAATTTTTATTAATGCCCGGTCGTGTCTAATTTTGCCAGGTCATCATTCGATGGTGAAGTATTTAAAATACTTTTATGGATGAATAATTATGGTCTATGAATAATTGAACCTATGGAATATTTTTATTTCGGGCGAATAAATAATTTCCGTAAATTATTAATTTTCTAAATTTGTAATTGCAATTATAAGAAAAGAGAAATCGCCATCTTCCATCACAATTGGAAATAATCATTCGATCGAGAAAGTATTTTGAACGATTTTTCATTCAAAATCATAGATAAAATATGGGACGACGAAAACCCGTAAATATTGATAAATCGAAAAACTCATCAGAGAGAAAAAAACAATGTAAAAGCAGAACGTTGGAATAGCAAACGTAATTTCTTTAGAACGTGGACAAGTGGTGAAGAAAAAAAAACAACGGTGAATAATAAAACAATAAGAAACCACGCGCAGCGTCGAAAAAAGGAAAATTCTCATATAAAACAAAATTTTAAAGGTAAAAAAAAAAGCAAGAAGAGTTTAATACGAAAGAAGATGGTAGATTTGCGATTTAAATATCGTCGAACGAACCGAGTCATGAGAGTCGTATCCCATCGCGAAGTTTCATGAAATTTTCGCTTTATTGCACCCCCCAGCGTGAGGGCGTCGGCGCCGGGTCTTCGAGAAACAGGGTGGCGTCACGTTTCTCATATTACGAATGTAATAGAAAGTGCGGAGGTGTTTCCGCGTCGATGAGAAAGCGAAGCGTTCGAGTATGAGACGAGACCCGGCAGCGTCTAATTAAAATTCTGGGCTCTAAGGGCGAGTCTCTCGTTGTGTGTCGAGCCATGTACGTTTCTTAAACAATGTTGACGCAATTTCATTGTCCTTAATTCATTGGAATAATTTGAATTATTCATTCGGGAACGAAACCCTTTTACACCGGGGAATGGCCGGGGTCGGTCGAAACACTCGATAATTTGCTTATTATTTATTCATTAATTTTTTTTTCTATTTTAAAAACTATTATGCGAAGAAAATTGCACGAAATTTTTATTACGTCATTGTTGACGATTTAATAGATATTTCGTCACATAATGCGAAATTGATTGATTCACGCACGGGCGATAGGGAGCGAACGTAAATTTAAATCGCATAAGCGAAAATTACAGTGTCAAGTATTTTGACAAACGAGTGATTGATATTGAATACAGATGAATCGGAAGTTTAATTATTATTCGACGATCCGGAACGTGAATTAATTCCGGTGTAATGGAGTTAAAATGCGGAGGGCACGTGATTGCTAGTGCGTCGATGGTTAGGCGACGACAGATCGGAAGGCAAAGTATGCAACGCACCGCGTGTAGGTAAATTATCGAGCGAGGAAAACCCCTACAGACATAATTCCCGTTTCCATGGAAATTGTTTGGCAACAGGTGGAACAAATTTCCAACGCAACGGGTTTATCAGCGGGCCGGGGAGGGAAGGGGAGGGCGCTGCTGCCGGTGTCCGACCCGAGAACGACGAGAGTCAGCACACATTGCGTGGGCGGAAAAGCGTCGCGCAACCGACGACAAATGACACACCGACAACTGGCAACGACGCAATTTTCTTTCGACGTCTCGTTTTTTTCACCCTCGCAAGTTGCGCCGATGATATTAACCCCGATATACCACAAAATTATGATTATCCGAACGTTATTCGAATAAAAACAACCGCACCGACAAATTTCACGACAGATACAAGGACAAAAATGTGATGGTTCGACATTATCAACCGAGATACTGTAGCGATCTTCCTGGCCTGCCTTTTACATCCTAACAATATTTTTTCCCACCCTCGAGGGATTCTTACGATACCTTTGATCCATGTGCTTTAGATTCTCAATAATTATTCCCGACGTTAGAATCAAAGGGGAACAATTTCTCTGAATTTAGACCGAATTTACGAGTTGAGGTAACAATTCTGACAGCTTCGATGTTTCATTCGGCACGTTTGAACCAATTGAGATTTTTTTTTATCGCAATCAAGGAAAAAACAGAATCAGATACGTCAAACTCGACTCGGTTGTAGAGGAATTAACGGGTAAGTCTTGCTTATTAAATGAGTTCGAGAAGTCCGTGTCTGAACGAGTTGTAAAAAAAAATGAAGCCAAAGTACCGAGGAATAAAAGCGATGGGTGGCTTAATTGCTGAAGAGCCTGACAGTCACTCTCGGCATCTGATAGCAGTTGATTTCGTGAGTCTGTTGAAAGACTGGATAACTACGAATCAAATATATATATATGCCACACGAAATTGACGAAAAACATGGTTGTTGAGCTCGGCAAAAGGCATCAGCGGAGCGAACGATGGATATCATTTAATTGGCGGCGGTTAACTTTCCACCGTGGAAGTCGATTAGTGTCGTAAGACACAGCGAACCGCGAAATCTCGCTTTGCGTTATCGTCTCGCAACGTCGACTCGTGCCGACCCGTGAATCCCTCTCTCGAATTGAGATTTCAAGTTTATGCTCCCTTTGAGAGTCGAAAACTCGCGGGAACGACTTTCCTCCAAATCATTCCCACAGTCGAACCTCGGTTAATTGCATCTACGGCACAATTCTACAGGAAAAATTTGCGCTTGGTGCAAAACACGAGAATGAAGAAAAATTGCCATCGCGGATCGTATTAATCGCGTTTTTTTTCTAACAATTTATACGATTGGAGAAAAGAAAAATTTGCACGTAGAACAAATTTTTTCGTAAGAATGAGAATTTGAAAAAAGTGAAGATAGTGTAAAATCTTACTTGTTCCAGTGAAGAATAGATCGGAATATCTCTCGAATTCGTTTCGACAATCGATTGTTGCGAATTCAAGTGTACTTGACGCCCACCTGGAACGTGAAAAAAAACAAATAATTAAATACGAGCAGAAAATAGAGTTTTATGAATTTTTTGTGCTTTCAAAAAGATCGTATATTGCATATTGATTCAAAGCATCAACGAAATACGTAAATGTCCACAATGCTGTGGAATGCCTCATTTTTTTCAAATGAAACTCATTTGTGGCTGTATCAACATTGCAACGTAAAAAAAATGTATACCAAAAAAAATAGACGTTTTGTCGAAATGCAATGACAAAGCAATGCTCTCTTGTTTTTCCGAATAGCAAGCAAGCTTGTGGTTATTTCGAATCCATTTCCAACTTCGGTCACCGCCGGTTAATTATTCAACTCCGAAGCGAGAAGCAATAAAGATAAAATATTACAAAGTCATCGCGTAACATCGTGTTTCGTGGCACGTAGAGACGTAATAGAAAACGCAATGGGCTATTATTATCAGTTTCGTATCGCTGAGAGGAGTTTACCATATCGCTAACTTTTGCGATAAAATATTAATAGCTCGCACCTTTTATTCGAAAGAGGCGTTAATTGCTCGCTCAGTTACATACGCGTCGGGATCTATTTACCGTTATCGCAACTATTACACATTCAACAAAAATGAAGGTGCAAAAAAAATAACCCAAGGCCAGAGATAGAGACAATGTTGACTCGGATGTCTCCTTAAGTTTGCAAAAACAATGACTGAAATAATTTTCCGACATATTTTTCGATACGCGGCAAATTTACGTAGTCACTTGGCAATTCAGAAAAAAAATAGTCAAATCGCGAGAATCATTCTCCAAAACAAATCCAAAACAGAATAATAATTTCTGGATTTAAATATTGACTCAATAGACCCAATTCAAATTCGAATGCGTGGCGGAAAATTATCAAATGCACGATTTTTGAATTTGACACGAATATTATATTACATTTTTTTCTTCTTTATTTTATTGTATTTTTGAACTTTCGTACGAAAAATACAATAAAAACTGTTCCTTTACCTTCTTTCCCGCCATATAAAAGCCTTGAACGAAATTTTGAATTATTTTTCGATAAATTGCAACGACCGAGCTAGCCGTAGCCTACAGTACAACGACGTATCTCTTCGTCGTTAATTCCAACCAGCATTTCCATCTCTCGCTGGGCAAAAGCGAATGAGACGGAACTCGCTGCAGCCGCGTGCGTAGCGTCGGTCGGCGACGCTCGGCTACGATTATAAATCGGTAGGATAACAGCCTCGGCACCGTCAAGGTTTTAATTAAAAAGTCAACGGCGTGTTCGGCTCGCGCCCATGCTTGCTTCGACTTCTCCACGGTTCTTCGTGCGCCTCTGGCGAAACATTCGGACGTTCGGGACCGCTCGCTTCGACCTCCAACGTCACGACGGAAAATGACATTAAAAAAAAACTAAACCCATGCATCCCGGAAACGTTGAGTCTCGTCGCGCAGCTTGAGGGCCATTTTGCCCCAAACCGGACTCGAATCTTCGGGATTGATAAATGCCAAACGTTGACGAAATCACCGAAAGAAACGAAAAGAAAAAATGTACAAATACATTTCAAAAAGTTAATATACCAAACCTCTAAAATCGACCGAAGGCTCAATCTCACAAGATAACGTAAACATTCTACGTCACAAGCAAAATCAAAGCCAAACTAAGGTCAATCTCCAAAGAAACATCCAATCGGCGTTGAAGACTTAGGATGTCCAACGTCGATTGAATTTTCTCTGAAACCCAACGAGCCAAACTTCGCTCTTCGTCTCTTGGCTTTCCGTTTCGTTGGTGAATGAAATTTTGCGTAACGCAATCAAATCTCCACTAAACATAATTATTCGAGAACCCGATGAGGCTCGTCGTGGGGGGTTGTTCCATACAATACTAAGCAGTTCGGGGGGCACGGCTTGTGGTTCGGTAATGACATAACCCCGAGGTCAAATTGGATCTCGGAGAGAGCCCCCGGATGGTGGAGTAGCTGTCGGCCATCCATACTCCGATGTTGGCTCTACCGCAGACGCATCGCCGGAGACGGTGGTCAAGTCTTCTGAATTATTGAAGCTGAATCAACACAGCTGAGCTCGGCTTGGTTCTCGCACTCTCCGGGATATATACACCGCTGTACCACTCGGTAGCTGGATGTGCGTAGAGGGTCGGTAGTAGTGGTAGCTGCAGGGATAGTGGTAGCTGCAGTCGGAGTGGTAGCTGCAGGAGTAGTGGCAGCTGCAGTCGGAGTGGTAGCTGCAGGGGTAGTGGTAGCTGCAGTAATGGTAGTTGAAGTAGCAGTAGTAGGGTAGGCTTCGTAGGAAAAGAAGTAGTAGCTGCAGCAATGGTATGGGAAGTAGCAGTAGTGGTGGTAGTAGGAGTCGTGGTAGAATTAGTAGTACCCCGTAGAACCAGCGCTAGCAGAGTGAAGAGCCGAGGGTTGTGAAGAGGAGAGCTCGACGTCACGACGCGACGACGACGACTATATGGGTGAGTTTAGCCTCGAGGGAGTCAGACGAAGATGGAGAAGCGAGTTCAAGCGAAGAGAAAGAGAGAGAGAGAGACATGAGGGGAAGAAAAAGAAAAGGGACAAAGATAGGGAGAGGAGAAAAAGGAAAGGGAGGGGGGGGGGAGGTAGGCGGGGGATGTATCGCTGCTGCCTAAGTAATTAGGTGGGTGGGTGCACGCTCATCACTCGTGTACGTACGTGTGCGAGTGTACTTGCATCATCCCTTCGCATTCTAACGTTCCAAGGCAGACTATGACCCTGCGTTTGTGGCAGTGCGGGCGTGTGAATATGTGTGTATGCGCGCGTGTGTGTGTGTGAGTGGCCCAAGCCGCCTCGAAATCCTTGAACCCTACTACAGAGCCTGAGATATTAACTCGGTAGTGAAGCTGGCAACCGACTAATGGCGAGCAGAACCATCGAGCCTCCCTTTGGCTCTTCTCGACCATAGGGACTCTACTGGCTATTATGCTCAATCGCGATTGACGGACGGACCGACATGAAAAGGAAATATCGTCTTTTCGATCGGCTAATTTGCCCGAAATCCATTTTTTTTTTTTTAACTTATCTCGAATTTACTATTGCGGTCTATCCTAGAGTCAAATCTAAGCATGTTCAATGGTCGAACTGACTAAACGATTTCTCACAATGGATTTGAAGGAAAAAAAAATGATCCACCGTGAATACGAAAAATGGTGGACACTTAGATGCAAGATATTTGATAATTGTCGAGAAAAGTAGACGAAGTAATTTTCCAGAAAAAAATAGAGGAAAAAACTGTGATTGAACGAAATTACCGGAAGCACGTAGAATTTGTATGTTTCAATGAGAAAAGTGTGGAGATGGCTCTCAAGAGAGTGTGGAAATGTGAGTGGGAGTTTACCGTCGCTCGAGGACCGAGCACGGCAACGTCGCCCGTCAATTGACAATTAGGTGTCGACCTCATCCTTCTCCCCGCAATCCCCTTCCCTTGCCCCCACTCCGGGTCAATTGGTACCACGCTTCCACTCGATCCACAGTCGACTCACGTTTACCGTGAAATTACTCGCGGCATACGCATCGACGACGCTTTGGCTGCCCCATCCGACCGTCTCTCGTTGCCGTACGAAACGTCGCCGTTGACGCTGCTGCTGATGCTGATGGCGCTGCTGCTGCAGCTACGGCTGCCGCTCCGTCGCCGTTCGTGAGCGTTCATATTCGAAGCTGTGGACAATTCGCATTGGCGCACATTCATGAAATTCCATGAAACCATATTGGCCCCTATCTCCCCCGAGTTAAACGCTCTCGTTACGATATATCGCACGTGTCGATCGACTTCCGCTCGTCTGGTCACCTATACCCCCGCACACTATGTCCTCTTTCACGACGAGATTCTCTACCGCGTTTAGGGGAGCGAAAAATGAAAAATAAAAATGTATTCATTCGTTCCCAAATCAGATTCCGTCCATTGTGACGACCAAAGTACAGATGCGGCTATTCAACCATCGCTGGAATATATGTTGAAAAAAAAAAACTGTTGCACGCACTGTGAACTTGATGTCCCAAATCGCAGTCACGTGACAGCTTTCCAATCTCAATGCCATAGGAAGAAATTCGGAAATGATAAAAATAAATATGTATAAATGAATGAATAAATGAATATCACAAAGATCAGTTTCAACAATTATTGTTTTCGCGATTATCAATCGGGACAGCGACTCGCCCTTTTCCCAGGTCCTTTCTTTTTATTTCCATTCTATCATTCCTTTTCTCTTCCCGATTTATCAATATGTACAAGAATCCAAACTTTTTACAACTTCAATAATTATAAAAAATTCGTTCGCAACAGTAAAATGACGAACAAACGGAAATATTTGAGAAATTTAAGAACAGGAGGTTGTCAATAATGAGAAATGTGTGCTTTGTCTTTAGCCGTTGCGGCGTATTCGTCTCGGCGTCGAGTCCACGGTTCCGCAGAACCGGTTGGCAACCGTCAGACCTTGAGATTCGATTTCTTCGCGGACTGTACCAGCACATGGACGAATCTGCCGCGATGGGATGCCCCTACCCTCTTCGGCTTTCTTCGCCTCCTTCTCCTCCGGTCCCTCGCGGTCTTTCCCCTTTCGGCTCTCGTCCCGTGACGGCATTCTTTCTTCGCGGAGTAACACGGGTTCGGGCTCAACGAGTGCGAAAAACCCTCTTCGCACGGTCGACCTCCGCCAAGCGGTGGTGGAATATAACCGCTTTGGGTGATGAACAAACCAGGCACAATCGTTCACAATATTTTCTACCGACGTACACTACAAACCACGAATTCGCGGACGTAAAGCCTTTGATGACGCTCCGACGACAGAATGAAGAATCCATTTCAAATTTTATTTCGCTGATTATCGTCAAATAAATCGAACGACATATGAAAATCGCTGAATACATCGTCTCAGAAAGTTGACATTTTTTATTTCACTAGCAGTTTTGTTCTTTTTTTTTGTTTTTTGTTTGATCTCATTCACGATTGCTAAACAATTTTGTTATAAGCTTGCTTCCGGTATGTTTTTTTCGTGTCTTGCCGAATTATTTATTTATTTGCTTATTTGATGTTTAATTGTGTATCGATTTTTTTAATTTTTTTGCCCGAGACAAATGCGTGAAGAAAAGTTCAAAGTTTTTTAATGGCCGAGATTTTTGGGGGATGAAGCCAGGTGCTGTGATATATCATCGCAGAATGCAAGACGAGAATTCAACGCAGGAGGGGGGGGGGGGCTGCGTCGGACGCTAAGAGGGTGTTCAGGATGGGCCGATTGTAATTCAAATCGTTGCTTGGTTTGTTGGCGATCGTGTGTACAGTCTGAACCAAGAACCGAAACGTAGATCCTTTCAATGATTCTCAGAGTTCATAAATACATATTATGGTATTTCGGAAGAAAAAAAATGTCCAATTTTGCGGCAGTCGGCTATTTCAAAGTATCTTGCTTACGTCGGAATTTTTAAGAAAACTATTTGGAACAAATTTGGTACAAGAACATGAATGTCGTCGATCGTTGCAACGTTTTCTGTTGTGCCGTGCAACGTTTACAAGCTCGAACATTCAAACTAGTCTCGGGATATTATCCGCCAAGGATCGACCAGGTCTCTGCATGACCCTTCACCATCCTGACGTCCCTCGCGTCGCTAAGAAAGGTTTCCTCTTCCACGTCCCTCTTTTGAATCGGTGTTGCAGCAACGCACAATAAATTCAAACGGAGATATAATAAACCCGAAGAACTTGTTCTACATTTCAGCATGAGATTATTAATTTTTTATTACATCTTTTTGCGAAAAAATTCGTACGTCGTAGGACGTCAAAAACAAATATTTCACGTCGACGATGAATTTTTCGTTTCCAAATCTCGAGGATTTAGATAAAGAAGAGATAAAAGTGTTCAGGGATCACCGAATAAACGGGAATAAGTTTCGTTCGAATTTTTAAGGATTGTGATTCGACGTTTATTCGAATTTTATGGGGGAAAAAATGTCGACAATCGATATCGAACCCAAGTGCGCGGGAAACGTGGAGGAAAATGAAATTTTTCGCAAATTTGTTCGAACGTAACCGGTAGCTCGCAAATATGTCGAAGGGTCACTGATGCATACGAAAGAAGGGCGACGGATGCCACGCGGTCGTCGTGAATAAATTGAAAGTTCGATGGAAGCAAAGTGGTGCCGGAAGCGAAGATAGTGAAGATAATAAAGAACGGGGATAAATTCCTGCGACTTGGATAAATGACATTGATTGAAGTGAAAACGGAATTTCGTGAAATATTTGAAAACGTTCCGGCATTTGAATGTTGACAAAAAAATTATCGAGTGGAACTAGACAGTGTCGTTGTTAAGAATTTTATTCCATCGAAGCGTGGGTTCGAGAACGCCCGAAATGGAAATTATATAGAAGCGACAGACAAACGGAACACGTGTATAGTGGTTCAATCTGAGACGAGCGTCAAGACTTCTCCCTTTTCTCACCCGGACGACAGGGATAAAAACAAATTAACAGCGAGAGCAGCCGCGTCATCATCGCTTAAACGCAGTGTTTGGCGCAGAGCCAACTATTCTAGTCGGTAAATTCGAGCGAATTCAACGCGTTCATCTGCACCGCTTTCGACTCGAGTAACAGCCAAATTCTATGTGCCAAATAAATATTAACAGAAAAAAAAAGGGGGGAATGTACAAATTGAGCTAACATTCTAATTTTCATCTAAATATTCAACGAACTAATCGACGAAACGTTCGGAGAATGAATTACAATTTGAATTTTAGGCAGTTTTGAAAAGATGAATGAAAAAGTGAGTGACATGTCGTCGTGTCGTTTCGCTATCGTTCGATGTTCGGACCAATGGAACGCGACAAAAGCGTAGCCCGGGGACCAAAGAGAGGTTCGCGAAACGCGCGACAAACGCCGGTTTGAGCCGCGAGACGAGCCAAGCTTCGCCACTGTGTAATAACTCGATGGAATCCTCGTCGCGTCATACGCGAACGTGTCGGCTTCGTACACCGGATATGGCCGGTTGGTCACCGGACTCGCGATAAGGCTTGGCAACGATGGCCGATCGTCGCGCGAATCGCGGCGCGGACGAACAACACGAGGCAACGGAAGTTCGTCGGTGCCGTCGTACTTCATTATTCTACGCGAGCGCGCGATAATGCAACCGAAGACGTTGTTTGGTCTATTAACGACCGAGCAAAGCAGACTTCGTTTTTCAATATTTATTTTTTATGTTTATGCCGTTTGGATGCTACAAAATTCGATCTTATTCGGTTCCCGCTCAAGCGAAAAGTCGATCGTCAACTGCGCGGTGTATCAAATCCGTCTAATCAAGAATCTTTTCGTCAGCCGCGGGCTTCGTTCAATCGGCGACAATAGCCAGCGGCTGTGGGCGCAACCGTGAATATTGAATCTGATAACGTTAGATCGATAACGACGAACCAATTGGCAAAAACCGATAATCGTTTGTGACGGATTAACGTACGTCCGTGACGCGCGTTCGGTGATTGTTCGTTCGATAAAAATTATTGAGAACCACGGCATAAGTGCGATTACGTATTGAGAAGATGCGTCAGCTTCGAGCGTCTCGTTCCGTTTGTCCCGCATGACTTCCGCGGATAACGGAATAACAGAGAACCAAATGTGACAGATGCTTTCATCGTCCTACCGAGCGCGACAAAAGCCTATCGGCATAATTTTATAATACATTTATCACGACCGAGACTTCGAAACAATGTTTATCACATGCTATACCGGCTGCTGATGTTACGGTCTTGTTTTGTGGGGCTATCTTCGGTTATTAATATTCCCGTCCTTCGCTTCCAACCGGAAGTCCATTCATGGACTTCCGTTGGGTACCCGAGTTATTTTGTTTCCGCGGTGGATACGCAATAGAGTTGTATTTCTCGTTCGCGATGGCTAATAATGCGATTGACTATTATTCTCACTCATTCGTGAAGAACTTCGCGTATCCCACCACTGATTGCCAACGCGTTTCGGTGATTCGTTTCGCAATATTGACGCGGGATGCCACGTCAAAAAAAAAAGAAACAAGAAAGATCATCGGTGATAGTGAACTTAGTTTTTTTTATTGCTTCATAAAATAATTTGTTATTCCCGATTTTACGTGTTCGAATTTTCTGTTTTAGTTTGAAATGATTGAAAATTATGATTATTAATGTTTTACGAATGAATAGAACGAATTCGAAAGGTTCGAAAATACGAATTTGTCAGCCTATCCTGTCCGGATCGAACGAGACCGATGAGTAAATAAATTGTCGTAAAAACGGACGATGACGAAGAACTTGAAGTGGAGACTGCCTGGCGTGGTTTCCGACCGTCACGAACTGGTTTTCGCTGGCTTGAGAGCAATCCGCGAGGTCTTTTTTTTCAATCATCGAACCGCCCGTACGAATCTTTCGAGCGAAAGTCGGGAAGAACGAGAATTGGACGTGGCGTAGCAGAGAAAAAAGGTCAGAAGGAGATGGAAACGTCGTGAGAGCAGCGAAAGTGGAATGTTTTCAAGGTTTTCACGAGCGACGAATGGAGGGCGACGCGTATACGACTCAACGAAAAGACGTTACTTCACGCTGATGATAACGTTCTGGATAGTCGCTCGGAGCCCTTGGTAATTACGACGTTACCAGGCCCCCTCGTTACGCAACCCAGGGCCGAAAGCTTTGACACGCAACAATATTTATAGACGAACCGTTTTCGTTTATTCATTTTTTCCCTTCTCTTCAATCACATTACCGCGATGATTGAATTAAATTTCTCGGTAAAGAGATTTCCGGGTACGGTATAATAGTTGCATTCGCGTAATACGCGTCCCAGCGGATTGCATTAAACCTTTGTGGGTATGCGCTGACGAATAATCGTGCATGTAAGTCGGTTGATGAGAACGGAGTGATTAAATAATTCTCTTAATGAAATTTGCACGGTGCTGACTCATTCGTTCAATTCATTAGCCGTTCCATTGGATCTGAATTTCGAACGGAAAATTTAATCTTTTTCATCACGAATGTTTTTAATTCACGACGTTATGGAAATTTTCGTCTTCTTCATCCTCTTTTTTCATAATCATAATCAGAATCAATGGCGGGTAGCCAAAAAGAATCGAATGACGGTTTAATTTTGTACGAAAGTTTAATTTGAGTAATCGCACAAAAACGATTCATCGAAATTATTGCTTCTGCGATTACGCGAACAAAATGGCGTTTTGCGAGATTGGAAACTGCTATGAACCTAAGCGCCGATAAGCGTGAGTGGAAACTCTTCCGGGTCGTAAGAATAGTTCGTTACGTGTCGGTGAGAATAAAGGAATAGGACACACGTATCAGCCATAAAATGCGAGGAACTGCGTGTGCAGCCCGGAATCCTTGCGATCAGGGCGGAAGCAGGTGCGCGGCTCAACGTGAATCGAAGTGAACGAACGACGTGGGTGGAAGTTTCAACGTTACGTCATGAGATGAAAATCTTCAAAACGTGTCTTACTCTATGGCGTTTGGTTAAGGAAGGATCGGAGCTCGGAATAATCAACAGTTCATACTCGCGGCTTCGTCTATTACATCTCGTGTTATAATCTATGACGTCGGACTGGAATATTGCGCCACTGGAATTCGAGCGTTTAAATCGGCGTGGAGATGAAGAAAACACGTGCAACTCTTTCGCAGATTTCTCTTCTCGCGTTCATCGCCGCGGTACTGATCTTTTGCAGTGCGTTATATACATATGTCAGAAATCGCAGCGGTGGATGACGCCGAAGACGAAGAAAGTTTGAGCAATCGACGACACATTTTTGGCCGTAAAAACAGAAGAATTGTTTTCAGCCTGGGAATCTGGGACAGAAGAAGCTGGGACAAATGGGACGAAGCGAATAATAAATACAGCGAGAGTTTCGTTTTCGACGCCTCCAACCCGACGATATCAAAGTCATTAATTTTTATCTCCCTTGGAAGGCTTGGGACATTTGGGACAAAAAAAAATCATAGATTCGAACACACAAGCGTTGAATCGTTCCGAACCCCAAAGGGACGGCAAAGACGGTTATCAATAACGTGTTATCGGCTACGTGTTCATCCAAACGATACTTTCAATATGCACAGAAAATTCGAAAGGTCGCTGCACTAGAGTTGAATTATTTCAATAATCAATGGCGCTGCTATTTATAACCAACCAATATTTTTTGCGATCATTCGGACGAACAACAAATTATTTGCGACGACTGAAATCTTCTCGGGCTATCGGATATTCAGTAGGCTTGGGTTTCCGCATGGCTGGTTTTACGATAAAATGCTCTTAAACGAGCCAGGTTGACTCCGACGTCGATGCCGCTGTTGCTGCTACCGCAACCGCGCGGTAACGAATGTCCCTACGTTGTTTATGATCGAACGATAGCCTTCGCTGGCCCAACGTTTGTCGCCCTGCGCCAGCCCCATAGCTATATCGATTTTTCTCTGCCTTGCGGCTCGTCCCAACGTCCGGCCGACGCAGATTTCCGCGCACACGCTCATTTCATATTTCACGGAAGTTAGAACACACGCTACGATAATCGCATGACTGAAAAAAAAAAATATGCGCGCCTATTTTACAATTCAAAAAAGTCACCGTTAAGGGCGATTCGACAATTCTTTGTTCAAAACCTTTTCGAACCTGCAATATCTTGACGAAAAAAAAAATGTCTCTTGTCCTGCGTGTAATTTCGTCGACTCTTGCGCCTGCGCGACCGTCGCAGCTGCGTGAATGCGTGACGATAATTTAAAATCATGTCGTGATCCTATCTTTGCGCCTATGTTCCCGGCTGGAGTATATAATATATTTTTTGTCGTACGACCGAAGAACCCCCAACCAGGGCCAAAAAATCCCTCGCAACAGGGCAGCCCAACCCGGCAAAACACTCGGTCGATGCCTCCCCCCCCCCACCCCCTGTCGGATTTTTCTACTACACTTTCGTTTGCTTTGACTTGTCACCCGCGCCGCTGTTCCAAAAATAAATCGCTGATATGCGGCAATGACGAAGATACTGCGACAAAGCTGTTTCACGACGTCTCAGTACACCAAGCATTTTTCGTTAATTTTTATTGTTCTTCTGGTGGGACGCCGTTTTTTTACCCTCGGGGGGAGGGGGGGGAGTATTCTTAAAAATTTATTTTACAACAATTAGTTCGATTCAATGAATATTGACAATTGAACCTCCTGAATACATTTACTCCAATACCGGAATCCTGTCTTTTCTCGATGTCGCAGCGATGAGAAAAATCTTATAATTCAATTCTCCAATCGAGTTGAAGAAATCCTTCAACTTTTCGGAATTAATTATTCTAATGTGAAAAGTTTATGGTTTTGCAATCGACAGCTATCCGCAGCGTCCGTATCAAGGTCGGGCTTTCATAGCCAACGAGATGTAAAATACGTAACGTCGAGACTGTGATTTAGAATTCAAGATGCCGCATAGATCACGCAATTCCGGACACCTCCCATTGCGTTAAAAAAAAAAAAAAAAGGAAAAATAAGAGTTGGTGATCTATTGAGTAGCGTCGTAGCGACGTGGTTAAAGTAGTTTCTAAAACAAGATCATGATGGATATTATAGATAATAACGATAGCTATAATAATATTTATAATTCAATTGGTCTCACCGTCCTTGGACGAATATTATATGCTACCCTTAACTCCCGACTATAACAGTAACCGCCAAATATGGGTCTTTTATGGTTCCACCATTTTTCCTCGAGTTCGTTATTTCCGTGGGGGGTTGTCATTGCCTGGAATTTATGACTGCCGCCGTACAATATGACATTCCGAATGCATGGGGCAAAACGGAAATCCGGGGTCAAATGGATCATCCCCGAAGTATGAGTTCGAAAAAAAAGTTATACCGCATTACCAAATTTTTATTTTTCTCCTCAAGTAATTTAAAAATTTGTCCCCCGGACAAAGCAGTTAATTAAAAATAAAATATAAAAATTTGTTATTAAAAATAAAATAAATTAAAGAGAAAAAAAAACGACCCGTGCATTTATACATCCGTGCGTACGTGCGAATCTATAAAAATGAATCGTTGTACGTCGCTGTTTGTTGTACGTAGTGAAAATCGTTGTTCCGCAAAGCCGGTCGGCTTATTTTGCCACGGCATCACCGAGTTTCCGGTGACTGCGTAAATTCCGACTCGCTCGGGGCGGGTGTGACTTTACGAGACGGGAAGCTCGGTACGCGAAGTCCGCCAACGAAGCTGAGAATAATACATCCTGGCGGCTCCCTCATTGCCCGTACAACGTAAACTCCGACGCGGCCGCGCCGCCGGGCACGAAAGAGCCGAAACGTCGGCCGAGCGAGAACACAACCGCATATTCGCGTTGTTTTCGCGTAACAAACCGTGAATCTGGTGTGTTAGGAGAGAGCAACTCATGGGAATGTTTGTTCGTGAAGCTGGAGCGAGTTACGACGGTGACCGCGGGGTAGCGCTGGTCGTTGATTCGCGCGTGCGATGGTCGACGCAACGACTGCGGACGGCAATTGGAATTACTTTTTTTACACGAACAAGATCTTTAACCGAGATACGAGATTCCATATGATTCTTTGTTTGATCCCGCCATGGCCTTGAAGAACCCATGGAATTTTATTTTAACGGAAAACTTCAACCTGTCGGTCGGTATAACGCATTGTCCCGCCATTTTGTTCCAATACGTGAGCGCTGACTTGCTTGGGTTTGCGCGTCGAACAGGTAGAGCACTTATAAAATTGTATACCCGAATTGGCCGACCTCAAAACTCATTCTAATGGAGCATCGAGGACTGAATTTGGATCCACGACGGATGCAGACCTCGAAAAGCGTACGACGGACTCTTGACCTTGGGATATGACCGATTTCGAGAACTCAGGAATATTTAAATCTAGTTTTTTTTAATTTTCAAATACTAATAATTTTTCTAAGTTTTGAAAAGAAAAATAAACGATAAAAATAATTCTCAAATTAATTCATTCTAGAATTATCTGTCGCTGTTTTTATCATTATTATTATAATTATTATTGATCCAACAAAAGATCAACAATCTTGTTGCTCCCACGACTTTGATTCCAAGTCTCGTGTACACGATAATTTTCCCATGACTCAACCGGTAGAATTCTCGTGTACAGGTAGTAAGAACGAGACCTTATCGAAGGTCCCCTTCCTCCGTTTCCTCTAGCGAACGAACGCGTATACTCGTATGGGGGTAGTCACGCCAGTGCACCACAACCGTGCGAATAACTTCGAGGCCGTGTGATATTGAGAACTACTAACAGGCTACGTAGCAAATCTCTATTGCGTCGCGCATGTGGGGGTAGTCTAAAAGATTTTCCGAAGTCAAATAAAAATTCCTATAGGGTAAACTACCACTAAGAACGCGGAATAGAACTTTCGGGGTAATCGTGATATTATTTTCTTCGGTTTTTTTTTCTTTTTTCGAGAGAAATATTTCAAAATTGTTTATTGAAAAAGCGAATGAAGCCATATTTTCATCCTTTCGTCGGATATTCTTCTTCGTTGCAATTCTTTAACGTGGAATTTAAGTTTTTTCCCGTGTTTTATTTTATCGTTCGTCTCCGGCGAATTCTATGGCCGCGAAAACGTGCAGCGAGCACGTATATTCGAACTCGATGGTCTCCGTGACGAGGTTGCTCAGGTATGCGGACCCTCCTGAGCAGACCTTACGGCTTCGTACAATAGATTCCGCGCGGAAAAAAGGGGTAAAAGATGCAGGGGACAATGCGGGTCGTCATTGATACAACCGAACCAATCCAAAATTATCACATCGACATCAAAAGTTCTCCCACCACTCGATCTTCTTTACAATGTATATATATCATTTTTCAAAAAATTTCGTATCATTCCATGCCGAACTATCTTTCCTTCTTCACCGGACTGCAATTAATCTTTTTCGGTTTGAATTTCAATACAAAAAAATTTCTACGAGACGTACAATTATAATTTGCATTTAAACTCATTTTCAAGTTTAAAAGGTTGAAAAAATTACCGAACATGCTTCAAACATTCTAGTTCATGTACGAAAAGTTTTTCCATAAGAAAGAAAATGGCAACATGTTTAAAAAAATGTACAAAGAGATAAAAACGAAAAGAAAAACCGCCGGTCGCCGGTTGATCGACGGATGGTCACCCCGTGTTGACAGTGAAGGGTTGAAAGACGGTCGTAAATAGATTTCTCTCGTGAGCGATCGTTTGAAGTTTGGTTTGCGAATCGTTCGACTAGTCGTAAAGATGGCGGCGGCGTTGCGGCCACGGTTTAAAAATAAAATAATGTAAAAAACGTAAAAGGAAAAGGAGAAGAAGAAGAAGAAGAAGAAGAAGAAGAAGAAGAAGAAAAAGAAAGCAGTCAACCGGTTATTCAGGCTGAAGAAGCGACCACGGCGACGTTGCAAAAACCTTGTATAGATCGGCGGGAGTTCCGAATGTTGCCAAGTTTCGTTGGCGCACGAAATGTTCAAAGATAGGATAGGCACCAACGCACGTGCGATCGATACTTCTCCATGCGTGTGCAAACAAACGACAAACACCGAACAAACGAAAACAATGAGTTGTCGTGAATCCGGCGAGTCCATATGGGCGAGTTATCGTCGTCGTCGTCGTCGTCCTCGTTCCGACGTTTGCCATCTGTTGCAACGCACGTTTTCCGATAACACAGACGTACCATCGCCTATGATAACAACGACCCGGTGTACGTCGATTCATCCAAATATCAAGTGAATAGAGGAGTTAAACGTGTTTCGGCCTTTTGTTCGCGCACGTCGAATTATTCGCTCCAAACTGTGAGATTAATTTTGAGCAAGAATCAATTGAAACCCGAGAGATAATTGAATCTATTTTGATGTTGAGATATTTAATCGCTAAGTAGATTTTTGAAGAAACTAAATGATCTGAATCGATTATTCATTCATTCACTGACAAAGAATATGAGAGATTGATCCATCTGATAATTCTACCATTTTTTGATATTATCATACTATAATATAACCCTAAATATAAATATAGTTATAATACTGTAATTTAATCGTAAAACATTCCAAATAGATGAATTATTCCATTACGAAGTAACGAAAAAAAACGTCATTGTACTACCATTCCCAACACAATAAAAAAGAATCACGAACCATTTGCCGGTCATATAAATGCAATTAATTAATTCGACTAACGAAGAATTTTTAATTCGCTTGAAAGCACTTCGTGCGGAGAGTTTGGTGTGTGCGGAACCGTTTCTTCGCAACGGCGCGGCACATCCAGACATCACGCTATGCAAAAATGCCGGAGCTCTTTGCACGAGAAGGAACGAGGCTCGATGGCTAAGCGCGTCTGGGAAAAAGGAAATAAATAAATAAAAAAAACGAAAGGGAAAGAAAAAAAACTGGTCGTGGGTTGAAAGCAGCGCCCCAGCCTGCGACCCTACTGCATTACAGTCGTGTGTACAGTCCGTCTCAAATACATTTCCGACTGTACCGTGCTATTACCTACAGCGTAGTCGTGGACACGTAGTACCCGAAGCGTCAGCCGAGACTCACACAAACCCACACACGTTCGTGCGAGAGGTCGGAGCTTCGGCGAACTACGCGAGACGCCAGACGCCAGGTCGTTGTGTGTACAGTATCGGCCAAAACGCTGTCGCGAAATAAAACGCGCATGCGTGAACAAAAGCGCGTCTCCGGAGATTCCTTATGACTCGGTACTGCGCGTACTGTGTAAGAAAAAAATAAGGAAAGAAAAATTCACAACGCCGCGCAAGGCTGCCTCTCTCACGCCTATCGAGCCTCCATCTTTCGGTCCCTCGGTTGCTAGGCTACTCCGCAACGACAATTTTTGAAAAATGGCGACAAGAAAGAAGAAGAATAAACAATAACAAAAAATTAAATCCAAGCCTGAGATCATCAAAATGCGTTGCGATTGGAAAAATTATACTTGTACGAATGTTATGACAGCGAATTTTTTTTTTTTTTCCGGTTTTCGAGATGTTTTTATCGAACCCGACGCTATGACGACATTCGCCGAAATCGCGTTCGTTTGAGCGTCCAAAATGGCGGACGGTTGCGAGCGAATCGCACGATTGTTTCTGCGTTGTTATAGCCGGCGAATTTCGCACGGGGCTTCGTCGATATCACGAAGAAGCCGTGTGCCGGTGGCGAATCCGTTCGGCTTCGGGGTTGCGTCGAATTTGTCAACCGCAGCCGCGCGCAGACGACGCGCGTTGCGCGAAACGATTGTCACGCAACGGAAGTGACGTTGAAAA
Source organism: Sussaba pulchella (assembly GCA_963971145.1). Lineage (NCBI taxonomy): Eukaryota > Metazoa > Arthropoda > Insecta > Hymenoptera > Ichneumonidae > Sussaba > Sussaba pulchella. The sequence continues at coordinate 19,662,922 of OZ020166.1, forward strand.
TTGCGCTATTGGTGCAGAATCGTCGAATGCGCTGGACATGCGCTTTGAGAGATTGCGGGAAGAACGATTGTTTCGGTTGTGTGTGTTCTCACTCCCTCGGGAGGTTCGCGAGCGCCGCGCGTCTCTATCGAACTTCCGGACTGTGCTCGGTCGGTGCATCACATAACCTTAATGAATATGACGCTGCCGTCATCTTAAATTGACGCATCGCACGCGCTTAAGATGCATAATTAACGGCAATCAACCACAATCATGCGCTCGCCAACGATTGTCAAATTTAAAAAATTATATAAAACAGATTCTAAAGATAAAAGAAGACAATTAGTTCATGAAAAAGAAAATATTACGAACCAATGACGTTCCGAAGGGTAGAAGAGAAACAACTCGATTCGTAAAACCGGCGTCTCAATTTATATGCGATTATATTCGTTCGTACGTTAAAAAATCGGAGCAAAGTTTCACTTTTCAAATTCACGACCACAACGTCCGACGGACCTGTCACCACGTACAATTGTCAAAAATCTGTACTGTCACGTTCTGCACAATCTAAAATTCTGCAAAACTACGAATAAAAAAAGGTGCGTAACCGCGTACCGGTGGTGTAGTCACCGGCGACGTAAAAACAAAAACAAACAAAGTAATCGTTGTCAAAAAATGGAAATAATGTAAGACAGTTGACAACTATATTCAATAGTGGAAAGACAATATTGGAATGAAACGCGAGCTCCGGATTGAAAAACGTACGATGCGTCTCTAGACCTCGTGACGAACTGCCGGAGCCGGTGTTTCTGAGAGTCGCCGAAAGTACGATCGCGCGCGCGCTACCACCGCTGCTGCCGCGTAGCGGTGGTGGTGAGACACGCACACAAACGTCAAACGGAGTTATCGTACGTACGAGAACGGCGGGGGCGACGCGGGGGTTGAGGAGGGTGGGATGAAAGCGAGCGTCGAGAAATGTCGGTGTTGGCCGAAGCAAACGACGCCGTCCGTGCGATAGAGGCAATTTCGTTGTTTCGAGGTTATGGGCGAAGCGTCGAGACGCCACGCTCTTTATGGTGGCGACGAATCGTCGGGGAGCGTCATGACGCGCAAAACGCATTATGTATATATACAGATTTATATATAAATATATACATATATATAAATATATATAAATATATACATATATATATGCGTGTGTGTGAATGTATTTATTTATATATGCAGATATATACAAATATATTTATATACACGTCTGTCGGTAACAAAAGGCTACGACGTCGCGATTCGTCTGATCGCAGACGGAGCGTCGAAGCCTGTGTCCTAAACCACGGTAAACGATAGTAGATAGCATACAGATACAGATAAAGATGTAGACAAAGAGACAGTGTGAGAGTGAGAGAGAAATAGAAAGATAGTACTTGCCGGCATTCAACGTTGACGAGCCAATAATTGCTTGGAAATTGGAACTTCCAGCGAACAATTTCCACCGGAAGTTGTTATTCGAAACGTTATTTGAAGAAGTTTATGAGAAATAGAGCGATTGAGAAAAAAGATAGAAACGCGTTAGACTTGGTTTTGACGCAATGAAGATTCGGCGAGTCTTGGTAGCTGCCGCACAATGAGCGAAGAGTCGAACGGACGCCGAAGCTTTGCCTCGCGACGCCACGATCAAAACGCCGGGGAGGGACGGGACGGCGGTGGTGGGGGTGGATGAGTCAGGGACTCGAGGATATTGGCGAATGGGGGCGCTGGAACCGGCGAATTCGTCGAGAAGGGGAGAAACGGGTGAGGGCTATGGGGCGAGGACGAAGGGTAGAAGAAGATGGCGAAGCCGCAAGCCGGTCGAAGAGAGACGTGGACTTCGCAGAAACGGCGTCTACGGCGCACGGGCGCTTGCGGATGGACGCTCGCCGGTCGATCAAGGGCAAAAGGGGCTCGAAGGAGGGAGGACAAAAGCCACGAGCGAAGAGAACAGCGTTCGACCGTTTGACTGGGTGAAATTCGAGGAGATGGGTGGAACGGGCGAAGGTTGATACGCACAGCGATGGCTTTGAAATTCCGAGAACAAAGAGGGACGAAGAAGTCATGAATTTTTGGTCGTCGAATCAAGAGCACGGAGTAGGATCGCGAATGCGGGGCTTTGTCATGATGCGGTGCGCAGTTTCGTGGACCGTATCTATACGTGTATAGATGCGGTGCGCAGTTTCGTGGACCGTATCTATACGTGTATAGATCGGGGGGGTGGGGGGGGGACCATTCGTACAACGTCGGCAATCGCTCGCTTAACTTCGGCGGACTTTTGCGCCGACTCCGTGCGCACAGCCGGAAGTCCATTATTTAATTACGGTCTAATTTGATATAATTTCGCTGGGTTTAATCGTGAAACGGATTGATGTAATTTTTGATGATTCGGGTAAATGGGTTTGACGTGGAAACGGAGCATACGAATGGGTAGGGTGATTGAGAGTACGATGAATTTTTGAGTATGTTTAAATTCAGTCAGGTTTTTTGCAACAAGCAGTTTTGGTACGGATTTGTTTCTTGTTTATAACATTTTTTATTTTTTTGAGGGAATTAGGGTTAACGAGGGATATAATGTAGGAATTGGAACAATGAGGAATTAAATTTGGACCGTATTTACTCGGGTTTTACGCGAACCGATCGATACTGATAATGGCACAGCTGGAATGTTGTGTTTATACTCAACATTCCACTGGAACGGTCTGGAATTTTGCGTACATGTAGATGCTGTAAATGTTTGTGATAACAAGAATACCTTAAAATAGATTTTTATTATAATATATGCACCCACGGTAGAGCGTTGATACCGACGAAGTGCGACTCCAAGAAGGGGATTACAAAACGAAAGAAGAATCGATCGCGGCAACGACACATCTCGAACTTTCGCTCTCTGCCTTCTCGATCGTTTCTTCGTCAACAGCGGCGCCATCTGCCGCGGCAAATTTAAACGATGCTGACGCGCGTCTCCAGACCGTCTTTATCGGTTAGGTTTTTTTTTCTTCTCGAGGGAATCCTCGAGCACAACCGGCGTTGTGCTATATCAGATTGATGTGCCAATGCTCGGTTGATAAGAAAAAATTGTAAAGCGATGAGCTGGACCACGGGAAGCGGCATAGCGACTGAGTCGCCGCGAGTACGAGTGGGATAGCACCATCGACGGCTACGCCGGAGAGAGAGATAGAACGACGGTCGGATGTATCAATTCCTCTTATGGTTATGTGATACATATTTCTCTCGTTCGCTCGCGCTCCGCCGCAACCGCCCGTGGCACTAACTCACTCGCACTCGGTCGATTCAGCACGTACCCTTAATGGCTCGGATAAAATACGAGAACGGTTGACTGCGTGTCCAAATTCTGCAAGCAACCATTCTCATCGCTTATGCCGCAGGTCAACGGTGGCGAAGAAGACTGCTTTGGAATGATTCAGCTATCTTCCTCGCACTCCAAGCAAACCGGGGAAAGACGGATTGTCGTGAAGGCGCAGACGAATGATGATTCAAACTAGTAGTGCCTATTATGGCTAGTAGAGCCTTTGGCTGGAAATGTCTATAGCTGTTCTCGTTTATTTTTTGTGTGACCCTTTACGAGACGCACAAGTAACTTCCCGGTTCGCGAGTCGAGATTTATGGTTATTCACACTCACACCCACGCACACAAACATTTCGTTAAATAATACCCAAAATGTTATTTCGCTGTACAACCAATGGCCTTGAAAGGTGAAGATTTGCTGCAAAATCGATTTTCGATTTTTGGGGTCATCACAATAACTTCTCTATAAAATCAGGAAGTTGAGAAAACTTAATTTTTTAATTAAATTGAATAGGAATTATAGACCAAGAGCCTACAGCAATTAAATAATTTTGAATATTGTCATTGCATGAATTCCCATACCGGCCCATTAGACGAGACCCAAATGCCCCCCCCCCCCCCCGCCCCCTTCCGCAGTTCCAGGTGATCAGAGCCGGGCGAGGGGAAGCAAGCGTTTATTCTCTATCGCAGCGCAATGTATCATTCGTCAATCCATGACAAACAGAATAACAATGTGAGGAAATCTTTCAGCTCCGTCATCGTCGTTGTTTGATCAAAGCTTTTCCAGTTATTTTTATGTTCACCCCGTTCAGCCGCGTTCCTCCAGTCACAATCTAGCGAGCGAGGGCATAGCAATAACAGCGAGAATGGTTTCATATCGAGGGTAATTGTCGGACGCGGGCATGGCATCATTGTATTTTCCGGAATTGTGGAAATAGTTTGCTCCCGCGATTCGCCCTCGTCGGGTGTCGGACCAGTCGCACACTCGATTTTTCTTCCCTCATCGACCAATAAAAACCAGGAGGCGCGAAAAAAAAAAATAAAAACGCCTATCCACACTCGACGGTTTGGATCTCGTACGGAAAAACGTTTTTTTTTCGTATTTGTATTATTTTTTTCGTCTTTTTTTTTCGAGCCCACTGTTTGCAACGATTCGGGCGTTATGTGGTTCCTGGTGTTCGTTATTTTCACGGTTTTTCCGGACGCGAATGCTCGCAATGCTCCTTTAGTGAAGACAAATCACGGCACAGTTCGGGGCAAATGGTTGACCGGCGCGAGAAATATTTCCGTGGCAGCGTATCTTGGAATCCCGTACGCTGAGCCACCGACTCACGAGCTCCGTTTTGAGGTATTCAATGATTTTTATTTCATGATTGTCATCTTTTTTTTCCCGAATTCAATGATAAATTTTTCATCTTTTCTACATTATTCCGGCAATATTTCAATTTTTGTTTAAATTTCATATCTTTTGATGATATGGATTTTTTTTTCATATCGAACAGAGCCCGCGTCCGTGGACGGAAGTTTGGACCGATATTCGAGACACAACCGAAGATGGACCAATGTGCGTCCAATTGGCACGCGACGGTACCATTAAGGGGACCGAAGATTGTCTTTTTCTCAATATTTTCGTTCCTCTGGTAAAAATGTTATGTATAAAAAAGTTGGATATTTCCTTGATTTTTTTTTACAGTAAGATTGTTGCATAATATGACGCTTTTTGCGGTGACATTACGAGTCGTTTTAGCGTCACACATACGAAGTGTAACGAGAGCTTAATTATTCAACGAGGTTACGCGATACAATTTAGTAGGACGAAGCACCAGGTTGCAATATCACGTCATCGCACGATTCGACATTACATCCTCTGTGTTTATTACTATCGAAAAATATTCTCTTCTTATTCTAAACTTTGATAATAAATTTTATGACTCAGGGGTTAACAACGTCGGAAAAATCTAAGGAAATTAATCAAGGTTGATGCTTCAATGGAATTAATTATTTCGATATCCTAAAATAGCTGACATCACCGTCAAAACCGCGATGAATAAGAAACTTACTCATACGATAAAATTTCAGAAACAAAAAAAAAAGCAAAGAAACCCAATTACTAATTGTTCCTAAATTGAAAGAAGAACTTTAACAGATATCTACAAACCGCAACGTCCCAGTTCTGGTATTCGTGCACGGCGGTAGCTTTCTCGGAGGCAGCAACAACAGCACCTACTTCGCTCCGGATTATCTCGCCGATCGCGAAATTATTTTAGTCACCGTCAATTATCGTCTCAGCATTTTCGGTAAATTACAAACCTTCCCAAATTCGATCCAAGCAAATAAGAACCAACGTAACTAAATGTTCCTCACCAAATTGAATAAATATTTTAAATAAGAGCAATAATATCTAAATTCATTTAACCAAATTAGTGTATCGTTGTTTTCTACACATTTGAAGTGTATCGTGTCATGTGTATACTTCAGGATTTCTTTCAACCGCAACGGAAAATGTTCCCGGAAACGCAGGACTCAAAGACATTCGCGAAGCTCTTCGATGGATCGAGAATAACATAATGAACTTCGGTGGCGATCCAAACGCGACAACGTTGGTTGGTCAAAGCGCCGGTGCCGCGGCGGTGCATCATCTGGCACTTTCCCAAAGCACCGACGGTCTTTTCGACAAATACGTTACTCACAGCGGTTCGGCACTCGCACCATGGGCCATTCATCCGCCATTCGCAATGAGAATGAAGTACCTGGTAATCGCTCGGGAGCTGGGTTGCACAACCGATTACGACACCGTTGACTTCGAGCATTATTTGGTAAATGATTTCGACCCGGCCGAAGACGAGATGGCTTACACCCAAGCCATTCAAGAGGACGAAGATATTATTCGTTGTTTGAGACAACTCAATCCTACGAGACTCGCCAATAGCGTGAATATATTGGTACGATAATCAATTTTTGAATTTTTTTAACCCCTTAACCCTCGTCCAGCGCCATAGATGCCGTACAATTGTAATATTTACGTATTTTCAATCCCGATTAACTTTTTTCCGGTCGTTATCGCTCTGAGAAATAACACGATTTAGTTTATTTCTCTATGTACGTCAAATTTTGAAAAAAAATATCTCCACCCCCTCCCGAAATAGGAGATCGAGATAAAAAGTAAAAGTTACAATTGTATCTGTGCGACTGGCGATTAAATTTTATCAAACTTTGTTTAGCACGCTTGGAAAATGAATCCCTGGTGCAATTTTGGTCCGACGACGGAGGTGCCAAGCGATGACGCGATAATAACCAAACATCCGGTAAGAACTATAGAGCAACGTGAATTTCGAGATATTCCTTGGATAAACGGTGTCGTGGAAGACGAGGGGCTGTTAAAAACCTCAGGTGAGGTGCTGAATGCTAACGTTTAAACAAAAAAATCATTCGACTAGATTTTAAATTTTTTTTGGTTACGTCAAAATTTTTTTAGAATTATTTCTGAATCGACATCTGATGAAGGATCTTTTGGAAAATTTTGAGACCTTGGGTACACATTATCTCGAGAGTGACGAGATCGTTGAGAATTCAACTTTGTTCACTCAAGCTCTCAGTGAATTTTACTTTCCCAAAGGTACTGGGGCGATGCTGGACGGACTGTCGGACTACAATTTGACAATGGTAAAATTACCGTCTACTAACTTGAGCTTACATTTCGCGAGGTTCAATTATCGTAAATAAATAAAATTCAATAAAATAGTAACCGGCGTATAAAATTTGAAGATGACCGGAGATGGTTTGATAACGTGGCCCAGTTATTCGGCATTGAAACTTCAAGCGAAATTTATGAACGCAAGCGTCTACTTCTACCTTTTTTCGTACGAAGGAACATTCTCCAATACATACGTCGATGGAATTCCTCTTCGATATGGTAAGACTGAATAATTGCGAATGGAAAAATATTCATTCAGAAAAACAAACAGAAAATTAGAATGCATATCAAAATTAAATTGTTTCATCGTCTGGGAAGGAGTGGCGCACACCGACGACTTGAACTATTTGTTTCCATGCCTGAACAACAAGTATGCAGATCTTCAATTGCACAATACCGGAAGTGATTGGACGGTGGTGAATATTATGACCGAGTTGTGGTCGAATTTCGCTGAAAACGGGTATGATTATTAAATATCCGTCCGTCCAATTTACGAGAGAATGTTAGTCGTGTTTGATAAAATGTTGATTTACCAATTTTCATGCGCAGCAAACCGAGCGCCAGGCAAACCGTCGATTGGGAATCCTTTCAAGTGAATAACAGCTTTCTTAAAATCGGTTCCGGAAGATTACCGGAAATCACGCTCGAACAAGACTTTTTGTCCGAAAGAATGGATTTTTGGGAGTATTTGATGAGTAATGTAAGTCGACCGTTGGAAACATTATTTTTGGACGAAGATGAAGGGTCAGGTGAGGTTGGACAGAATAAACTTACTCCAACGTCCCGTGCAACTCGGTACCATATGTTAAATGCTGAAAAGGTATTTCTTATCTCAATTATCTACACACTGACGGTATTGAGATAATTACCAAAGAAGGATTATTAGGCGACTAAGATTCCGGAATAATGAGACGAAAAAAATTATATTTAATCGTAACAATAATAATAATAATAATAATAGGAATAACGATGACTTACAAATACTAGAACTCACAGATAAATATATTTTATATTCAATAGCACGAAAAACCCAATAGCTCGACGGAATTGCTTAGAAACAATTTGTCCGAATAAAAAGATATATTTTTTGTTTCGTTAATTTAAATCTGAAACTCTCATTGACTAATTAAAATAAATTAAAACTCGCTTTGTACGTAGTTTTTTCGTAACTATAACCATGGAGCGATGCAGGTGAAAAAAAGAAGAAGATATGAATTTTACGATAAAAGCTCGAAGGTAAGACGAAGAAAGAAAATGCAACCAACGTTGCCGTCGTCGGTATGACGGAAGCGATTCAGAATATTATGTTTCTACTATCGTTCGCACGCACGAGTACGGCGCCCGAAGCAAGATAAACCTGCGGCTATGCGTCAACGTCACTGTCTCCAGGTAACCCAAAGAATTGCAGGTGTATTCTCTTCAGAATCTTCTGTCCCATCTCCGCCTGTCCCCCGCACGGTTGAACCGCACACACGTGTTTTGTGAGCTTGGAAATATAGCGAGATGAAAGCAAAAATTAATGCTCGCGGGCACGTTCGCGTTACTCCCGCGTTTCTCGAATGAATGACTCTGGAAACGTTCACGGAAACTTTTGCATTACGCCTGATTTCTTCCGACTGCGCAATTGTTTGCTGTTTCTCATTTGAAAGAAAAAGAAAAAAGTAATAACGGAGCGAAGTCATCCGCATCACATTGCATCAGTTCAATACAGTGGCGTTCGCGATCATGAAGATTTTTCGAACTAGGAATCAAAGCGCGACGTTGTACGCGACGGTGGCCTGTATAGCCAACTTATTTGGACAGCGCCATAATTGTTCTTTGCCCAAATTGTTATCGATCGATTCTGTTTGTGTTTCTCATTCCCGTCTCTACTTCGCAAATAGCTCACTTCCGCATAGACCCAAGGGCCGACAGCGACACCCAAAACCCATTTCCAAGTACAACTGATACGAACACCACGATTCCAATGAATACCTCTCAAACAAGCGATATCGTCCCATCGACAACAATAATATTATCCTCGTTTTCCTAATTATTTTTCGTTTTTTTTTCGTTCCAACGTTCCAATTCTCCTCGCCCGAACTTCCGGCGAACCGTTGGTCGGATTGTACGCACAAACGGGTGCATCCGTTTCATCAGCATCCCGTCGATAAACTCAAGCCCGAGAAGTGTGCTCGTGGCAACGTATGCATGTTTATTCATCAGGCTGTCCGTTCATTACCCACATGACAATATTGGTTGATGGGAATTGCTTGTATCACGTGATACGCACCATTTGTTATGCGGGCGAGTTCCGATCGCTCTCGCCGAGCTCACCCCCCCGCTGGCTCCGTCGTTTCTCTCGACCTCGCGCGACCTCGCTGGTGGCCTACGCGCTCGTATGCGTGCGGGGGTGTGTACACGCGCTCGGGCCTTTTGCCGTAGCATCATCGAGCAGCATCGTCGGGTTTCGATCTAGCCGAGCGATGCGTTGGTCTCGCTCCGGTGTGCGTTGGTTCGGGAATGACCGGGCCGCGGTACGAGTGCCGGATATGCCGAACGGGTCACCGAGGAACGCAAAAGCACCGATGATAATCATGATGCTCGTTTGGGGATGAAAATGGTATGCGGTGTGTGCGATTGCGGTGAGCCACTCGTCCCGCATTTAATACGGACCAAGTCCATCGCAAAACCCATGCATGCGCGTAAATGCTCGCGAGCGCCCCCTCCGAAAGCCTCTGTGCGCTCTGTGCTTTGGTCGGAGCGTCATTAGGGCTTATTGCGGAATTTGGAGACGGGTTACCGAATGAAATGAATTTGAATTGGACGAAACGCCATGGGGATGAATCTGCGTGGACGCGGTGCGGGATGCGGAGAGAACGGCGCGAAGATGGGATGTGGAGTCGATTATACGGAGCGGAATATGCACTCCGGGGTCTACGGGGTTTTGTGTTAGAGCTGTGTGGCGCTGGGACGAGGGATTTCGTAGTTGTTCTGGGTTGGTTTTAGTTTTTGGCTTTCAGTTGAAAATACAAAATGGGATACCCGTTTTCGAAAGATGTTGATTGAAGCGAATAGTTGGGAAGAAGGGGATTGTAGCGATGTTCGCACGTAAATTTCTACGATTTAAATAGAGCATCTTACAATTTACTCGCAGTTCTAGTCGATTATTGTTCCACAGGGATATTCATATGGATAATTCTCTGGCTGTTGTCAGACTATTATTCAATTCTCCGACTTATAATTTTCCAATTAATCAATTTTCTGATCAGTTTGCTTGGCAGGCTTTCTCGAGCCTGCCAATCAACGCGATCCTAGCAGCTTTGATTCCAGCCCAGCCACTCAGCGACACCTGGTTATTCCAGCTGCAACCGCCATTGAAGTGCATGTCGGCAATATCAGGCGCTCGCTATACTGACGGTCGATAATTTATCATTTTAAATAAATTTGTTCTTCGTCTCAAGATTTTCTTCACCGTCTCAAGGACATGATCGCAGTCCTAAGTCTCCCTGTCCTAAAGCCTTCGTCACTTGGACTGGCGCGCCATCTAGTCACTTTTTTCTTGACTCAAGCGTTGTCCTTACTGACCGAACTCTACACGGCCTCTATCATGACAGAAAACAAAGTAAAATATGATTCTTTCGAAAGTGTCTCATTAAACATGCTGACTTTACTACGCCTTACAATCGTAGATATTCATATCTCCATATCCTCTTCAAATGAGCGATATCGCGTCGAGGATGCGAACCTCGCGAGGGCGTTTCCTGTTCGCATCCGCCATATGCAAATGGACCAGGAATGTCGATTACGTTTCAACCCCGATGACGATGAAAACGAGCCCGCATCGACGTCGGGTGAGATGCTCGAGTACGAGCGGAAAGCTGTCCGCGACACGACTGCACCGCGGACAATGCGCTAATGCCCCATATTGTTCGGCTGTGTAAAAATTGACCCCTCGTTACATCGTTGATAATGGAAATGGTTCAGGGATGAAATCCCGGATCTCCAACATTGCGTATCGAGCTCGGCACAATCCATATATATTCCACGTTGCCAATTTCATGCCAGACGGACCATTTTCTCGACTGACAAATCGGTGACGCGTCCTTTGAAGTAAAAAAAAATTCATCGAAACCCGAATACACCATTTTTTGTCAAACCAACTAATTTGAATAAATAGACAAATAAATTAATAAATGATAAAATAAATACTTAAATAAATAAATACATAAGTCAAATGTGGTTTTCAAGTTTCTGTATTGTCATTTTTCCTTAGGTCGATTACGTCTAATTTTTTCTAACTTTTCTCGACTGTAAAAAGTATGGTTCATAATAAATAAGCCAAGAGTCGGCGGCAATGGAGGCGGTGTAAGCCTTGCGCAAGTGTGAATTCGCATCGCATCGATAAAAAAAAAATAACCCTAGTTTTTACTCAATTCTCAGGGATTCACACAGCAGCCGAAGGGAAGCCTCGCAAAGCACAAAACCGCCCTACACCGACAATTCCAATCAGTCTTGCACCACTGAATTCTAAATGCGGAGACCTAACAATCAGGAATACAGAAGTGTGTAGAAAGACGCGGTTCGGCCCTCGAACGAGAGGAAGCCGAGAAAGAGTCGAACCGAGTCGAATGAACGTGGATATCGTTCCGTTGTCCTAATCCTGTTACCCTGACCACTGTCACCGACCTTTTTATTAATATGTTAATTTCATAGAAATTTCGTGTTCCGCGACGTCGATCGAATTATTGAGAAATAATTCGTTGAAACCTAAACGAACCGCGCTGATCGCATTTGTACATGTAACAATGATAAACGTTCGAATCCCTGAGGGTTTGTTGCCATTGTGACCACGTGTAATGCGATACACGATCGAACAGGGTAACATACAGACGCAAGGTTCGAGTCCTCTTCGTCGTCTTCCTCGAAAGTTTCGGGTTTCTCGTTTGAGGATTTGAGCCCGAAGCCATTTTTCCTCTTTCGAAGTTCGACATTCTCCTCCTTTCTTAGATTCATCGTCGATTTTTGTAACAGGCGAGCAGGATTGTACCGGGCTCACGCCGTTTGTACGCCCTACCACCAGAATATCGAAGTTTCTGAGTGAATTACATATATCGATACGGATTATTAAATTATCATAATTGGTATTACTTCGCGGAAAACATATTTGTCGTTTACATTATTTTTTAAAGAACATCTTTCGAATTATGAGAAATATATTGCACCGCTTGATTGGCAACAATGTTCGAAGGATTGGGATTAGGTTTGTGGGAAAAACAAAAGAAATCGACTAATCCTCATGAGTGCCTAATCTGCGTCGATTCGTTAATCCCCTTGAGGACGTCAAACATTTTCGGCTCCAATGAGTTTAAAAGAAATTTCACCGTCTCGAAGATCAGGAGAACACGAGAGTAAGGAGCCAGTCTGGTCCCGTTTGTCGCAATGAGGCCTCACGACGTTTCGCGTCGGCTGTCCCTACGAGGGTCTCCCTTGTTACCCCCCCTTTCCATTCCTCACAAGCACCATCGCATCGAAATACAACGTGTTGTTTGCAAAAAAAAAATCGGCCCTTTTCGAGCGTACTCGCTAATTTTGCAAAATAACAATCGTGGAAGCTTCGACAATAGCGAGGCAATACAAGATGGAGATTCAACACATTATACATGCCCAAAATATACGGTGTTCGTTTCGTCGTAGATGCAACATCGTTTCCACTAAAATAAAACAGTTTCCCAACCACATTAATTCCCCATAATTATTTTTCGCTGCATATTTAAACAATTTTCTGTTTCATACAACAATTTATTTTTATTCATTTGTTTTTAGGCAAGTGCAGACAACGCTGCGTCATTAATATAATACAATCTTGTCATTCGTGAAAACAATGGGATAAACAATCTGCACCGATGCCGAGTTAACGAAAATTCGTCGTTGGAGAGAACGTTCCTCGCCTATTCCCGTGCTGCATCGCGCGTCTTCCCACCGGGGGCGCCGGTGGCGCCAATGCCACGGCGGATGGCGTTTAATATCAGGTGAAATCCATCCCGGCGTTTCCAATCAATCGGCTCCTTCCGGCGTTACCAGAGGAACATGAGTCGTGCGGGAAAACCAAACTTTCCTATCGCTTTCTCTCTGCCTCCATTTGTGGGCGTGATCGCCGCTGGGCGAGAAAAGGTGCGTGCGTCGGGGGAGCTTGCACACACCGAGCCCTCAGCTGCATACCAATCTATACACAGATATATATATATATATATATATTTGTAAGCACGCACACACACGCGTATATATATATGCGTACACCCGGTATCGAAAGACTCTTGAAGGGTGTCATGGGCTTCGAGGCTTCGAATTCCTAACATGCCGCTTCGACGAACGAGTCGTTACGCAAACGTTCAACGGACCCCGGAGAAGTCGATAATCCACGTACGACGACCATATGAGTCTGGAAACGCGCGAAAATGTCTCGAAGGAAGCGAAAGAGCTTCTTGGTCAAGTGCTTCGAGCCACACATCGAAATCCGGATTTCAAAATCCCCGAGGAGGTCTTCTAATACAGCCGAGAGGGCGTTCCTCCCCAATTGGCCCTCCAACCCCCCGAAAATCAGTCGCTCGTGCAACGCCCCTAGTGACCCTCAAAATTTTATTCACATCGAAACATCGAAAATTCCCGAACAAGAGATTCCAAAGCAACGAAGTCGATCGAGTCAGGGGGGTGGGAGAGGGTTGTCGGAATGGAGAAATTATTATTACAAGTACGAATTTCACGTAACAGGGTCTTGTCGGACGAGTGTGCTGCCCGAACGCTTCTCAGATCGATGGCGTAACAGCTCGGTGGTTTATCAGGCGAGCAGGACGGTGGTGAAGGTGTCGAGGAGGCGTCGAGGGGGTCGCACCCGGCCGGGAATCGAATTCCCACAGACGCGAAGGACCGGAAAGATGGATGGTACAAGTGCGACGACTCCCGGTACTAGACGGGCTTCCCTCATCGATCCCCACTTCCACGACCGGCTGGCATGCGTGACGAATCACGGGCGGGCTGTGCGGGACGGACGTATATAATATAAACATATAATATATACAAATGTCGGAGATGGCTCACACGCGCGTGTAAATAATACGACAATTATGTATCGTCGTCGCGAAATTTTGATTTTGCCACGGAAATTGATGAGAATTAAAATTTATGATATCCATACATATATTTTATAAATAATAGTTGGATAAAATTTGACGGACAGGGGTGACAAAGTGGGCGGAGACTGACCATTGTTGAAGCTCAAAAAAATATCTACCTCTGTAGATATATGTGTAGAGGGAAGGAAACAGAGATAGAGCTCGGTGCACACCCTAATACCGGGAATAACTTAATCCAGTTGCCGCTGATAAAGGGTTGAATAAAATATATTCACATATTCGAAACAGGAGCGCATCTCGGGGAAGAAGGTCGGACACCGGCGGCACCGCTCAGCGTCGAATGGGTCCAACGAACGAGGCGCTCATTCGCTCCGGTTAGCTGGTTGTCCGAACGGGGCGGATAAAATAAAATCTTATGTAAACAACATTCAAAAATTAATCCGGGCAAGACCGAATTATGAGTTTTATGAAACCAAATGGAACATATCAAAATATATCTTCGTCTCGCTAACAAATCTGAAACTTCATTTTGTTTTTTCTGATATAATAATCAAGGGATTTATTCCGTTGCGCAGACTTTTTTTATCCGCATTACGGATCGTCGAATGTTTCTGGCATGAATTAATGGGATGGATTTGCCAAATGATTCATTTCAGAATAAAATACTTTATCTATTCGGATTAGTTCGATAAATCGCAATAATCGAACTATCGCATCTTGTTTCGTTTATTTTTTCATTTATCGTAAATGGAACCATGGACTGGTTATTGCGACTTCCGGTGGTGCAGACGATGCACCAAGATGTCGAAGACGTTATCTCGAGCGTGTTGTCGCGTCTGTAACATCGGGAACTCGTGCAGGAGTACTTGCACGTACTAGGGTAACATCCACGGGCTAAAGGACTCGGAAATATTGCTTTGCAAGTGCACCTGGTACCTGTCGAGAGTTCGATTGTCAAGAAACCCATCTAAAAGCCAATCAAACAAATACCCCTCTGCCAGCAAGAAATTGAAACAAACATAAAAACAAAAAAAACCTACAATATGCATTCTTACAATAAACTGATTAATTAACGCAGAACCGGATAGATTGACGAATAAACATGTAAAATCTAAAAATAAGGACCTTTATTATTTTAAATATCGCTAGTACCGCCCTTGGCCTGCAAGGTGGCCTGTGACACCTCGGGTTCAAAGGATCCAAGCTCCTTTGGTCCGCAGCCCGTAGAAGCTCCTGCATCCTCCTGTTCGCCTGACAATTGTCACCATCGTTCGATTAATATTCGCGCGTTCAGCTCGAAACTCGCTAAACAAATCATTCCCACCATCTATAATTTCCTCAAATATTTCTACGAATCGAGGCTCGTATCGAACTCTCACCCTTCTTTATACAACTTCATTTATTCTTTTGTCTTTTCAATTCATACGAAATTAATTCTTGTATTTAAAATTGTATCGAATCGATATCCATCTCCTCGTGAGCCTTAAAATGTGTATTAATGCGATTGTCCGTGTCCCACTTTGGGACAATGTGCAGTGGGACGGATTGGTTGATCCGGTTCGAAGCACGTTGCTACCAGGAGCCCAGAAATCGTACGGGTAAAACTATTATTGGATGACATACAAATGTCGCAGGAGAGCATAAAAGGTTTCAACGAATTTCGCAGTGACCGCGTGGATATCGATTAAACCCGAATGAACCGAGCGGAGGGTCAGATGCTTACAACGAAATTTCACGAACGTCTCGATAATTTCGTAAGCGTGTTCGCGATAACGCAATCGAACAACGATGGGGAGAGAGAGAGAGAGCACTTCGAGTCGTGACTGTATGTATAACGTATATATGCGGTTTTCGCGGAGGGATCTTTGGGCGAACGTGAAAATAACGTTGTTCCGGATGATGCAATGGTAAACAGCTGGACCAGGACTTCATGGGGACCGGAGAGTTCTTCAGCCTTCGGGGCCATCCCAAAATTAGGACGATGAAATAGGGGTGTAGCACGTGTGACTTGGCTTTATAGAGTTCAACGCCCAGCCAAGGGGGCGTTTCGATGCGGGCGTTTGATGCCTCGCAATTTCGAGGGGAAGATATACACATATATATATAAAGACTATATGTATATTGGGTAAACGTTGTATGGATTTAGGTATTACACATAATTGATTAGATATAATTTTAAATGATGCTATTTATTAATTATTTAGATTTATATCAAATGTGTGAAAATATACTTTCATCAATATAACGATATATTTTATACTATATAATATTATTATAGTACCATATTATTGAACGATATAGGTATAAATTATGTTCATCTCTTGTGAAATTTCATCGAAAATATCTCGTTTTATTATATTTCAACCGTGTTCAAATATTTTGTCGGCCACATGGCATCACAGCAACTCGAAAAAATGTAGGGGGAGTGATACAAAGTATCCAGCCGAATGTGGCAGTAACAACTGCCGTATATGCGCCCAAACACCCTATACTGGGCTCGAAGTCCTCGGACCATCTCCCAAATTATTCCGGAAACCACGGAACCTTCGGGAGGTTATTATGTAGAAAATGGATAATACTTCGATTGCCTAAGGATTGAAATTTCTCGTGGAGGACACTCCCCTGAGTAGTTTCTCACGTAAATGTTGGGCGTGGAAACCAAGTCTTCGTATGGTTACGCATGGTTGAAAGTCACTGATATGACTTAACGCAAAAATATATAGATTACGAAATGCAGTGGGGGTGCCTTAATTGCAGACGACCCTCAGGGTTAAGTTAAGGGTTCGGGTTCGTTTAGTGGAGGGTTTTTTTTTAACCCTTAAGACTCGAAACATTCTAAAATTAAAGCTACTTTAGTGACTTTCAACCACGCGTAACCAACGAAGACTTGGTTTCCGCACCCAACATATAATATACGTATATGGAATTACTCGAGGGAGTGTCCTTTATAACATATTTCTCTGTCCCATGAGAATCAGGGTTGTGTCCACTCCTTGCATTATTTCCCCCTCGGGAGTTTGATCTGCCGTATTTACTTATTTAATTTTTCTCTCTCAACGACTACGATGAGGTCGATTAAAAAAAAAACATCACGCCTATTTTCCAAGTGGAAAAGGATGATGAATAATTAAAGGGCCTGAAGGAAATGTGAGTTTGTGTTTCTTAATGACGTCTTTTGAATGTGTGCGCTCGTGTGTGCGTGTGTGTGTGTGTGAAAACGAGAGGCTTGGTGCCCTCATGCCGTTTCCGAACCGCCTCTCGTCGTCAAGGTTCCGCCCCGCGAGTTTGACGCCCTGCCCTCCGCGGGTGCCGCCCCCGCTCATTGAACAGGAACACAGAAACCCGGAGAAACGTCGTCGGGTTTCGCGTGACCGTAAACCCTGCCGGGAACCGACGGCTGCGGCACACTCAACCGGAAGTGATGCGAAAGTGAATAGAATACCCACGAGAGCGTGAATTAATCCTCAACGGACACACTACCGTGGAATTTCATGACGATCACAGGCGGGTCCTTCCGACCCCGAGGGTTGAGAGTTGGGATGAAAATTAAAGTTTTCGTTTTTTTCAATGGAAGCACGCCAACTTATCTTTCGTCTCTTCAAAAATTAAGAGTAATTGGTTGTTATTTCTCAAAAATTAACCGGAATCACAATTTTTCTATTTAATTTACAATTTATTATGCATGGGAGCAAAAAGAAGGTTTACTCGCTGAGAAAAGAGTTTTATAAAATTCGTTCGTTGTGCTAATTTATCGGGAAAATATTTTTTCAAATGACGATGAACGAAAAATAGTGTATTTAATTATGTCCGAAAAAGTTGTGACATTCTTCAAGCCCACGTCTCTCACAGATACGTAAGGATCTCGTTCCCCCCTCCTCCTCTTTCTTCTTCTGTTCATTTTTATCTTCTATATTTACTCGTCAGTTGCAAATACTCTATGAACCTACAGACCCTTATATATTTATTTTTATTTTCATTTCCGTAACATCCTCTTTATTTGATTTACTTGTCAGTGCGTGTAAGTTCGTAAGCTTATATAAGTGATGCCCTTTGGGAGAATCGCTCCAGGATATAATAACCGCTTCATTAATTTATTTCTTCTTTCTCCCTCTCTCTCTATCTCTCTCTCTTACGTCGAGTACGATAAATCGCCGACCGTATCTCCTTGACCCCCCTCGCCCCGGTATTTGCGTCTCGCCGAGACAGAAGTGAATCTCCATACGTCTGACCAACAACCCGCGTTGCCCCGTATCTACCAGACTCTTATCCACAGGCTAGTAAGGTCGTTGTTGAACACACAAATGCGGGACGGCGCGGCGCAAGAGTCAAACGATCGAGCCAGTGACGGCATCGCGTGTAAACCGCTTCGTCCCGACTCTTGTCAGATTTTTACAAATCGTCGAATCACTCACGACAAACAGTCTGGTCTCGTCGTTTGGACTACGAGCCGCTTCTTATGCCGTACGAATAATATTCATTACCATCAATTTTTCCCCAACAATCAGTTTTTTTTCGTCAACATATTTATTTCTCCGTATTTCTTTCTTTCAATTTATTTCCCTAAGGGAATGCAAATTTTTTGCTTGAACACATTAAATTGATTTTGATTTAAAAAAACGAGGATTTTTAATAATTTTTCGTTGCAAGGATTGAATATTGTTATATTTTTGCTGTTGGAATGTCTTATTGTGAAAATTAATCGTTAGTGTTGGAATACGTTCTCATTATTTTTTGTTGACAACCGAGTGAGACTGCCCCCGCTCGTGCGAAACGTATTATCTCGAGACGGGACTTGCGTCAATCGATTTTTCCTAGTACCATTCTCTCCTTCTTATTCTCCCTCTTTTCATCTCCGTCTGTTACGTATCGATCATCTATTCGCGGGACAACACCAGTTGGAATTCGAGATTCTGTGCGTCGAGTTGCCGCGGATTTACGAAGCGTTCGGGATCAAACAATTCAAACTTGCGGGGAGAGCGTCGAACACGAGTGTTTTTGTTGTTGTTGTTTTAAAAATATAGTTCTTCGAATCATCATTAAACTCGCAAAATATGTTTCAATGTAACCACCAATAAGAATTTTTTTTTATTAAAATGTGAAGTAATGAGGCATTGATCTTGTTTTTTACAAATGGTTTTTTTTACCCGAGAGGACGATGAGATTTGTGCAAGGATTGCTAATTGAAGTGTGATAACTGTTTTGCAAGGAGCATAGTGATGTTATGAATTAATTGAGAAATAAAATAAGGAAATCAAAATAATAATTAATAAAAAATAAAAATAAATTGAAGAATAGTGAAAATATAAATCAACGGTGATGTTTCTGAACGATACTCTGCTGGTGTTAATGTACACTGCGAACATGATGGCGACTCTACCGAACAAGACCGACAGTCCGAGACCGACCGAGGTCGAGGTGAAGCGTCATAATGTCACGACCACGACCATGTCACCTGAAGAGGAAGCCAACAACTTTGACTTCGAAGACGGTACGATTAAAACCATTCGTTTCTTCAAGTTCTTTACGTCCTTACGAATTATTTTTCAATATATATTTCATTTATTCGTTACAGCAGATTTTTTTTCTAAACGGTCTACCAATAAATACAAAAATAAAACAAAAAATACAAATAAAATAACAATTTTTTATTTATTTATGTAGATGTATAAATTAAAAATCCAGGATTGCTTCATGTTCGTTGACCAAAAGTTTTCCTAAAAGATCCAGAAAATTTTGACTTTGATCTATGATTTACAAAAATTCTTCGTCTTTACATTTTTTTACATTTACTCGGCACTTTTTCTTTACTGAATAAATTACAATCGAGCGAAAAACTTTGCAAGCAAATTGGTATTAATTCCTTCTCATACATAATGACGAGTATAATAATAATTGGTTTCAAAACGGTTTACATAAGCAGAATGGTACATGTGGCGTTGCTACAGGCCATACGGTTGCTTCTACATCGGTGCCCCTTGGTCCGGTGAGAACCGTCCGGTCTCGACGTTTCCGGGTCGTCCGGACGCCGTGGCTCCTCATTACATGCTGTACACGCGCAATCGTTCCGAAGAACCCCACGAGCTGCTTATCGACGATTTCGAAACAATTCTAAAATCCACTCTCAACAATTCCACCAACGTCTATTTCATCATTCACGGTTATCTCGATAGCGGGGACAAAACGTGGATCTTAGTGAGTTTTGCGAATAAAATTGCGAAAAAACAAACATTAGATACAACATCTGAAATTATAAGAAAAAAAATTTCACATCAGCAGCGAAACGAATATTAAAAATTATAAACTATACAACAATAATAAAATATGAATAACAGAATGAGAAAATATTTGCAGAGAACAAAACGAGAATTGCTGATACGAGAGGATTGCAACGTGATCGTGGTGAACTGGATCGGAGGTGCCGGTCCACCGTATCCCCAGGCAGTGGCCAACACGAGATTGGTCGGTGCGATGACTGCAAGATTAATTGCTCAATTAATCGAAATCGGTGGAGTGACGACACGGAAGATTCACGCTATCGGTCATAGCCTCGGAGCTCACACCTGCGGTTACGTCGGTTATCACCTCAGAATTCAGTATGGCTACACTCTCGGTCGAATTACCGGTAAAAAAAAAATAATACTCCAAAATCAATACTTAACATTTTTGTTTGGAGTTTTTTTCTAAATAAGAACAGCGAGATGTCAGATTTTTCGAATGTAAAACAGACGCCTTTTTTTATCTGTTGAATTCGATTGTATTTTTCTTTTTCCAGGACTCGATCCGGCTGAGCCTCACTTCAGTAACACGTCGCCGATGGTCAGACTGGATCCCACGGACGCTGATTTTGTTACCGCAATTCACACGGATTCGAGTCCATTCATCAGCGGAGGTTTGGGAATAAGTCAGCCTGTCGGTCACATTGATTACTATCCGAATGGCGGTAGAAATCAGCCGGGCTGCAACAATGGCGTATTGAATTCAATAACGTTGGAACGAGGAAGTTTCTTCCGAGGCAAATTAATTCTCAACATTTTTTCAAAAAGCCCAAAAACAATCACCGGATGATTAAAAAAATTATTATTCATCGGATTTTTTTTCCATCCAACAGGGATTAAAAGATTTCTCGGTTGTAATCACATACGAAGCTACGATTATTTCATCGAAAGCATCAACTCCGCGTGTCCTTTCATCGCGGTGCCCTGCTCCAGCTGGACGCGTTTCCGCGAAGGCGCCTGCTTCGATTGCGTCAATCAATATTGTCCGAGATTCGGATTCGACGCTCAGCCCGGCAATTATCACGCATCCGTTTATCTAATGACGGCATCGGAAAAACCTTTCTGCAGTGAGTCTCATACGCGTATGATATGATTTGTGCTTAACCCTTAATGGCCACACGCCGATACTTCTTTCACGAAAATTTTTCAAGTCTTCAAGTATTAGAAGCAGTTGGTTCTTTTAAGAAATTATGATTTCAATATAGTTGAGAGAAAATTTGAAAAAAAAGGTCAAAACAGCTGAATCCTGAGTATAGCAGGACGCCTCCGCTAGGGGGCGCTCGACTGTGTCACGCCGCGGATTACGAGCATATTAATATATATTCACTTTCGCTCAACCCACTACTGTCGTTCGTTGGATTTGTTTTCAGAGGGTCACTACAGAGTGACGATAAACATATCAAAGACCGACGAGAGCCTCGTTCACGGTGGCGAAGTCGGTATGTTCGTCATTCGAGTTATCGGATCGACTGGAAAGACAACGGAGAAAATGCCCCTGAGCGTGAATTCGGAATATTACGAACCTGGTACCGTCCACAGCATCGTATTGCCCGGCGATGTCGTCGGCAACCCGGAAGCCGTTGAAATCACGTGGGAGTATCAAACTTCCGTTTTCAATCCGTTGACCTGGCGGCTTCTTCACAAACCAAGAGCGTACATCGACTCCCTCACCGTCGACAGCCTCGAATCCGGTCAAGGGTATGCGTCTGTTATATCCGCCATCTTACCGCTCAAAGTAGATTTTTTCCCAAACATACGCAATAATTCTCTAACTTTTGACTCAAACGGACCAAATAATTCTCGGGCTTATAAACTAAAACGTACAACAAAATTCGCCGACCAAATCGAAACGTACGAAACAATTCTTTGACTTCTGAACCAAATCATACGAAAAAATAACTCTCTGATTTTTACACTAAACAAGATACGAAACAATTCTCTAAGGATTTTAAAACTTTTCAGCCTCACATTATGTACCGGAAGTTCGAAAGCTCTGATCGCGAACGAGCCGAGAACCCTGACCCCGGACAACTGTCAAAACGACGACGTGAATCACGTCCATACGTGATCGACCGATCAACGGAATATCACTTTATCGACTGAACAATGCAAAAAAGGGTGCATCAGCTTTGTGCATCGAATAAAAATCTGGGGTTTTTAAATCGTGGCGAACGAGTCGACATGAGGTTCGAGCAGCCGCTGGACGATGTACCGGAAGCCAAGTATTTTTCTCGCCAGTTCATCTACGAAGAAGTTGCTCAAGGTTTAATCTTCCAGAATCGTATTATCTATCGATTATTCCGATTAAAACTCAATCTAATCGATTAAAAATGCAATACTATAGAATAGTTTTTTTTATTACATCCATAAGTTCCATAAGATTTCACCTCCATCGCTCTTCATCTTAACACGAAATAACATGACTTTGATGTTTTAAATTTGTGTTTCAAACTGAATTGTCTTATCTTTACACTGACCACAAGACGGCTAACGCCACCTGCTGGCTGTCGACAAACGGCGTGCCGATAATCACGCAATCTTGGTTTTAGAATAAAAATACCGTTTTATAATTCTGTTAGGCACTTTGACCGCGCTTACCGTCGGCAATGAAACATACCTGGTTACCCACAATCCCGTTCGCCTCAAACTACATGAAATGCATGCCGACGAAGACAACGAAATTCATTCAATTACAAATTTTTATTTTATAATTTCAATAAAATCATTTTTCACCCGATAACCTGTTGCTGAAAATATGTATCCTGATTATGAATTCTAGTACTGACGTACTAGACAAATTTATGGTGAATCTATTCCAGTTAATTCAGACGTCTAACAATGATAATAATAATATTAATAATCATTATTATCATTATAATAATAATTATTATTAGAAGAATAGAAAGAACGGAAAAACATTCGACGGTAATATTACAAGAATTATTAGAGAAATAATAATAATTATTATTATTATTCTGAATTATTATTTCTATCAAAGTTCAACAACGAATCTTTCTTTTTCTCGTTCAAAAAATTGCTTCAATTATATTATCAGATGCCTGAATTAACAGGACGGTTCAATCTTTTCTCGATTGTTAATCCCACGAATTTCACGAATCTGAGACATCGTCAATGATAAGTATATCCGTGCAACAAAATTAACTGAAAATGCTGAAAACTACGACGGTAGCGAGAAACAATAAATGGGACGCACACGACACGACGATAAAACAACGAGCCGGCCATCGGTTGTGATCAAATGTTCCGGTACGTATGCGAGGGAATCTCCGTTGCACTCAGTCGGGCACCGGCCTCTTTGCTCTCCGGACGTATAGTCTCTCGAAAGGCTCTCGAACTGTGTGGCACAGGCTATCGAGGAGAATATATATAAGTAACAGAGTTGCTTGTCGTCACTTTCACACGCCGGCAAGTCGGGCTCTAAAAAACACGCCCGAAGCGGCAAACCGAAGCTCCGATCGTATCGACAAACAAAACGTTCACGAAAAGATAACAATTCAAACGATTTTTAACCAAAAAATTACAAAACGTTTTTATTTCTTCGCTTTCCCGCGGTTGTGTGGGTGTACGTGTGTGTGATTTTATGAAATTTATTTTAACGCTTTTTTTCGGAGAGAAAAAAGTGCGAAAGTTTATTTGGGGTTTCGAGGATCACTTTAGCGATAAACAATTTTTTTTTTAAATCAGTGCTACATATTTGTTGATTCGTAAATACCGGAAGTCAACCACGAGGTCATGCGCGCCATGGCCCATCAGTGACGACCGCAGAGAGAACGGTCTCTGACATGACAGACTAAATTCGAAGAAAGTGAGTTTCCATCTTATCTTGATTAATTGAAAATTCATTCGTGGATTTCGTTTTGAAAACGAATATTCGTCAAATTCAATTCAGATTTCTTCGCACGAATCTCCGAGACTCTAATTTACCTGCAATAGCTCTTCCCCCCACTAAATAATATACCAAAATAAAAACGGCATTAAAGAAATATCGTCCAGAAAAGAAAGCACAACAATTCTACGCATTTCATTTTTTTTTTTAATCGAAGAATTCTCCGACACTCTGTATAAATTTCTAAACACTGCTTTCAGAAATCGAATCTACTTACAATTAACCTCTTCACATCAAAATATTCAAAATTATAATCACAACTCCATCGATTAACAAAATAATGAAATACAATAATCGTTATTAATATCTCGATTACTATATTCTCAAGAATCAAAACCGTGCCTGCTGCGTATAGGAAAAAAAAACTTTGAAATCGTGTCTCCTGTGAAGACCCGTTAGACGTTGGCGCGCGAGCGCGCGTCATACGAGTTTAGAGCAGGTCGGGATGCATGCAGTAGTGCACGAAATAGACACGGGCGCGCCACCAAGTGCTCAAACGTGCACATACACTTTGACTAATCCCGCACGAATGTACAAATCGCCTTTCCCCCCTGCCCCTGCCTAGTCTTTCGGAGCACCGCCGCACGCGGGCAAAGGTACACACACGTATCGTCGTGTGTTCGTGCAGGCGCAGGACGGAAAGAAACACTCCAAGCTCCAAGGCAACTGCGCTTTCACCACGAGTAGATGTATTGAGCTACGCCACGGCTCGGGATCTGCAACGCCGAGTACATACGCTATCAAACGTGTACACGAATTGAACCTAAGATTTTACATCAACCGGGATTGTAATTTCAATTTCAAGACGCAACGGCCGCATCAATAAAAATCCAAACTTCGGTCATTATTGTCATCATCATTATTGTTATTGGTATTTTTATTCGATTCGAAAGAACGGTTGAAACTTTTTACGTTCTGGAGCTCCGAGAAACTTGTGCAAGGCTGCGTTAAACAAAATATTTTGCATTGACTGAAATTGCAATTTCAATCCCGAGATGCAACTACGGCATCAAATAAAAATCTAAACTTCGGTCATTATAATACTAATAATAATAATAATTAATTTTTTCAATTTAATAAGGAATAACTCGGAAATGATCGCATTAACGGCATCCACATCCGCGAAAATAGCTTCCTGATGTACATGCAAGACCTGGATGGGAAGCGTTCGAATCAAACTACGTTCACGCGTGCCGTCCCATCAACCTAAATAACCTAATTAATATCAACAGGTATAGGTCAGGAGACGCGCTCGAATGGCCAATCGCTTGGAATGGGGGTATTAAAGATTCGACTCAAATACTTTCCATTTTCATCCGAACGAAGCCTGAACCGAAATGTACGACCGGCATTCAGTAGCACTTACCAATATATATTTATCAGAAAATACTGTCAATCACTACTGGCACGAGCTCTTTTTAAACGCTATTTAGAAATAGAAAATAAATGTAAAAAACATCGGTATTGATTATAATGATTTACGATGCAGTTACGATTGACATAGAATGAACTATTCTAGTGTGGATGGAAAGAGTTATTCACCCGTTTAATGATTTACGAGTGTCTCACTTGTCGTGACAACATTTATACACAAATTGACACGTTCGAAGGATAACGAGTTGAAATAACAACGTTGGGTATGATGAAAAAAGAAAATTAACCGGTGTATAACCCCGTGACCGTGCACACTTGGTGTGAGTGGACGATATGTACACGCGATCATCGAACGAACGTACGAATTCGGGATACCGATCAATCATATCCCAAGTATTTTTTAATAGCACGCGTCCATGGCGTTCGAAAAAAATAGCATGGATGAGCATGTGTTCAATAAAAGTTCATCAAAAATATTCAAATTAACGAATAATCATTGATTATAATCGCTATGTGAACTATATGTGAATAAACGCCCATCCTTCACAAGTAGGTCGATCTCAAACCGAATCATATATCGATCTGCGTGCCGATCTTTATCGCCGAACGGCGCCTCGATCCGTACCGGTTTCCGATTTCCAAACGGCATTGTATCGATCGCGCATTGCGATCCAAGGACGTCTCTCGCGCGATCGCAATCTCGGTGAAATGTACAGATGACATTTCAAGCCCGGAGGCTCGACGAGAGTTACGAATCGCGTATCGTACGTTTGAGAAGCAATCGAGGCGCGCGCGAGCGAGCGCGACGACGAAGACGACGTAAGTCGCGTGGATCTCGCGATCGTGCGGAGTGAAATTTAGCCAGAAGCTGGACGGCGAATTCTCGTTGAGCCGCGGTAGCAATCCGTAGCACGAACACAACCGGTGGCACAGCAACCACGACGAGAGCCCGAGCAGAAGCGGATTGTGTAACGTATTTGCTCTCTTCGGGATGAAAACACGAGAGAAAGGTCCGAGCGCTTATTGCGTCACCGTAAATAAAGTTCGGCCTCGAGAGTACGTACAAGTCGTGTTTTATACACACACCCGGCTTTCTCATCTCCATCTTTACCGCGAACGTCGCAATTATCTCGTCCTTTTTCATTCGCCCGACATATCTCGGCTGGTCCGCGAGAAAGCCCACGGGCGAGGTACAACCCGAAGGTTGTACGCAGATATTCCCGCGGGTACGCAATTTCCGCGAAGTTGACCAGTAGCGCAATCTCGTTAATCTTGAAAATGGACCGGCCGATGAGTCAGCCTTCGTTATTTTCTCACGGGGGGGGCGTTACAAAATTTTCGAACGTCGTCCGACGACTCGTCAAGGACATTGGCAAAGGATGAGGAGATTATTGTGAGAGAAAGCTAAGTGGATTGGCACCATTTGGGTCATATCCTGATACTTGGAATTCTTAGTGTGAGACGATTTTATGAGTTTGACACGAAAACGAAAATGTTATGAGAGCTTCTGTAGGGGATTTAGTGGTGAAGGATCTAGCATTGATGTAGGAAGATCATTGTAATATTTTCTCGTTACAAGTCTCCCCTTCCGGGCGGCCCAGGACAACACTTCGTCACAATTTGATAGTGTCCCAGTCGTCCATAATCAGTATCGTTTATCGCGTTTCACTGCCTCCGCATCCGAAACACAATTCATGATCGAAAGGATAAGAAACATCGGAAAGATCGTGACGCCGTAACAAAACAAAACGTTGCTCACGATCCTCGAGAATCCGCGCAGCTCATTTGCGTAGAAAATAGTTATTCGAACTACCAGGATGGTAGTGAAACTTCCAGGCATCGATTTTTGAAAAAAGGATCCAGCACGAACCTGAAAGATCATTGCAGCATCTTCTCCCTACAACCCCCTCTACCTCATCTGCCCGGTCCAAAATACCACTCTGACACAATTCAATAGTGTTTCAGACCACCCTAATCAGTATCCTCCATCGCGTTTCACTTCCTCCCAATCCGAAGCACAATTCACGGGTGAAAGGATCTACAAAAAATCCGAAACATCGTGTCGCCGTGCTGTAACGAGACAAAACGTTTTCCACCATCGTCGAGAATTCGCGCAGTCCGTTTGCGCGGAAAATAGTTATTCCAGCTAACGAAATATACGTACATAAGATAAGGTTTAGGAACAGGCGCGTTGCGCCAGGGCAAACGTATTCGCGGTTATTCAGCTGCTGCTGGTGCACCGGCCGCATCGACTTCCTGTACAATTAGTCACGGCAGCGTAACGACACGCTATCGTCATTAATGCATACGGCCACGGTTACGAGCTGCGCCGCGCACGACTTCGTTGCGGTAGCCCCTATAGCCAAGAAACAACGCAGGCCAAACCCGGTGCATCGATGCGGATGGAACAAGCCGCGAAGAACCGTTAGTCAGCGATATAACGAGCCCCGGAGAAGTTTCCGAGGTTCGGGAGATCCGATCTTTTGTGTTCGGTGATGTCAACACGACGGGGTTTGCAATGCAGATCCGGAAACTGTCGCCGAATTGCGTCGGTGGGAAATAGGGTTCACTGCTCGAGGAAGCGTCTAGTTCCGAAGCTTGGCGCTGCGATCGGTTTCGCGGATGAACATAACCTACAAAACCCGGAAGCGGCGGTGGGTGGCAGAGTGAACAGTGGGACATAAATCATCCGGGTTTGTGGCGTCCCTCGACGTCGGGCTGAATGACGGTGCAGCCGTTCGACGGGACAGCCGGGAATTGCGGAGAGGTACAACCGAGCGATCTTATCGTTATGTTGTTACACGTTTTACTGTGGCGAAACTGGGAATTAGGTTTGATTGTCTTCATCTTGTGCGCAGGACCGTTCCAATTTAGCCGAGGACATTTTTTTTTAACCTGGCTACTCCTCCAAATTTTAGACATTTCTAACGTATTTTCATTAAGATCCCGATAAAAATGTTTAGGACCGGCGCACAGATTCCTCTATGAGAAACCCGAAAAACTTCTAAACAACGACGGCGTACAAATAACGGGGCTTCCCCCTTCCTCACAGAAAATACGAGACTCGTCACAAAATGCGACACAAGGGGGCGTCTCATTTGAAAGCAGCCCGCGGGAAAGCAACGCCGAGAGTTTCGTGGAGACTTTGGGACTTGAGAAAGACACTTAAAACATTATGATTATTCTCTGCTGGCGCCGCCGATTTCGACGGGAACCTCGTTTATCTCCGGATCAACATTTCAAACTGGTACCGATGATCCACTTTGAAACGAAAGTCCGTGGCAACGAAATTGACACAATCGAATGAATAGTTTATTGTGGAAATCAGTCAGCTAGCGATCGAGCGGCTAATTGGTCAGCCCGTTTATTCAACGGTCTCGGGACGTTATTGCGCGGTCTTCGAAACGTTCACAATGCTGAATTCTCGCACGATATTCTACGAACGTTGAGTCAGACTGAAAAGAAAAAGTCGTGAATAATTCATAAGCGATAATTTATCCCGACTATGGCGCTTGAAGAAAAAAAATGAAAGCAAAAAATTTTCAATTAAATTAACCTTTATTTTGACGAATATCTGCAATTGATGTGGCGCAATGGTCGATTTGAATATATAGAATTCGAAAAAAAAGATATTGGCTCGCAATATTTACACGGATTTCAAACTTAGAACCATTCAATTTTGGAAAATAAATAAATAAATAAATAAATAAATAAATAAATAAATAAATAAATAAATAAATAAATAAATAAATAAATAAATAAATAAATAAATAAATAAATAAATAAATAAATAAATAAATAAATAAATAAATAAATAAATAAATAAATAAATAAATAAATAAATAAATAAATAAATAAATAAATAAATAAATAAATAAATAAATAAATAAATAAATAAATAAATAAATAAATAAATAAATAAATAAATAAATAAATAAATAAATAGATAAATAAATAAATAACCCAGAAACGTTGACAGAATCGTGGCCACGACAAAAATGATTCGTAAAATCGTATTCGAATTCGTTTCATTTCGTTTTCTTCTTTCTTTTCGTCGTATCTTTTTTTTCGAAATAAAAGTAAATCACGAACGTCACGATTGGTCACGTTGATCCGTAGTTCGGAGTGGGTATGCACGAGCTCGGAAGCCGAGTCTCCGCGCTATACCATTCTACATGCCTACTATTACTTTCGCCTCCGTTCGTTCTGGCCGAAGACTTTCTTCGATCCCGCACATTCGTGCATTCCCCGGTAGAGCGAGAAATAATCAGGTGCCCGGGCGAAGCGAGAAGCCTGCAACGGTGAGCCCAAACGCGCGGTGAGAGGAAAGGGAAAGTGACGTCGTCCGATCATCGTGGCTATGTTGAAAACGTTATAATATTGTGGTTTGAGTCGAGTTGAAACGCCGATGTAGATGTTTGTTTGTATTTGTATTCGTGTGTTTGTGTGTGCGTGCGTGCGTGCGTGAGGCGTGCGGCTTACCTGAGCTTAATTACACGTCAAGCACAGGAAGTGCCGCAGCATTGCCGGAGGGAAGGACGCCGAATCTGGGCCACTAACTCGTCAACGTTGCCCCTTGGCGCCTGTGGTCGACCCGAGTCTTCGATGAAAACCGCAGCAACCGGTACCCATCGTCCGTTCCATCTCAAATTGGGTCCACGACGACCGAACGAGAACCATCAAACAACCCGTCGAGTCGCGAATTTCAATCGTTTTCGTTATTTATCATGGAAAATATAATTACCGATAATGATTGATTATTTAACATTTTTTTTCGTAATATTTGGCAAATGATGGATCTGTTCAATCAAGCTTTGGGTCTTTAGTTTTCTGAGGACTTCTGATCATTATGAATACAATAATGTTTGTATATTACAATTGATATTGCTATTCAATATGAAATACTATACAATATGAGATGAACTATAATATTTTTATAATACGATTTATATTGTCAATCAATATCGAACAAATTCAATATTCAATGGTAATTGTTTAATTAGTAATATTTGCAATATAAATAACGATATCGACTGTTGTTGATTAACATCAGTGATAAATTATCAATGACGCCACAAATTAATGACAATATGCACGGAAGAAAATATAAGCAGCGATTGGTTTATTGCAACGACTAATGATTCCGAGGTGATACGACTATGTTGGGCACGAATAAGGCTCACAATCGGACCATAACGACTCCATACGCGTTTCAGGATGAGTTCCAATAAAACTATCGATCACGAGGTTGAATTATAGATAATGAGAGGAGAAAATACTATGTAGGAGCCTACAGCGAAAATTTCTCCTACGCAAGGACTCACGTCGGAACTCGCGATGGAAATTACCGGTTCGATCGCGGAGACATCGTGATTGTCGTTTTTCTTGTGTTATTTCCGCTCGGCAGGATCTCGGGGTCATCCTCGAGCGATGCGAAAAGCCCGTCGACAATATTTTTCACGCGCAGCTCGATCAATTTAGCAATTTATCATAGCTGATTAAATTATTATTATCGTCATTACGATTTTTAAGTTTACTATGAACGATCAAATCCACCTCATGTAAAACGTGGCCGATGGTCCGCGGTCGCAACCTTGGGAGACCCCAATGGAACCGCACATGATTGGACTGCCAATGAAATCGCAACGGCTGTGTCGTTAGCAGTACTTGCTTCGTTGTTCGTAAATTATTTCGTGAGAATTTCGTACGAGTCCGTGATCGCGCAATGGACCTCGATAGATCGGAAACGATGGCTGCAATGTTCGATCAAACACGGAGGACGGCTGTGCAAATTTCTCCAGATCTAAAAAAGTCCGCTCGTCGATTGCGTCAAAATATTTCATTCAAAACTTAACCGAAATTCTAAGAAAAAAAACAAGTTTTCAAACAAATCCCTACGCAAACTTTCTCTATGGAGGAGTTATTTATAAACCCAGCCTTGACCGTAATTCGAAAAAATGTACAGGCCACACAATTCAATTTGCCGAATTCGTAAATTTTTTTGCGGTGTTTTTAATTACTTTTATTAACTTCCCTAATTTTATAGGGAAGTTATTGCTCTGTCTTTTTTGTTTTATCTCGGTGGCGAAATATCGGCGAGTATTTGAGCACGATTGAACGCAATCGTGCCATGATAAAATAAACATTATTTTGCACGATTCGGAAATTCTTTTGCGTTTACTCATTTATTTATTCATTTATTTATTTATCTATTTATACTCTTCGCTTCGTCTTGGATAACGAAATATCGGCAAATCCTTCTGCACGATCGAATGCAATTGTGCAATAAAAATGAGACATTATGTGATTGCGTCTATACGCGGAGTTGCACGTACGCAGCTCGAGAAACGTTGAGATGCACGACAGGTGCAGCAACGACCAACAACACGCTTGCCAGTCGCGTGGAAAATCCATCGTGTCATATCACCCCGGACAAATGCTGGCAGGACTCTTTCTATCGCAAAACTCGTTTAAATTTCCACGTTGTATTTTGTCGTATAAATATACGTTGACGATTCATCGTTCCACGCCACGATTTCCGGGTAATCAACATTTCCGTTTGTCGCAACGTCGCATCGATGGCCAGATGGCTTCATCTCGTCGCGGGCGATGGAAATCAATGACCTACGCAATTTTTCGTTCACCCATACGCCAGACACCCATACAAATTAGATATTTATGATAATCGCTACTGTATTACGCGGCAACTGAGAATTCGATAACCAAAACATTTTCGCTGCTTCGACACTTTTTTTTTCACGTCCACCATTTCTCGACGGTTGCACGTACATTGTTGACTTTTTGTTTTGTTTTTCAAACATAAATTCCACCGTCGAATAAATATTTGAAGTCCGTTCGAGGTTATTCGATTATACAAATTCCGGCCGGTCAAATTTCAAAAACGCTGTTCAAACAAGATATACTTCAACCTAATGGAAAAATATTCAATGAAGTACAAAGAAAAAGGGAAGAAAAAAACATGGGGACAATAATAATTTTTTCACCCAAACACACATAAAAAATATAAAAATAATAAATATATATACAACTTCGGCGAATTTCAATCCAAAGTGGCAAATTTGAATTCAAGAGGCAAATTTTAATTCGTCTTGAATTTTTTTGGGTCGCAGTTTGCATCCCGCATCATCACAAAAAATTATCAGCCGGTTACGTTTATCTCCGTTTGTTGTTTATTCTTTCTCATTCTTCGAGAAGTCTACGTGTTACGTGATATTATGGTGCAGCACACATCGATGAAGTAACGTCGAAGACCCGATCAGTTGCGAACTTAAAATCGAAGGTCGTGGTTACAAAATGTGCTGGCCCCTGCGAATCATCGGCTCAGATGTCGTTGTTGTCTCAAGTCGTCGTTCTCGTTGTCATCTTCGTCGTCGTTGCCGTCGTCGTCGTCGTGGTTGCGACGTCCTCGACATCGTCGTCTTGCGGTGATAGACGAATGCTCGGCACATTGCCGAGTTCGACTCTCTCAAATTGTTAGCTGGGCTACGGTGCTTTCGAGTATTCAGTCACGACTCGTGGTTCGCTCGCATATGAGCGTTCGCTCCGTACTTACGTACATTTCACACGCGCTACATACGTTACCGCAACCGCCTTAAGCAACGAAAAAAAAAATTTGTCCTCAATTATAACGACTATCCTCTGTCATATCGATTAAATTGGTTCCAACGAATTATTATTATTGGTATTGTTGTGTTGCTTTTTTTTTAATTGTTGTGAATTTGTATGTTTAAATTATCAATTGAATATTGGTTACGCGCAGCACGAGTTTGTCGGCATTATTGTGATTGATGATAATAAAATTAATTTTAAAATGTACGTTCGTTGAATAATTGATTGTGGTTGGTTTGTATATAGGTTGAAGAATTATTTTGTTGTGATGACGATTGTTAAAATGTTATGGACTTCTTGGATGTTTATCGAAGGATGAGGCGGAGCGGCACAAGTAAAGAGCGATTGACCGAGGTTGAGGGAGCCCTGATTCTGCTTATCGTCGCTTTGGCTCCCGTTATTTGCTCCGCGGGAATCTTCGATCCTTGGGCATGGGCCCGAAGCGATCAGATGAGACTAATCATTCCCTGGCTGACCCGTAATTATCTCATGATTTTTATATTTCGTCGTTATGTCGCTTCCTCCAGTTTTTCCCAATCAATTTTCGATGATAATTCATATTTGTGTTCATTTGTAAATTTTATTTTTATTCGTATTTATTTATTGTTATTATTCGATTTATTATTATTATTATTATTTCATTATAGAATCAAAACTATTTTATCGACAACGATTTGCTTGTTTTTTGGTTTTATACGGATAATTTTGTATTCTATTAAAATCTTTGAGATCGTATAGTTCACGGCGATAAATTTAAAGTAATTTAATAAAAAATTATTCGTAAATTCTGTGAGAAATGGTTTTGGGAATACAACTGAAATTGATGTTTCGTGAAAAACAGCCGAGAACGAGACGCGTTGCTACGACGATTTGGGGTGCCTGAATATAACCAGCAGCTGGACCCACATTTTCAACAGGCCCTTCAACGTCTTTCCCTTGCCACGTGAGGTAATCAACACAAGATTCATTCTCTACACGAGTGTGAATCAAACGGAAGTAAGTTTTCACAATCAATAAAAAAAAATATATTTTTAATCACAAACCTCGCTTCGTACTCTTGTGTTTCGATCCTCATCACCGCTGTTGCAAAAGTATTAATTAAATTGCACGGAAGTAAAGAATTATCTAATTGCACCTTGAAAGTCGATGCTCAGAATTCTACGTGGAAAAAGAAAAAATGAGTGGATTTCGAGAAATCTATGAATGTATATAAACATTGTTTCATGCGCGTTATCGACGTTATCAATCATTTTGCTTGTAAAACAGTATTAGTAATTAACCCCAACAGGCAAAATGATAAATTATTATCTTCTTTCTTTCTTATTTAATTTCTCATTAAAAAGCAAAAGATTGAAAGATTTCGATTCAAGATAAGGATATCTATCTGTTATTATCTCTGTTGTAGATCGAAGATTTTTTTTAAATTATTTTCTTCCGTTGTTTATAACTGCCAGGGCCAGATCCTCGTAGTGGCAAAGGACAAGTCGATAAAACGTTCCAACTTTAGTCCCAAAAGACCGACGAAATTTATAATCCACGGATTCATCGACACGCCACTCAGCAATTGGGTAAAGGTTAGTGTAATCCAACGTACATCTCACAATCGCATCGTAGAATCAAACGAATTTACGCCAATCAGTTCACGAATCAAATATACGCTTACTCTACGAAATTATCGACAAAATCTCGAAAAATAAAATACAATAAATTCGTGAATTTTGCAAACTGGAAGGGGGGGGGGGGGGTAAAAATAAATAAACTTAAATTCAATATTTACTGATGGATTCGTGTTTACGATGATGAATCAAAGTGTGACTTATTTAGCAATGAAAAAACGATCGATCATTCGTCATACAGGAAATGAGAAACGAGTTGCTGAAGCATGGAGATTACAACGTGATCGTCGTAGATTGGGCGGGAGGAAGCCTTCCTCTGTACACTCAAGCGACGGCCAACACGAGGCTGGTCGGTCTGGAGATAGCTCATTTGATCAAGCATCTACAGGTAATCTAATCTATAAATCACATTCCATTTTACGAACGCAAATGCGTTAAGGATGTTCGTCCTTTCTCGTCAATCGTTTACAACAAAAAAAAAATTCGATTGGCTCTAATCGGAAACTGACAGAAAAAATCAAAATCTTGGCAGACGAATTACGGTCTGGACGCGAAGGATGTTCATTTGATCGGACACAGTCTCGGGGCTCATACGGCCGGATACGCCGGAGAGAAACTCGAAGGCAGTATTGGAAGAATCACCGGACTCGATCCTGCCGAACCGTACTTTGAGAATATGCCGAATCATCTTCGTTTGGATCGCACCGATGCGGAACTCGTCGATGTTATTCACACGGACGGAAGAAGCATTTCTTTTCCCGGTAAGCTTGGAGGGGTGCATGAACGATAATAATGCACGAGCGAACAAATGTGTTCCGTTAACATATATATATTATTGTATTATATCGTATAATAATGATAATGGTTATTGCGATTCACAAGATTGATATTTCTTATTTTCACAATGAAAAAAATTGATTCAACTCTGTGGAATCGATGAATCAATTTTCAAAAATCACGCAATTTTCAATAAACACGACATCTACAGTGTTTCAACGTCCGTGATAGCGAATTCTATGGCAAAATATTAATTTCTGTATTTTACCATCCAAATTTATTTTCAAAAAATCTGAACGTATTTATTAGCCACGGCCACGCTATATCCAATCCGAAAGCAAACTTCGCAAACTACCGTCGTCTTCCAAACCAAAAAAAAGAGACTAATCGTAACAAACCACAAATTTAAAAATAACGAAAATTATTATTACTGCTATCCTGTTCGCGTATGGAAAAAAAACTATTTCCTTGATTGTGAAATTTCAACAATCCCGGATAATTGCAAGTACGGAGTCTAACTCATGTTTTTCCAGGACTTCCGGCACTTCCGGTGCTCTCGGGTTACGGCATGAGCCAGCCGTGCGGGCATCTTGATTTTTATCCGAACGACGGTAAGGCGCAACCTGGTTGCACGGATCTGAGCGAGACGACGCCGTCCCTGCCGCTGACCCTCATTCGCGACGGTCTCGAGGAAGCCTCGAGGGTTCTCGTGGCTTGCAATCACGTGAGAGCGATAAAACTTTTTATCGAGAGCATCAATTCGAAATGTCAATACGTCGCGCACGAGTGCAACAATTACGAGAGTTTTCTACGTGGCGAATGTTTTTCGTGCAAGAGCAAAAACAGTTTGAGCTGCGGGGTAATGGGTTATCACGCTGACACGAGTCCGGCATTGAACAAACGCAAAGCCTTTGGACTCGAGGGTTCGTCATATATCGGTGGATCGAAATTTTTCTTCTCCACGGGCAAGGAAGATCCTTATTGCAGTGAGTGGTTATTCTATGTAATTTCATTCCATCGGCAATTTCGAATATGTTACTATTTAGTTAATAATAATAATAATATTACTATATTATTAATAAATTATATTATTATTATATAGTATTATTATTATTCTTATTAAAAATTATTAAAATTATTATTATTTTCATTACAGAGAGAGAATAATAACAATAATTATTATAATCTGCGAAAGGTTTTTGTGCACACGATTTATGTAATTTTAATTTTTTTTCCCCATATTTCGTTGCAGGACGTCACTACAGACTGACGATAAACCTTGCACGCCCTCCAAATGCAAAAAGCTGGGTCCAAGGTTCCATGAATGTGACTTTGCACGCCGATAACGGAGTCATTCGCGACATGGGTCTCACGCCGAGGTTCGTATCCATACTAATTAACATTCGGTAGTGTTTGTCCAAATCTTTCAAAGCGTCTCAAGTCGCTTCCAGACTTTCTAGATCGTCATTTAACTTTGTTGCGTTTTTTTCACATTCATCCTTATTGAATTATTTCTTGTTCACATTTATTCGATGAATGTAGTGGATACATGACGCTTAGACATGGCAATACGACGAGAATAGTCGTGCCACACGCGGCTGGTGCGAATGGAAATCTTGGAAAGATTCGAAGAGTCGAATTGTCGTGGAACGATATGGGAGTTCTGCCTTTGAGATCATTGTGTTTTCTCGCGTGCAACGATAGGCTATACGTAGACAGCATCGTCGTCGATGTTATGGAACTTCCGGGACGAGGGTAAGCTTTCTATTATTATTATTATTATTTTTATAATAATAATAATTATTATTATCATTAATTTTATAATAATAATAATAATAATTAGGATTATTATTATTATTATTATTATTATTATTATTATTATTATTATTATTATTATTATTATTATTATTATTATTATTATTATTATTATTATTATTATTATTATTATTATTATTATTATTATTATTATTATTATTATTATTATTATCATTAATTTTATAATAATAATAATTATTATTATTATTATTATTATTATTTTCATTATTATTATTAACGAATTAAAGTCCGTTGGTTCTCGACGACTCTTCAACCCCCATTTTTTTCATCAACCTGTCCGCAGGAAGAGAGAAACCGATTTTTCCAGCAAACTGTGCTCAGCCAGCAGACAGGAATATGCGGAAATCGCGAGCGGATCCACGGCATCGTTCGTCGACAACTGTTGATCGAAATTCTTGCCTTTTCGTAATAGCCGCTGCGTATTCGATGGAACCGTGATAGGTGCTTACGATGGAATGCCGGAAATTGTCGAGACCGACGAGCTTGTGCGTTCGAACATCGAGTTTCGTCGATTTCCTGAATTGTCGTGGGCAAACTTCATCCGCCCTCCTCCCCCTGCCCATTTGAGATAAGGCAGAGCCTGGAGAAAAATGACGATTCGTTTTGTGGATCGTAGGGCCGCGAGGCTTACCGAAAATATCGAAAAATTGTATCATAACACACGTTTCATAATTGTGTAAATTATTGTATATACATATACATGTACGTGGTAGTGTACGACGCGTATAGTCAGACTAATACGTAATTGATCCAGACGAGGGACTGAAATCTCGAGAGTTGCGGTAGCATTTCGAAACCGATTATTTAAAAAAAAATTAAAATTAATGAAAATAGATTTTCATAAATTTCTAAGCAAGGGATAATGGAAACAAGCAAATCTCGCTTCCATTATTTTCTCAAAAATTCCACTAAGTATCTTCAAATGTCGTGTTTCTTGATCTTAATGACGCAACGTCTAAAAAATTCCAAAATAACGACGATAAACGATGTACTCGACAAAAATCTTCGATACGCTTAAAATAAGTATCCTCGTATATACCGCGTGATGTAACTTTTTATAACGACTGTATTATTATTGTTTTTTTTTAGTATTCTGCGTATTATTTGCAGCAGCGATAGCGCGATCAAATTATTATTTCGTCAGGTAGAACGTGAAACTTTGTGATATTTAATTTTGTTACACTTACATCGAATCGTGCATAAATATAAGACAAGTGCATTTGGATCTGAAGATCCTACGGACATGCATATGTGACGTTTTTTAATTAACTTAAGTACAAATAAAAATTGTTTCTCTTCATTTTAAATCACAATTCAGTGGAATCGATAAGTTATTGAATCCTGTATTATTAAGCGCCTCGGCAACATGTTTTCAAATTCTGATTCGAGAAAAAAGTGTTTCCTGGGAATTGACCATTAGATGGTATCAAGAGGCGCGGCAGAGTCTCGATACAAGTACATGTAAAAAACCGTACTGGTCTCAGGTATCAACATATCTATCCCCACAACATTCACCTTGTCAGGTTGCTTTTTTTCCGACTGTCGGTATTTTTCAATCGCGGTATTATTACTCGTTCGGTAACGAAACCTATGATACAACTTCCAACGTCACCATTGAAGTCTCAGATGAAATACGAGAACGTTGCTCCTCGTTCGAACCTGATCTGCTATCGCAAAACTTTTTTTGTAGCGCCTGTGGGATAGCAACCCGTGAGACAGTAGCGTATACCGGGTTGCCTATCCCCCGGCGTTGTCCGTTGTATGGTAGCGCGCGAACGTTTCACAGCGCCCGTTGGTTGGCTACCGGTGAGACAGTCGTGCACGCCAGGATATCTATCTCCCGGCGTCGTTCGCCATGGGCAGAGAACGGATAACTATATGGGCCTTCAGGTCTTATGGGAGCCGTTAAGACATTTGTTGAGAGCTGCAGCTGAATTTTCGTCCCCGACCACATGACTGGAGCATTAAGGTGAAATAATACAACGATTGACATAACGACAATAACGTAAGATTAGCAACTACGTTAATAAAGTTTCGTCGGAGTTGGGTGAATAGGATTTGATAAAATTTTGGGAACGGCCGAATGGGATTAGATGAAACTTTGGGAATCTATTAAGAATCGATGAAGACAACGCAACTGATCCGAAAACACTCATGAGCGACTCAACCACGCCGAAAAATTATCAACTATGATCCCTTAAGGCTAAAATACCGAATGTCCCTCGAACTAGCGGTGAATCGCGAACTCGTCAATTTGAAAGTCCGCATTGGCTAACGCACTTTCTGCCGGAGGATCACATATGAAAAACGCCTATGGCCCACTGAGTAAAACAAAATATTCGGCATAATTTACGCAACTCTTTGGGATTCGTCGCCTGTCGCGTAAGAACTACGGGTGGCTCGCGGGGGGCGAGGGGAAGGGCATTCGTGCCTCGGGCGCAGACGCAGTAGGCCTTGACATTTTGAATGACGCGTCTCGCTATAGTCTGACCGACGTTAACGAATTTTTTTTTCTCTTTCTAACCGATCACAGCCGTGGTTTTTCTACTCTCGCAGCTGGACCCAACCAAATAATATTTACTCAAAAAGGTTCTCGCGATATTGCGCCAACCATTTTGTCATTATTATGTGTTTAGACTGTTCCACTAACTTCCGGCGAATTAGTGAAGCTACGGGAACCGACGAATAACGAAGTAATGAAAAAGAATAATTTGAAAAAAATAAATAAAATATGGGATGAAAACATTATATTGTTTATACTGTTGAATTATACTGTATTAATAATCTCCGTAACAACACAACGCGACGTTTTCTTCGCAGTTTCCGAGCAATGAAATATTGATCTTTGTGTCAAGGAAATTCGTGAAAGTGTGACCATCTTTCGTCCTTCGTCGAGGACCATTCTGTCTCGGTTCTGGACCATCTTGTCGTAGAACCGTGACAAGATGGTCCTAGGAGACGGAAGAAAGATGGTCACACCTTGACGGTCATCTCCTTGACACAGAGATGAATATTTCATCGCTTGGAAATGGCGAAGATGACTGAACGTCGGGTTATTGCGTTTGAGAACGGTGTTGGTCTCTACTGACGTATTTGTAACTTGTCTTTACCGTATTGTAGCGTGGGGTTGGTTTGCAAAGTTCACGACAATCGAAGGATACCGAACTCATACAAGAGGACGTTCGATCTGAAGTCGGCAGCGAGTCAGTCGCGTGAACGTAGCCACGGTTGATGTCTCGCAGCTGAAATTTCGATATTTACGAATTGCAAACTGGTCACTGGAACGAATTACGGTCAAAATCTCGCAATTTTATACGTTTTTCCACCCGATCGAGCGAAATTATTAAGTAAAAAAATTGGAAAATCCTTTTTTTACCAGCGTAATACAATTTTCTGTATCGAAACAGGGTAATTAATAGTTGAGAAAATAACTCCCGATACAGAATTGACTTGATCAATTGAATTCCAATAGCTCGATGGTTGGATTTCAAGGCTCGAACGCCGCTTTCACCGTCCTCTAACGATGCATATCGCATATGCCTGGCCTTATGCAC
This sequence comes from Sussaba pulchella, assembly GCA_963971145.1. Classification (NCBI taxonomy): domain Eukaryota; kingdom Metazoa; phylum Arthropoda; class Insecta; order Hymenoptera; family Ichneumonidae; genus Sussaba; species Sussaba pulchella. The sequence continues at coordinate 19,704,009 of OZ020166.1, forward strand.
GTTTCAACGTTTAGAAATATTTACGCAACGGTTCGAAGTAAACGATATTGGCGAAAAAATAATTAGGATTCGGCATTGGCTTCGATTAATGAAGATAATAAAATAATTCGTCTTATGTGTCGAGACGAATTAATGTTCTTTCTTTTTTTTCCTCTCTTTCAAAGTTGACGCAACGAATGGTAGCCGGACAGCTGACGTAAAACTGAAGAAAAAAATTACAATTTTCGAATTTCACTCGTTCTTTTCGGAGCGGACGGAAAAGCTTTGGATAATCGTAATGGCTTCGTTCTCATCGGTCGGTTTAAAGGTCGTTGAGCTTCCCGCAAACACGTTTCCAGAGTCTCGATGGCGAGGAAACGATCGGAAATGAAATAATTTCAAATGCGGTGATTCGATTCGTGTATCTTTACCGCGATAAAGCATGTGTTCGTCAAAAGATCGACGACACACGAACTTTCTCTTTCGCTGGAAGTTTTCCAGAAACGCACGGAGGATACCCGAACATCTATGCACCACTTTATTGCCTTCAAATTTCCGTAAGCCCGAGTGTTCACGGATTAAAAAAAAATTTCAGTTTAATTCGAAGAAAAAAATGCCCATCGATTTAACTTTGCGTGCGTTTCTCCGTTAATATAGCGTCGCAATCGAATCTCCGGTTCGAATTCCCGACCCACGTAGTTCACGTCTGTTATTCCGACTGATAATCGACTTTGGAATGCCGAGAAAATAAGAATATTCTAGAATTTCTCGAAACGTTGATCGTCTATCCCACCGTTCGATATTTCGGATCATACTTATAACCACCACCACCGCCATCACCTTGTGCTCATCCTCGTTTGCTCCCTCTTACCGTCCCGGGAAGACGTACCCGAGGATAATACTCTCACTCTCGTCCATGGCCGAGGTGATAAAAGGCCAGAAAGAATCTTCATTCAAGCATAGTCGGTGGATCGGTAGTTTTGGATTCGTTCGAGCTAATAGCCGTGGTGGTCTCTGCAATAGTATCGTGCTAGATAAATTATCATTATAATAATTGATATAATCGATTTTTTTAATCGTCGATCAAAATGCGACGTTATATAATCGCTTCGATAGTTTTGGCGATTGTGCTTTGCGCCGGTAACACATGTGAGTAATACGGTTAACAATTACAAGTTTTTTTTTATCTGAAAGAATTGTAAATTGCCGAAGGATGCCCGCGATCGACGAAAAAAAATCAATAATAATGACAAATTAATTCGTTTACACAAAATTCCGATATACATCAAATTGAAACTACGCTGGAATTTTACTTTCTCAGGATAGTTCGAGGAATTAAAAAAAAGGGGAATATATGTTTAGTTTTTTGCTTAAAATGGGTTATTAATCGAATTATCGGTTTCTGTCTCCCACGTGACCTTTTCCCAATCGAAAAACGGGTAATATTGGCCAACGGAGAATTATTAATCGAGCGATGACTGTTGGAAATATTTTTCTTTGAACATATTTTTGGTCAACCATTGAGATTTCAAAGTATTCGTCCGACTGGTCCCTATCTCATCATCATCATCGAGGCTCGGGTCTTCGGGGAATTGCGCAATAAACGCGTTAATGCTAATTTATTCGACGTCTCGTCGGAGGCCAGTCTCCATCTCGTTTCCACAAAGTCCATTCGACTTTCCCCACGCGCGAGCTTCGCGACGTGCAGGCGAAGCGTAAGCCCGAACCGCTAAATGAAGAAGAACAGGATTTGTGAGGACCGTAATTATATACACGTGTATGCAAACGAATCGTTCGGAAGATTATATCACGCTAGACTTTCCGTCCTCTCAGATACATCCATGGGGCGTCGCGACGAAAAAACATATTTAGCTTTTTTTTCTTCTAAACGCGTTGTCACGGTTGGAATTTTTAGCACGAGTGCGAGAATAATAGTTGCGACATCTGAATTTTCCCAAAGTATTGTTCTCCGCCATTGTCGATTGTTTGAATGAAAAATGAGAACGGTTGGCTGCAAAGTTTTAAGGTGGAGCAAGCTGTTCTCGTTTTTTGTCCGAAAAGTTGATCGTGGTGGAGAATACCGGTTTGCAGTTTTTCTTACCGACCGAGCACGGATTTACGATCGTGTACAAAAAGTAAATTCTTCCCGCCATGATTTCACGTTTGCGCAGTTCAATTTATTATGTCAATTAATTCTTGCAGAATAGGTAGAGCTTGCAAACATTGCTGTACGTAAAAAATTGCATAAACTTTGCAAAAAAAAATATTTGCAAACCTTACAATTTTTTTTCCGCTCCACAATATTCAAAAACGGCGTTTGCCCGAAAAAATCTGACTCTGTCACGTCGGTAAAACAGATCCATCATACTCGTCACGACCCATTCCAAATCACAAGCACCTTTTTATCGTTAAAAAAACGTCGGAGTCATTAATAACTCTAAATAAAAACGAGACCCAAGAAAATATCAGTCAAATTTTCGGCCATTCGAAGAAAATTGTTACACTAGATTATTTTTTTTTCAATAACAATTTGTTGTGCCAGGTTTCGGTCAGTATCAGAATCGGAATCAATATGGAAGCCGGGGCAATGCGCGCGAATACGCGCAGTCACGACAGAACCCGCAAAGAGCACCCGCGCCCTCGTCAGTTTCTTGTCCCGAGCGAAATGGACGTTTTCCAGTGACGTCACAGTGCGACGCTTACATAGAGTGCATTGACGGCGTGGGCGAGGAGAAGCTCTGTCCGGAAGGGCTTCTATTCAATCCCGAGGAACGTTTCAACTACCCCTGCGGATACCCAATCGACGTTGATTGCGGCGGACGCGCCAAACTCCGTGAGTTCAACCGGACGGACGTAAACCCAACTACGTTCACGACAAATTTATCCCTCTCCCTTTCTCCGCCCCATTCGGCTATTCGGTCAACGCGATGACGTTTTTTATTTTGATTTTGCAGAAGCCCCGCAACCGACCGAACAATGTCCTCATCAATATGGCTACTTCAAGATCGGGGATCGTTCGAATTGCGGTAAATTCATGAATTGCGCCGATGGAATCGGTTACGAATTCGATTGTCCGGAAGGACTCGCTTTTAATCCGCGCTCGTATCGATGCGATTGGCCCGATCAGGTCGAAGACTGCGACGCCGAAGGTGAGACGAATCGTTTGAATATCACGTGATCAAAAATTTATTTTTAATTTTTTCACATATTTGTGGAACACAATATTTTTACAGTCTTTAAATAATTAATATGAAAACGTTTGAGCCGAGCGTTCTGACAATCTAATTTTTTTTACTATCGACTAAAAATTAGACGATCTAACAGAACTTGCCAAAGTTACATGGATAATTTTATTTTGATTCATGAATTAAACGAGAGATGAATTATTTTAATACTATAATAACGATATATTATAATTACTGATTTACCGAATTAATGATTGTTAGGACATCGAATATATTTTACTGATTTTTCGCAGAATTCTTGGGTTTCAAATGTTCCCCGGTTGATAACAACAGTATAAATTTTGGCGGCGACACGAGATTGTTTCGCAGTCCCACGGATTGTCAACGATTCTTCGTCTGTGTGAACGGTCGGCCGCGTCTGCAAAATTGCGGGGCCGGCAATGCTTTCAACGAGCTCACAAACGCTTGCGATGCGGCGGAAAACGTTACCGGATGGTCGGTCCATGAAAAAATAAAAATAAAAACGCAACAATTTTTTTCTAAAAGGACATGATTTTCATTTTTCTATTTTCGTTCCAGCGAGCCTCCGTTCCAAGCTGAGGAACCGACCGGAAGGGCCGCAGTAGCAGCTGGCAGACGAACGAGACTGTTCTAAATCCGAATAAATCATCTAATACTTTATAAAATAAAATAAAATCAATTAATTTTTTAATAACGAGCCGAGAATGTTTTTTTTTTTTTTCCATGCTCGAAGAAATTTTTAAGAACTTGTCAACGAATTAGCAACGAGTTTCGTTTTTCTTTTCAACCCTTCGCCGTCACACAACCAAATAATATGTAATATGTGGATTCCACCCAGTCAGTTTTCAAAAAACGATTGTGAGCAAACTGTCTGTCCGAAGTGGTTGAAAAAAATTACGGAATATTCTTTGAACATTCTAGATGATGTACGAAAAGTTTATTTATAAGAAATAAAATGGCAACATTTAAAAAAAATGAACAAAGAAATGAAAACGGAAACAAAATCAGCCAGTCGTCGATTTATCGACCGGTGAATTCCACCCAGTGGGATTGTAAAGGATTAATACTTCGTTCCTATTTTAATAAACCGAAATTTGACGTAGGAAATAATTTATTTATCCAAAACTCCACCCGAATACGGTAGTCACGATTTAGGCGTTGATATCCTCGAGGTAGTAGGATGATTTCGGTCAGTTGACCCCCATCACGATAATTTTTGTCGGGCCAATTTGCTTCGTGCCGTCGTAGCTCCGGACAATCAATAGCACGGACATTTTTCGAGCCAACGAACCTTAATTTTTTTTATTATATTTAATATTTCCTTCGCTCCCTCGAAATTCAATCACTACGGGATTGTAAATCGTTTCTCACGGCCTTAAATGTTCGTCGAATATAAATGATAAATCAGGGATTTATCGACGATTTTAAAATAATCATCATTATCCCAATAATTCGTTCATTTTTCAAACAATAAATTACACTAAAATGACAAACCACAACATGTTCACAAGCGAAACAACGAAAATAAAAATTTCTTATTTACAACCAATAATAAGCACCAAAAATATTCTCAATGCCCATTCCTTCAAAAACCGAGTCTGTACCGCGTTCCGTACACTTCCTCCGTGTGTTATCGCAAAAAAACAAGTGGGACTAAAAAAAAAAGTGACAAACTAGCTTATCCAAATTTTCCGAACACGCGCAAAATCATAATACGTAATATCTCGTTTCTGACGTGGCAATAATGCCATTGGTGGCGGAGAGCAGCTGATTGTAAGACCCGGGCCACGGCACCATAGCCGAGGGGCGAGCTGCTAGTACACACGGAGACGCAGTGCCAGTAGCAACTGCAATAAGTGCACAGCTGTAGCTTCACAATAATATCCCCCGGACTTAACGCGGTGGGTTAGACGTACGAGCTGCTCTCCTCCCTCCGCTCGCCCATTGTGCCGTGTTGTGTCTACCCCTTAATATATAGATATATTTATATACGTATATATATAATTATATATATATATATATATATATAAATATATATACGCACACGCTCACGTACGCACCAGCACGCACACACACGTACACATACGGGGAACAAAATGCGATAGATACCCCTCCGATACGCCAGTATTGGTCGAGTCGCTCGAACTGTCCGCACAAATTAAGGGCCGAGCTTGCCGGGCTCGTTGCTCCGTGTTTTCTCCAACGATTAAAACATCGCGACGATAAAAACAAACGTATTCGCTCAATATAGCGATAAATTTTTTCGCAATTATGGAAATTTCGGGGAATCACGATTGGCCGGTTATTCTCGCTGTGCTAGCACCCGCCCTTCTCGTTATCTCGTGCTTCTTCGAGAGTCAAGATTCTCTAAGATACTACACGAAATACTTTTTGTACTCCGTGTACAGTTCCATCATCGCGATTCTAATGCTTCCTTATGTGCTTCTTTCGCCGAAAAATGTGAAGAATTCCGCGTGAGTATTTTTATCGCACGAACACCCACGGATTTATCGTACAGGGTGTCGCGTGAAAAATGTATACGGATTTTTGAAGGTGGGAAAGCTTGGATTTATTAGCATACGTTTGAGGAAAAGATAATTATGCGGAGGCGAGAACGTCATGGTTTTCCTTGCTGTATGCTGATAGATACAAATTTTTCAATTATAAAATTATAATATTGCATACATTTGTTTTGTGGTGGCTCGTATATATGTGCATTATTTTTGTTCCTATAAATATTGATGTATTTTTCATTATTTCGTTATTCATTCATTTATTCGGGTCATTTATTTAATTAGTTATTTTTTCGCAAAACTTTGTGGCATGATAATGTAATCGCAAATACGCGTCACGCTGTGGACACATTCCAGGAGATCAAAGTACAATAGGTTGAATGTGTACTATCAGCCATTGGCAAATAACGGAATTTCTGTTTAGCCTTGGAAATAAAAATCTTTACGATCGAAATTTTAGTTATTTTTTTATTATTTCCTGTTTTATTTTGTAAAATAACTTTTAACGAGATAAGTAACGAATGGGGTATTCAATGTCGCAGCGTTGCAGCGATATTTCTCCGCTACTACACAAAATTGCTCGGCATTGAGTGGGAACTTCGAGGTACCGAGGAGTTGGGCAAGGAACGCGGTTGCGTTATCGTCGCAAATCATCAGAGCGCACTCGACATTCTTGGTAATCAAATTCCGTCAATAAATTCGATCGATTGCGGTCGCTATTGTCGATAATCATGACGACTGATAAAAAAAAATTAAGGAAACAACAAAAACGTAAACAATTGCGGAAATGACTAATTCAAAAAAAATAAATAAATAGAGATACGATAATTGATCGAAAAAAATATATATTCATAAAATTTTATGGTGGAAAATTGAGAAATTTCGTGAATCATAACATTTTAAATAGTTTTTGAAGATTTAACGTTATTTAATGATATTCAGGGATGTTCAATATGTGGCACATAATGGGAAAATGCGCGGCAGTAGCTCGTAACGAGGTATTTTACGTAATGCCATTCGGACCGATAGCCTGGCTCGCCGGTGTAGTTTTTATCAGCAGAAACAACGGAAAAGAATCGATGAAGAAATTGAGCGAAACGAGCGATCTCGTGAAGAATTATGCGGTATGTAATATAATATAGAAATCTTTTAAATATAATAAAATAGTACGAAATTTGACGAAATTGGCGAGTAATTTTTTGTCGCTTTTATTGGTCGATACGACGTAATTGTTTCAAGGACTGTAACGGCTGATTGAAACACGCGAAGGTCTGCGAGACCAAGCTGGACTTACATTGATCAAATTAAAATTAAATTCGTTCCGTCGGATTAAAATTCTAACAACGTCCGTTGTTGTTTTCTTTTCCTTTTTCGTTCCGGCTTTTTATAGAAAATGATAACATGTAAAAAGATGCAACAATGATTGGCCTGATTTTTCATTGAGTAATTCATGCTGGTGTGTTTACATAATCAATGGAATATTATATTATAAAGAAGGCAATGTGAAACACGCGTGTTAACGTAGGACGAATGCTCGAGGTAGACGAAAATCTTCATCTTTCCGGAGGGAACGAGAAACAAGAATATACTTGGAAACGGATTGCAGCCCTTCAAGAAAGGAGCCTTCAGGATAGCCATTGAAAATCAGGTTCCCATACTTCCAGTCGTTTACTCGCCGTACTATTTTATCGAAGGAAAAAGTCATTTTTTCGGACATGGTGAGAAATTCAAAATTTATTAAATTAGCTACGAGATAAAAAGAAAAGAAGCAAAAAAAAATATCAGAACTCGATCAAAACTGATGATAATTTTTCTGATATAATTCAACAACGTTTTATCCGTTTTTTCAAGGAAAAATAATAATCAAAACATTGGAAGCAATTTCAACGAAGGGACTGGAAATGAAGGACTTGGACGACTTGATCGAAAAAACGAGGAATCTGATGCAGCGAGAATTCGTAGCTCTGGCCAGCGAGATTCTCGTCACATTGCCGAAGGATTATCCGGTCAACGTGGAGCAGCGCGAACAATTCGCAAAAGCTCTGGAGAGGTGACGAGTTTCGTAATCTCGCGATGAAAAAGCGAGAACGAAAAAAAAAGAGCAATACTGGGCCATGAATGATTTATTTCACGCCGAGCAATTTATATTTGCAACGGCGACAAAATAATTCTCGTTCCTTACCAAAAAAAAAAAAAAAAATCGTTAAAACCCGAATCCCAAAGAAAGACACGAAATAATTATCGCACCAAAGATCTTTTTTCCAAGAAGAAAATCAATCAATCGTACGCTTCCTTTTCCACTGTATTTGTGCCAAAGAAAGCAAAAAAAAAAAAAAACAGCATGACTGATTGCATTTTTATTTGTAACGTGAAAAAAAAATTGAAACTGGACCAATATCGGATTTTTTCTTTGAAAAAACTACCAAAGACTGTATAAAAAAAAATGGAAGAATAAATTACCATTGTTTTAAGTTTAATTTTTGGTTGTGGTGTTATTTAAAAACTTGAAAAAATAGTGAAAAGCTCACGAGACAGCGAGTAAAATCCGCGAGCTGCGTTAAGTTCGGTCCAACGATCTCCGGTTAGCTCTGACTACTGAGGAAACGTCCGTGGGAAGTCGTGTACGTGATCACAAGCGCTTATAGCGCTTATAGTAATATACACATCGACGTGAAAACCGGTTCGCCGTGGTTGGCTGGCTCCTCGCATCTAGCTTCAACCCATAACCGACGCTACCTGCTGCCCCATGCTATCCTGATATTGCTGTCTAGGAGCAGGAGCTAGGAGATCGGTAGCAGGATCGGTACACGGCCGTTCTCCGATTGTCGATTGCAACCCCGGCGTGCTCGGCAAACACGTGAATTTACTACAACCAATCTATAACGAAAAAAAAAAAAAAAATCACGCTACCACTGAAAGTTATTATTTCGGGCAATCGTTTGTGATCTAGATGTGTTTTTATTTTGTGTTCTTTTATTTCATCGATTGATCATTAATATTTTAAGATGGAGATTCATTGGATTGTCAGATTTTAAGCGATCGAAAAAAGGGAATTACTTCGAGAGAAAATAAGGAAAAAACATTGCGGGTTATTGCTTAATTCGGCATTGGTTGTATTTGAGGGCAACCTCCATTTCTTTTTGACTTCTCGGCGTTGGAATGACACGCAGATTCTTCTTTCCGGATGTTGCGAAGTAATTAGGATGTATCTATGCGGGAATACAAGCCGGAAGCGGAGCGAACGATGGACGAATGGTCAAGACGAAAATGATGTACCGACTGAGTTGTAGAACTATGATTTTGCGATTTTCAAAAAATCGTTTCGATATTTTGAACATTGTGTTTACGATGATATTGATCGACAGATTAACGGCGGAAACGGTGTAAAAATCGGTAAAAATAGGAAAAAGATATCCACAAAGTATGCAGATTTCCTTTATCAAAGTATTTTCTTATCAAATACATTTTCTCATTGCACTGCAATTATTATACAAATTTTTTTAAATTTATTTTAAAAAAAAAAAATTGTCCTCGATCAGTTTAGACGGAGATTCATTGCTGCTGCTCTATCAGGACTCCGTTGCAACCTTTTCTGTAATTAAAGACATTCCCCTTTGGCCTCTCGGTCCAAGCTTTGGTTTCGCACTTCGAAAGAACCCACTCCGAATTAACAGCAACCTCTCGGCATCTCGCCACATTGTTGGTTTCGCTTGTTTTGGAATATTTCCAGGATTTCGGTACCTGCCTTTGCCGCTCTTCTTTCAGTATTTCCACATCAGCGATTCTGTCTTCCGACGAGCTCAGCAGCTTTATACCTACATCCGGATTCAAGCTTCGCTTCTTTTTCTTCCTCTTCTTTTTTTTTGGGGATTCGTCTTCGCCGTTACTTTCATACTGTAATTCGATATGTCTGAAAAGTTCCTGATAGTTAAAACCGCACCGATAAGAAATATTTGTAAATCTTTCCTCAACATCATAATTCGTTTGACATCGCTCAATAAAAATACCTCTCCAACTTATCGTCGAGTTTCTTGGCCACGTAATCCTTAAAACTCTGCGACACTCCAAAGTTTTCAAAAATATCACCTCCATCCGTGATTCTCAGCGATGGCTTTATCTCGTCATTGATTCCGGACTTAGCATCGTCTGGAAAAACGCATATAGAAAGAAAAAGAAAAAAAACTGACGAATAGGAATCTGTAAGTTTGTGGTAAGCCAAAAGTGAGGTTATGCCGGCATTGAAATCGCGATGGAAAAATTATATTACGAGATAACGCGATTGACGAATCCTTTTCGGTAAACAATGATTCGGGGAGAAACTTTTCGTCGCAAGCTTCTCGCAAAGCAGCGGCTGTAGCTTCGTCCTCCGAGCTCGACGAAGCATCCTCGTTTTTAAACATCACCGGCAGGACTTCGTGTGGCACGCATTTTCCGAACGCCGGAAAAACGGAGTGAAGAAACCGATTAGCAGCCGCGTGTTTCAACATTTCGAGCCATCAAGCTATCACAATGACTCAGGAGCTTTTTAGTTCGCAGTTTATATTATTAGTTTATATAAGTCAATTTTTTTTTGAGAATTAGATTAAGTAAGATTCTTGCAATTTAGACTGTAAACGACGTTTCGGGATCGCTCATACAGGAAGGAATAAATGCATTGAACCTAATGAAATCAGTCGATTTTGGAGGCAGAACCGAATAAGTTCAAGGGTGTTTTTGTTTATCCATAAATTACAGACTATTCGAGTCTTACCGAATGTGACCTTGAATAGTACTAGAAACTACGGATAAAATAATAATAATTATTTTCGAAATCAATTTTTCCGCTGTAGAATCGTTATAACTCGGAAATTCTTTCTAGAACTTATTCGGGTTTGCCTTCAAGCCACAGATATATCAATGGACCGAGCTGAATCAAATTGCATTGAGGGGTTGCATAAACGTGCTATTCGAATGATTCTGCATGTTCTCCATACTGCAGATCAATATTGTTAATAGAGGAAAAAGTTGCTGTAAGCACGACAAGGATAGAGGAGATAATGTGTCAGAGCTCGGTCGATAACACAAACTGTAAGCAGTTATTGTCGGACATCTTCAACTTTGTTGAGTGAAGATGAGAACGGTTCACTGCAATTCACATTTCTGCAGTCAACCGTTGTCATCATCTCATCAAGATATCAACAGTGACAGAGAATAATTATTTAAGGAAATTCAGTTATCTCTCTCGCACTCAAAAGAAAACTAGATAGTACGACCCAATGTCCGTCAGAGTTCACCCAACTTTAACGTCCAAGGCCAGCACGGATGCATCAGCGTTTGATTCGCTCGTTTTTCAGTGGTTTGACGCAGAGGATTGAAAAATTCGCGTCGGTTGACTTTGCGACGAAAATGTCGAGGAAATCGCGATACTTCGCAAATCCTTATCAGAACGAAGACGTCGAAGAGCCGAATTCGCTCGACCTCGCCGAGATTTCGAGAAGATCGAAGCAACATATGGAAAAGATCCTCGATGAGATAGTGACGAAAGAACCGGCGGATCGTGCAAACTCGGATGGTGGTCTTTACGTCGGTTCTGCCGGTATCGCTTATGCCTTCTTACACGCGAGCCATCGACTAACAGCTGACCATGACGTCACTACCGCAAAACGTTATCTCTCATTGGCTCAAAGTTATCTCGCGGGTTCTCTGCGGGATCTTGAAAAACGCGAAAATCGCGTCGATTGCAGTTTTTTGTTGGGAGACGGGGGTGTAATCGCGATCGCTGCGGTTTTGGCACGCAAAACCGGCAACGTCGAACTCGCCGATAGATTTGCAAAACGTTACGTCGGTATGGCAGAACTCTGCAAACCCGTGGATTTTTCGAATGGCCGAGGCGACGACGAATTTTTCGTTGGACGAGCCGGTTACTTGTTCGGATCCTTGTGGCTCAACGAACAATTCGAAAAAAACGTCGTGCCTGTCGTGATTATGCACGAATTGGCTCGTACGATCGTTACTTCCGGAACGAATTATGCCCGCAGGCATAACAGTCCGTGCCCGCTCATGTACGCTTATTACGATACCGAATATCTCGGCGCGGCTCACGGGCTTGCTGCTATCTTGCAAATTCTCATACAGGTACTTCGAGCAACCCTCAAAGACAGTAATTCATTTGTTGCGCTTTATACTTCGGTGATCCGTACATGATGTCTATCTCACGAAAAATTTCTTATATACTCTTAGAAAAAGTAGAATAAAATTATAAAGCTAAATTAAATTTTCTTCGACCCAAAATACTGGATGTAACCCCTTAACCAAAATCATAAAATCCTCAGGTCCCGGGTTTCCTCGATAACAACAAAGAAGCCGAGACGCAGGTGCAAGCCTGCGTGGAATTTTTCCTCAGCGTGGAAACCCCATCGGGAAATTATCCCTGCGTTGTCGATGATGCGATGGCAAGATCGAACGCTGCGACTGATGAGAAAAACGAGACGGTCCATTGGTGCCACGGAGCACCGGGAGTCGTTTATCTCTTCGCCGCGGCTCATCGACGATGGAAGGATCCGCGTTATCTGGCCGCTTGTCAGCGAGCCGCCGATCTCGTTTGGATCAAAGGATTATTGAAGAAAGGTCCGGGTATTTGTCACGGAATTGCCGGTAACGGTTACGTTTTCTTGCTGATGTACAGACTCACCTCCGACCTTCGTTATCTTCGACGAGCCGCCCGTTTTGCCGATTTTCTCAATAACGACGATTTCAAAAATGGCGCTCGAACGCCTGATTGTCCTTATTCGTTGTACGAAGGAACCGCCGGAACTGCTTGCTTCTTGGCCGACATTACCCGACCGGACGAAGCGGCTTTTCCATTCCAAGATATTTTTCTGAATTAACCGTTCGTAATTGTATCTCCATGTAAACTTTATTGGATGAATAAATTCAACAATGCGATTCTTTTTTCGATTGCGTTCGTTTTTTCTGTTCGTTTTCTTTTCGTTTTGGATTGTTCAGGAGCTGCGTTGACTCATTTTGTATTATTGTTTAAGGCGTTACTTCCGGCGTGCGATACGATAGGTTTTCGAAAATTTGTCGTTCGTTGAAAACGACGATTGCGAATATGAATGTAACTTGTCAAACGGCGTTTCGGCGGAAATAAATCAATCGGTTCGATTAAGGCGTGTTTGCTACTGGAATATGAATTCGCGATGAGTTTGCGAGTGCTCGTAATGTTTATTGAATGAAAGACAAGCGTTCGGTGTCTCGTTTGCCGCGTTTGTATATTTGTTTTTCGACCGGATAACCTTAAAAAAAAAATATAGCACCACCGATTATTTACTTTTTTCATGAATTTGAAATATTTTAGAAAATAGGTTTGACGACGTGCCGATCTCAGGGATCGTTGTAATGATGATTTTGTGACGATTGGCGTATAAGATTATGCGGTATGAGCAATTCCGAGGACAATTTCGAGTGGGCTCGGAGGTTGGAGTGTCCTCCGTCAGCTCTCACAGATTCTGTGAAAAAAACGTACGTTGTTTCTTCAACAATATTTAATTTCGTGCCTTTTACTCCTCTGTTCTTTTATATTATCATTACTTATTTGTTCTAACTTTTTTTTCGTGCTTGGGCTAAGAGTATCGTTGGGCAGCCCGTAAGTACGTTTATTTTCAAAGTATCAAATAAATACTGAGTACAGTGAAAGTACAAAGTACATTTGTAGTTTAGATCTGGTATTTGGCATTATTATTGTACTGGAAGTACATGATTTATATTAATTGTACATTTCGATGGTATATTAATTGTAATGTTCCTTTCCGTGGAAATAACGATGATGAATCGAATCGATGTATCGCAGATTGAGCCAAGGTATCGCCGGCCTCCTGTGGGACGAACTTGCGTCCGTGTTGCATCCAACAAAGGAAGTTATCGAAGTTCGCAAGAACAATCTTCTGTACAGGCTCAAGCATGGAGAAAAAGATTTGTTGGTTCAGCAGATACAGAGCATGGTTCAGATAAGAACGGCGAGGAGTCAGTTGGAACCTCAGTTTCAAAGTCTAGACAAAGAATGTGAACTGAAGGACTTTGAAGTTAGGAAAAAACGTGAGTTACTTCGGCTGTGATATTCAAAAATGTTTTTCACCGACGATGCTGGAGAATTACCAAAATTACGTTGAATTCCGCAAGGTTTTGTTACGATTTGTTTTTGCCGTCCGTAGAGCAACAGTTGCAGAGACTGAAAGCTTCGCGGCAGTCGACAAAATTAAAGACGAATTTGTTGCGAATGAAGTTGAAACAAATGCAAACGCAAGTGGAAGATTGTAAGGAAATGCGTTTGGTTTGCCAACACTTGATGCCGTCGACAAATTGTGATATAGATCCGAAAATTGTGGACGAAAGTTTATCGTTGGTCAGCGCAATTTCCACAAGAACGGACAGAAAGATGGTGAGTTCAATTGGTCTGAAAATACATTTTTTTCGCCTTAAGACAATGAAAAACCGTGAGTTGAAACTTGCAACTTGTTATTATTTGAAGATTTATCGAAAATTGTGTTGACTAAAAAAATTGTCTTCGCCTTCAGGCGTGGAATAAAATATCGGAAAATCTCGTTCCTATCGAAATTCCGACCCTGTGGAATATTCTGCTGGCCCGAAGAATCAAAGACACCGAGAAATTGATTGGTCTGGGAACCCGCGAGATTCCAGAGAACGATCACAAAAGCGGGGAAAGTATGGACGTTGGCATAGCCAGAGCTTGCGGAGAATATTTAGCCACGGCTGCTCAAAGACTGATACATCGCACGAAAGCCAACGAGCACGAACAATTGATCATGGAATATATCGAAAAGATCGAGGTAAGACAACAAAAACTCTTATTTTCTTAACACGAAAAAATTGCATAAAATATTTCATCTCAATTCACCGTCTGCTCAATAATTTTAAGATTTTTATTTTTTTATTTTTGAGATATAACAAATTTACGTAATTTTTTTTTTTTTTATTGGGTGAAGAATTGATTGAGTTTTTATGAAAATTGTGGATTATTCGCAGACGTCGGAGGAAAACGTCGTGGACGTGAGCGAGTGGTTGGCTCTTACGCTCGAGGTTCGTAAATTCGAGACCGAACAAACTAATCTCCAATTGGAAATCGATGGTTTGAAGAAAACTCTCGAACAACAGAGTCTGCTCGCCGAAGAGCTCAGCAACCTAGAATCCGATATACACAGCATTGACACGCGAGTAGTGAGCCTCATATTCAAATTCACAATCAATAGATATTTCGACATTTAAAAACAATTCAATTGAACATTATTTTTAATCGCTTAATTTTTTTCCTACAATCCTGGAAAAAATCGTAGGAAAAATGCGTCCAGGACATTCAAAAATCTCGGACTCTGTTGAAACCCGCCAGTACGGTTATAGCTCGGACCAAGGAAAAATTATCGGCTGTTTTGGAAAAAATTGCGGCTCAGCAATTTGAAAATCAAGGCGCGAATTATTTGGACGTTGATCTCAGCGCGGAACTCAGCATTTTTCAGGAAACGTTGCAGCTCGAAAGCTTGAGAAAAATCTTGCTCAAAGACAATGTCGGAGCTTACAGGTATTTTTATAGAATCCGGTCGAACGATTTTTCGTTTGAATTTCTCTTTTTCCGGGAATGATTCTTAATTTCATATAAAATAATTCCGTGATTTCTTTTGTGTACGAAGACACGCGAAATGCTGCATAAGCGAAGCAACTCTGGCGATCGCACCTCCGAATGTAACCAACTCCACGTCGAAATTTCCAATGTTAAAAGCGCCGATCTATCAATTGTTGGATTGTTACAAACATTTGGCGGCGAAAATTTGGCTGACGGAGCTCGAAAATCGTTCGTGTAGAAACGAACGGACGGATTTGGGTGATTTGAGATATCCAGTCCCGGCAGATTGTTCCGGCGAAACTATCGAAATACTCAACGCCACGGATTTGGCGTGCGACAGAATACGCGACGAAATTCAGAAGTTCGATCAGATTTTCGATGCTTGGTAATTGTTTGTCTTCTTTTGTTTGGTTTATCGTGAAAAAAAATGTTGTTTGCATGGAAAAAGAAGAGGAAGAGAGAGAGCGGAAGAGGGAGAGAGAGAGAGAGAGAGAGAGAGAAAGAGATAGAGATAAAGAAGGAGAAAGAGAGAGAGCGAGAAAGAAAGAGATCTGACATATGCTGAGAGATTGTTCATCGATTTTGGCCAACGTGTTTGTGCAATAAGTTCACAAAAAAAAAAATCAATCATTCGATGTTTCAATCGATTTTTTGTGTCACAGGAAGCATCAAACTGTACAGAAAGCGATGACCCTGGACGATAGCGTGGTAAACGGTGCGACGTACGAGGAATGGGTCAAGCGATACAACAACTTGCTTTACATGGTTAGAAGAAAAAAATGAAATACCACGTGAACCAGCCATAAAGTTGACGTTTTCGAGCCGACGACGATAAAACTCCGTGCTCGGATTGCATACCTAAAAATTAAGTAAACATGTTCGATAAGAGTGCCTTACTTCCAGGTGTATTAACAACTCACGAGTCACAATGTAAGATATTGATGCGGTAGTGATGACAGAGCGGAGAATGTGTTTTAAAAACATTTTAGCTCCATTTTTGTACATTGCATCGTCGTATGATATTGTAGTAATAAAATGAATTTAATACGATTTCTTTGAGTCTGAAAATCCTTTAATTTTCCCGCGAATAACGAGATATAACCCCTTAAATCTATGGGAATGTGTGGGGGATGCGGTCAAACGATGACGAGAGATTGAAAAAAATCAGAGATGAGAAAGCTTCTCATTTCCGAAAAAAAACATTATGCGACGACCACGTGATCCCACCACCTGCCGGCGCCATGCTGGACCGCGGTTTGACGCATGGTAATCGTTTATCGAAGCAACTGGATTAAATCAATCTTTCGATGGGCTTATAAAAATTCACCCAGTCATTGTATAATGCCAAGGAGATTTCTCCAAGCTCCGCCAAGAAAAAAGCTCAAGGTAAGTCACAGATATACGGAGATGGTCAAATCGACTAACGGAACGGGAAGCGTTCGGGAAAATTCTAACCTCAAAACAAGTGACAACACGAGAGATGCCAGTGGCGATGAAGCGAGCGAACTTCTTCAAGATTACTCGAACGTCAAGGTCGACTATCTCGAGATTCCCGTCAAATCGGAAAATGACAAGAAGGAATATCGGTCAGTTTTATTGTCTCCGCTGTTTGGAAATCGTGAATGTTTTTTATTTTTTATTTCCGTTGAAAGAAAAAAGAAACGACTGGAATAGCTTTTTAATGGGATTGTCGATATTCAATCAGGGTCATCAAACTCCAGAATGGCCTGACCGCACTGTTGATAGCCGACCCGAGTCGATCGTCGTGCGCCGCCGACGAATCTCAGGAAGAAGACGAGGGCGAAGATGATGACGGTAAATCAATGATAATTTAAAGATTCCTAGTTTTTTTTCTATGCACGAAGGACATAAGATTTTCTTGATTATAAATTATGAATTCAAAGTTTTGGAGGGTATAAAATTCTTCCAAAGAAGCGTTGGCGGGTGGTGAAAAGTATTCATAATAATAATAACCGGATAACGTAGAAAGTGAAGGTGATGACGATGAGGAAGGAAGCGGTAGCGAGGACGACGGCAAAGACGAGGTGGACGATGAGGAAGACGACGACGAGGATGAAGAGGAAGGCGATCATAGCGATGATGACAAGGGCGACGGTTCTGGGGTGAAGAAAATGAAACGTGAAGAAAAAATGGTGGGTAAAGATGGCCAAAATGATGGCAGATGATACGGCAAGGTTGACGTTCGTAACTGCCTCGCAACTATTTGAATCGGAATGAAATTATATTCCATGCTCGCCAGAAGTGACTCGAATTTTTTCTCTCATTGGAAAATGTACAAATGAATTTTTGTCGTCAGGCTGCTTGCGCCTTGTGCATCGGCGTCGGGAGCTTCAGCGATCCTCCGGAGATTCCGGGTATGGCTCATTTCTTGGAACACATGGTTTTCATGGGGTCCAAAAAATATCCGCAGGTAATAATTCCAAACAATCAAAATTAATTAAATTAAATTAACCTATTTCTTTCTTCTTTTTTCCATTACACATTCAAGGAAAATGATTTCGACGCGTTCATACAAAAACACGGTGGTTCGGACAACGCTCATACCGAGTGCGAGCAAACGAATTTCTACTTCGAGATTCAAGAAAAATTTCTCAAGACCGCGCTCGATCGTTTTGCGCAATTTTTCATAAGCCCGTTGATGAAACGCGACGCTATAACTCGCGAACGCGAGGCGGTGGAGAGCGGTACGTAATTTATTCGAGTTAATTAATCAATCTACCAACATGTTCAACGCTCAGAGTCTTCGAATTCCGTGAACGCAAAAAACAATCCGTGCTTTCGACAGAATTTCAGATGGCTTTGCCCTCCGACTTTCACAGAAAAGAACAGCTATTTTCCAGTCTGGCTCAGGACGGACATCCGGCGACGAAGTTCTGTTGGGGAAATCTCGTTACTCTTCGCGATAACGTCACCGACGACAAGCTCTACGAGGAGCTCCACAAATTTCGCGAACGTCATTACAGCGCCCACAGAATGACAGTTGCGATTCAGGTAACGAGAATACGAAAGTGATTCGAAAATATAATTTAAAAAAAAAACATGATGCATGGAGGAAACTATTTACGTACATTTTATTCATTTATTTACATTTATTCAATAAATAAACCAAAATCAATAATAATAATAATCAAAATTATAAGTATTAATATAGTTAATTATAGTTAAGTATAATTATTTGTTATATTTTTTTAAATAACAATATAAAAATAATGTAATATATAATATAATATAATTTGTTATATTTCTTTAAATATTATATAAATTATAAGGATCATTATACTTGATTATAATTAAGTATAAGTATTTAGGTTATTTTTTTATTCAATAATAAAGAGTAATTTTTTTTTTTTTTAATTTATTTAATTATTTTAGGCGAGATTGCCTCTGGACACGTTGGAAGAATACGTCAAAGAGTGCTTCTCGAACGTGCCGAGCAACGGTTTGCCTTCTGCAGATTTCACCAAGTACAAAGGCGCCTCCTCCTTCGATACCCCACGATTCCGTAGGATGTACAAAATCAAACCGGTCAAAGACGTCTGTCAAGTGAGTTTATCAACCCGATTAGTTTATCGTAGGATCGATTACAACCCAGGCCAAGAAACGCAGTAATATCCACGATTCTTCGAATTGTTCGCAGATAGAATTGACGTGGACCATGCCGTCGCTTCTGCATCTTTACAGAAGCAAACCGCATCAGTACGTCTCGTGGATAATCGGCCACGAGGGTAAAGGCTCGCTCATCAGTTATTTGCGAAAAAAAATGTGGTGCCTCGATGTGTTCAGCGGCAACGGAGAGAGCGGTTTCGAGCACAGTTCGATGTACGCGCTTTTTAGTTTGTCACTCATTCTCACGGACGAAGGACACAAACATTTGAAGGAAGTCCTGGATGCTGTTTACTCTTACATCAATCTCGTTCGTCGCGAGGGACCGCAACAACGAATTTACGACGAAATTCACAAGATCGAGGAAATGAACTTCAGGTAAAGCTCGACAAGCGAGTTGTTGTCGAAAAATAAATCTTCGCACGTAAAAATAACGAAAAATAAAGAGCTGCAAGTTGAAACTTGCAATTTGCTTCCTCTGAATCGTAGATAGTTAACGAATATTGTTTTATTATATTATTCCATGGAGATTCGAAGGCACCGAAGCTGTGAAAAATTATAAATTAGAAATATTATATAAAAAAAAAATAGCGCTGTAGCTTAAATCGTTCTGGAGTTATAGACGTTTGAATTCTCGATGTTTTTTAGGTTCATTTTAAACCTCTTAATCATCAAAGTCCCGATGAAATTTGTTTAAACTGTCACGAAGCTTTTTTTTACGAGTAAGCAAAAACGATAGATATATCATTCGATGATTCAAAGGTGGTCTGATGGCTTGAATAATTTATTTCGACGTATTTTTCGTCCTATCGATGCAGATTTTCCGACGAAGTGCCACCGGAGGAGTACGTCGAGAATCTATGCGAAAATATGCATTTTTACACGCCTGCCGATTACTTAACCGGTAGCGAGCTGTACTTCGAGTACGATCCTGTTGCCATTAAAACTTGCATGGACGTCCTTGCCCCGGAAAACGCGAATATGATTATTCTCGACAAAAAATTCAACGAGGAAGAATTCGAAAAAGTCGAACCTTGGTTCAAAACGAAATACACGGATACGGAGATTCCCGAAGATTGGATAAAACATTGGAAAACGATAGAACCAATGCCGGAATTTCATCTTCCCGAGCCGAATGTATTCGTAACCGACGATTTTACGTTAATTCCGACACCGGAGAATCCGCCGCATTATCCCGTTAAAATTCATTCGGACGATCTGTCGGAAGTTTGGTACAAACCCGATACGAAATTTAAACTTCCCGAGTGCTACATGAACTTTTATTACATCACGCCTCTTCCTCTGGCGTCACCGGAAAAGTAATTAAAACGATACATACATTTCTATTTATTTTATCAATCGTCTTTTCGTCGACAATTTTTGGGTCAGTGTATTCAAAAGTACAAGAAATTTCAATGCTCCGAGTGTATTTGATTGTTTCCTTATCGTTGGAAATTCTGTGGTTTCTCTCAAAGTCGATTAATTTCAGTGCAGCTCTGCTGGACCTGTTCGTAACGGTGCTGAAGCAGTTGCTGGTCGAAGAATTGTATCCGGCCACTGCCGCGGAATTGACTCACGATATTCATCCGCGCGAAAAAGGTCTGGTGGTTAAAGTGAATGGATTCAATCAAAAATTGCCTGTGAGTCCCGTGCTATTGTCTTTAAGGTGAAACGATGCATCGTCTCAACCGATGACAATTGAGTCTAATTTTGCCTCAGATTCGTGATATTTTTTTTTCTCGAATTTTAGCTCTTGCTGACCACCATTACGAAATACATAGCGAATTTTTCAAATCTCGTTACCGAAGATTTGTTCGACGTTATGAAGGGGGAACAACTCAAGGACTACTACAATACGTTTTTAAAACCCAGCAAACTCGTAAGGTTAGTCTCTTGTTTTTTTCTTCCATTGGCTATATTTTTTTCCGTCATTCGCAAACAATATTTAAAAATTATTCTTCACCTTATTTATTTATTCTTTTCAAAAAAGTATTAATGAAAAATTAACTTCACCTTCGGAATAACTCAAGAGAAATGAGAATAGAAGGAGCGAGAAAGATTGGAATAAATTAATGATTTTCGTTATGTTTACAGAGCCGTTAGGCTGTCGATTTTAATGCTCGTTCATTGGTCCCCGATCGACAAACACGCGGCTATCGCCGGTATCGATTTTCAACAATTCAAAAATTTCGCGAATCATTTGACCGATCACGTTTACATCAAGTGCCTCGCCCAAGGAAACATGACGAGCTCGAGTGTCATAGAAAACGCGAAAAAATGCGTCGAAATATTGAATTGCGGTACTTTATTCCCAAATACGATGCCCCAGCTTCGAATGACGAAGATACCGCTTGGCGAAAGATGTTGCAGAGTAAAAAATTTCAATCCAACGGATTCGAATTCCGTCGTGACGAATTATTATCAATCCGGTGCTGCGTCCATCAAATCGGCCGTTGTGATTGAATTAATAATGGCACGTACTTATTTTTCCATCAAATTATTTTTAACGTCAATTTTATAAGGATTCGCCCGAAATTTTTGAAGTTTCTCATTCGAAATTTAAATTTCTTCGAATGTGAAATTTAATTTCGAAAGTCTGAAAGTTACGACGAAAAAGAAAAATGATTGAAATTAATTTTTTTCGTTCGTCGTTTGACAGATGATAATGGAAGAACCGTTGTTCAATAAATTGAGAACGCAGGAACAATTGGGTTACGATGTAGTTTGTCTGATGAGGGAAGGATGCGGGGTGCAGGGTTATTCGATAACGGTTTGCTCGCAGGCCGACAAATACACGAGCGAACACGTGGACGAGAGAATCGAAGCATTTGTCGGATCTTTCAAAAAAACCCTCAACGAAATGACCGATAATGAGCTTGGGATCGTCAAGGAAGCTTTGACGAAAGTCAAACAATGCACGGACATTTATCTGAAGGAGGAAGTCGACAAACATTGGGCGGAAATCGTTCACGACGATTATGTATTAGACAGATTGGCTCGCGAGGTCGAAGCTATAAGTGGAATTAAAATTGATGAATTGAAAAAATGGATGGACGATCATACGATCGAAGGAACGAATTTTCGAAAATTGTCCGTTCAAGTCGTTGGAAACGACGGACGTGACGATGGAACCGGTGTTAAGGGGAATGAAGCGAATAATGAAGCTTCCAAGGCGGACGTCGAGAAAACTGGTAAATTATTTATTTGTTTTTTTTTTAATTATTATTAGTTCGCGAAAATTGTGTGGAAAAATTTAGCATCTCAATCGGTGACAACGTAAAGTAATTGGTTAAAATTATTTTTAAATTCTTTATAAACTATTTTTGCTATAGTATTCGTTATAATTTTGATTGAATGTACTAGTTGAAAGCTACATTTTGGAGTTTGTTTAGATTTTTTGAATTGATAGTTTGGAAGTTAGAGGGAGGGGTAGTTCGTAGACGACTTTGAAAGCGAATATCTCGTGACTGAAGGGTTGAAATGATAAGAGTTCCTAGGAACCCTAAATATGGATTGTTTCTTCTTGATTACAGGCAATTCTGCGGTAGAACATGGAGTCAAAATTCAGTATCCTCTGCAATATTTGAACGACTTGGGCAACGAAAAGAAGAAAAAATCCGAAGATTATTACATCAACGATATCGAAGCGTACAAGCAGAGCCTTTACGTTTTTCCTTTGAACAAAGCGACGACGTCATGACGACAAAAAAATTTCGTTTACTAGTCATCGGTAATTACTATTTTTTTAGGGTCGGTGGATAATTTTTGTATTTTTTCTTTCTGTTTTTTTCAATGCTAATGAATAAATCTCTGCCCAGTGTGGGAGAGAACATATAAACAATGGCTGTATAATGTTTATACACCAAGAAAAAATGTTGTTTGTTAGGAAATTGAAAAACATTGTAATAAACAATTTATCTTAGCGAAAATGCAGAATTTTTTCTTTAATTCTCCATCGATAAAATTGAGATAAGGTCGCAGGATTCAAGATAACAGGGAAAAGAATTGAACAATGTTTTCGAATATTTTTAATAATCATATCACGTGTTACATCGCATTTATTGAATATTGAATATGATTAATTACTCTCTACATTCCAAATATGTGTAGTTGCCATAAAAGGGATTCTGGATTCAAACGTTATTGATTTAAATTTTTTTTTCTTTTTTTTTTTTTTTCATTGTAATTTTCCAATGAGTGTCAATGAATTTGCGGTGGTGCTTCGCCAGCACTGATTCTCATTTTCCTCATATACGCTTCGTCAAATTAATCGCGCTCACACTTCTTTACGACCACGTTGAACTCGATTGTGACAATTAATTGGGTTTTCATCGGCTGGGCAAAAACACGTTATTGCGAAATTCGGAAAGAGAACGAAAATTCATTCAAGCTGCGAAAGCATAGAATCAGTTCTGCTCGACACAAGACACAAATATGCGCGGGATAACATACGAATTACACAGATTAAATCATTAAGATTTTTGTTTCACATCGGCGATGTGCAAATTTTTTTTCGAAACGTCCGAATCGAAACGACTCAAATTCCGTGAATAATCCGGATCGTTTAAAATCAGGATTTCGTCTAAATAAATATGTTTATTTATGTTTCACGGCGCATCGCAATAATTCTCGATTTTTAATCATTTTTCTTTTCTTTTTCTTTTTAAGTTTTATTTTTTATTACGTTCATGGATACAAGAGAGGAAGATAAAATACAAATGAACGAATAGGTTGTGTTCCAAGCAAGCTTACAATTTAAACGAAAGAAAACGAGAAATTTGTTTCGGTTTATGCGCGATTTTCTCTCAATTAACTCCCAGTTTTTTTTTCAATTATCATTGAATTATATATTTTTTTGTTTTTTTTTTTGCATTTTTTTAGATAATTTTTTTTTTGTTATTTTGTTTTTTTTCCAGCTACGAGAAATAAATAGCAGAATATATGTTATGTTAATATTTTTGATAAGAACATTATAAATACGGGGCCCACGTGTGCTTTTCAACTACATCAATAGTGTTTATTTTTTCATTCTTTTTCTTTGAATGTTCGTTCTTTTGTTTTTTTTTTTCGCGTTTTTTTTTCTTCCTTTTCTTTCGCCAGCACGTTACTACGGTAATACATTTTGTGATTCTATAATTTGCATTTTTTTGTTATTTATTTTTGTTTTTTTTTTTTTGCGTTCGTTTATATTCCGTATTACTTTATTTTTATTAAGCGTAACTAAATGGAGTAAGGAAGTTATTATTATCATTATTACGTTGGTCTTTTTTTTTCGTAACAATTTAAATCCCAAGGTTATTAATTGGTGTAATGAAAAAAGAAAATCAAAGGTCTGCGATAGGTCAACGATTTGAGAGCGAACGACGTCGCTCTGTCACTACAAATTGCAAAATCTAATGATAATACATCGATTAATTAATAATAATAAATGAGATTGTCGAGTCGTTGAGATTTTAATTAGGTTCGTGTTTGAAAATTATTTTACAACAATCGCCGTTGGTTATATTTTTTGCTTTTCGACTTCTCAACGACTGTTAAACAAAAAATCAATACAAATGAAAATATCTGTCTCTGTTAATTCTTTAAATAATTTAATCTTCTTCCTTAACAAATTTCTCCTTCTTCAACAAAAAAACTCGATTCTTTCGATCCATAAAGATTTAAATGGATTTTGTAGGAAAAAACGAAAGAAACTGGATAATAAATCAAGCGATAATGAATAATTTTCTCGATTAAACAAGCGCTCAAACGCTCGACAAAAATAAATCAGAGTTTGGACGTTGGAATTAATACAAAACGAAATCAGGCCGGTTTCGGAGTCGCTGGAAACCATTTTTCCGGACATTTTTCAATCGATATGAAAATCGAGAAGCGCTGGGGGTTTCCTTTTTCGTTTGTTTTTTTCTTTTTTGCAAACCAACAGCTCCATGGGACAGACTATAAGCGGAGCATTGACATGTAAATACATTTAATATATCCCTTCCGTCTGTGTCGGAAAAAAAATCAAGTAGTTTTTCTTCGTCTCTTTCCGTCCAACTCAACGCACAATATTTTTTTGTAATATCGTTATTTCATCGCCCTTCTTCTTCACTTTTTCGTTTTCATTTTGCACAGACAGTTAAAGTTTACAGTTACGGATAAGATATTTCTTTTTGTTAAATCGTGTTACATTTTTTTAAACGAGTCGTAGACAAGTTTAGTGGGCCCCTGTACTACGGGTTTTCGACAACGAAAAAATCAGGCACGCAAAAGACATCTCGCAGCCTGTTTTTCACATCGTTCAAGTGTCCATTATTTAATCACCGTTTTTTTTTATTTTCATTTGTCATTTTTGTCTTTTATTTATTTTTTTTTGTTTTTGCTGTTATTTCATTTTTGTTCTCGCGTATTGCAATTGTTTCGAATCGAGTCGTCTAAAACACGTTCGTTAACTTTTTACGTACATCAATGTGAACTTTTTGCATTCGCAAATTACTCTTTTACGTCTTCGTTAAGTTTTTTTTTTTTTTTTTTTTTTCTCGTACATTAATGAAGTTGAATACATTAACTTTTTAGCAAGCAGCTTCATCGAACAGTGCAGCGGCAACTGAGTACAATTCACGATCGTCGCAATAATTGCGTCTATTTTATTTTTCTTTTTCTTTTTTTCATTGTGTTAATTATCGTTACATTTTTTTTTTGTAATCTATTTATTTGTGTTCCAAGTATACGTGATGTCGATAGAACAATTTCTTCGCAAAGAAACTCGTCCGTACTTCTGTTTTTTTATTTATTTTTCATATTCAAGCCGTTTTTCTAAAGCGTTTAACATAGCCTCGACTCTTTATATCTTCTTTTTTTTTTAAATTTTTTATTACGATTCGACACAAGTTTTGTTTTCAAGTTTTCTCAATCTGTCGTAATTGCATTCTCATTGTTTGCGGTCTCTCATTTTTCTTCAATATATTTTGGTGTCTTCAACGATCGCTCGAAACGACTGACTGATTTTTTTTCTTTTTCTTTAGCTCGTTATTTATTCATTCAAGGTAAATAGGGAGTTTTTTTTTAATAAGAAAAAAAAATTCGACTGTAGCGCAGTGAAGTGCATTTTCCAGCGTGTCAATCGCGACGTGACGCGCGATTCACGTTTTTTTTTTTTTTAATTCATGAGTTATCGTTTTTTCTCTTATTTTTTTCTTCTTAATAATTCGAGAGTTTTCATGCATAACGTCAACGTGGCATTTCCATCTTTCGTAATCTTTTCAAAGTTTCGAAAAACCCACAATCCCGGCTGTTCGGAGCTTTCGGAAACGACGATTCGTCGAATTCTCAACGATCACGAGAATTTTATCATCGCAAAGTTATTTCCTTTTTTACGTAATTTTTGTTTTTTATTCCCTCATTCTTTTCGTCCGCGATTGAGACAATAATCGCCCGCTTAACCGCAAACGATGCGAATTCGTTCCTCTCGTTATTCCACAAACAAAGCTTTTCCACATCGCTTTTCCATCTCCACGAATTCTTTATAAAGTTTTCTCATTGTCTCAATGCATTTCACGCAATAACAAATCTACAAAAATATAACACTTTTAATCTTCATCTCTTCAATTATATTATCTCCTGTAACGGCGTTTAATTCATTCTTCTCTTCTCAATTATCTTTTCGTATCCTTTCAACGTCACGTTCCAAACGTTAAGCTTGCACAGGCTCAACCTTCCCTCGTTTCTTCGATCAATCGCGAATAAATCTTCACGTTTTCTTCCCTTTCATTTTTCTCCGTTGTTTCTTTTTCATCTTCCGTTTATCGTCGTACGATTTTCGTAGCACGTAACGCCGCAGCCTCCGCAAAATCGTGATTTAATTATTATTATTATTTTTTATTTCATCTTAAATCATTCGACGATCTTCGTTTCAAAGATCCGCGTGTTCTCTATCGTATTAAGGCTTGCGCAAATAAACTTCGCTTCACGCACAGTCGACGTATTTCGAACCTACGTATCTCGACACGATCGCAAATAAATATACATATCTATATATATATAAATACATATATTTATATACATATATATACGCCATATTCAGCCATTCGATAACGCATTCACGCACGTATTATATTATATACACAGACGCACGAGTATCGACAAGCAAACGCAAAAAAAAAAAAAAACATACCTCAGACATTGTCTCGACTACGTCGAAATTTCATTCTTTCTCGCGCTTTCTCACTCTTTCTCTCCCTCTCCGTCTTTCTCTCTCACTCTATCACTCTCAATCGAACGATCGTTCATGCGTAATATGAATATCATAAATAATATGTTCCTCAAAACGTCGCCGACTCGTTTTCATCGGCCTCAACCGGTCGGGCGCGATGAAAAAGTCTCACGCGCGACAATCGCACGCGCGCTTTCGCGAAAACTTACGTATATAATTTTCTACGGGGGAGAGCCTACCTAAATCATACGACGTTTCGTCTGCAGCCCCGACGAATGAGAGCCTCGAAATCGACGATAAACGCTCGAAACATGTCTGCAGACGCAACGTTTCACACGTATAAATATATATTTTACCTATATGAAAAGCATCAGTCTCTAAACGCTGTGCGCAGTTCAATTTTTCCCGCGGCTTACGCCTCTTTCTTTCTCTTCCTCTTCCTCTCTTCCTTCCTCGTTCTCTCACTTCTGGCCCTCTCCTCTCTCTCTCTTTCTCTATCTACACATAATGGGAAAAAAGCAATAACCTATGATCAAAAAAGAAAACGACAAAAAAAAAAAAAACAGAAAAGAAAGCACATTCGGAAGTCGCGGGAAAGCAGAACTTTGACTAAGCGAGGCATTTTCATATAATACCGGAAAATATACATTTTTTTTTCTTATCTCTTTCTTCCTTCGTTTTTTAGTTTTTTTTTTTCATCGTAAAAAAAATAAACCACGCTTCTTAATAATTAAATACTTATTAGCAGTTCGACGACTCTTCGCGGTTAGTAAAAATTAGCGTTTCGTAACACTAATCAGTCGAATCCATTAACGTTCGTTTGTTTTTATTTTTTTATTTTTTTCCCCAGTTTCATTATTCCGTTAATCACGACTGGCACGAACTACGCACTTTTCTTCGCTCGTCGGCGCGAGCACGGATTTCTCGTCATTGTTTTTGTCGTGTATCTTATTTTTCTTCGTTCTTGTCTTTGCTCGGCGTTTCCTCTGGCTATCAAAGTGTCGTTTATTTGGCAGTGAGGACATAACAGAGTTTTCTCGGTAATCTTCGAACATCGCGAAATCGCAATTCGAAGAAGATCTTCGCGTCTTTCCTCGCGTTCGGTTTTATTCGTCCCGCTTTCCCGTTCAAATTCATCTTTGACGACTCGACTATGGTCGTTGGCTGTTGTTTAATTCGTCTCTTCTTTCGTCGTTTGTTCGGTTTTTTAATTAATTTTTGTATACGATATTTTTGGCCCCAACAGAGTTTTTTTACACGAGCACAGAGCCGACGAGGCACTTGTCTTACTTCCGTCGTCGAAATTTGTTTTTTTTTTTTTTTTTTTTTAATCGTCCGACATTGAAATTATTCCAATGCAATTTCGGCTCAATGAACATATAACGAAATTGGCTGCAGTCTTGAGTCACATCCGAGTGTATTTTTTTTTAATTTTTCTTTTTCTTTTTTTACTTTATTTTTTTAATTTCTGTTGATGTTGTTGTTATTGTATTTGTTGTGGTTGCTGTTGTTGTTTTTTTAAGCATTTGTAGTTTGTGGATTTCGTGGTTTTTAGGCGGTAACGTAAGACGTTCCGAGATTCGGAGCATCGCCCTGGCCTTTCTCCACGGTCTCGCCGTTCTCAACGGCGTCTTCGAACTGTTCGGGCACCAGGACTATTTCCTTCGCGGCTACCGTCGCCAGCGGTGCTACACTGTTGGACAGACGTTCGAAAAGCATTTGAGAAATAAATTCGACGGAAATTATTTATTCATATTAACACAGAGAACAAAATTTGGAATCGGAAACTCACGTAATTTTGTCGCTGCCTTCCTCGACTGTGGTTGCCTGTGCCTTGGTCTCTTTTTTCTCGATTTCCTTGTTCTTCTTCACCGGCGTCCGCTTCTTCGCCGTTGCCTGAATTACGATCGAATCAGAATTTTTCAATTGCGGTGTTGATTTTAATTTTTTTCTTTTCGAATAAATAAATGGAAAATAAAGAAAATTTACCTTCATCGGTGTCTTTTTGCCTCGGCCGGCTGTGGGAGTGCGATTGTTGGCTCGAACAGGGAAAGTTCGAGGTCCGAGAGGATTGAAACCGCGTGGGAAATTCCATTTGACTCCACCGATCGAAGTTATCTGCAAAAATCCGATCATCCGGGATTTACAAAGAATTCGTAACCTTACTTTTCGAACTTGACAGTCCGTAATATGAGAAAACAAAGATTAATCCCCAGAAAAAGCCTGTGTCGAGAAACATAAGTTTATATTTTTTTTCATTTAACCGTCATTCTATAATAATTGCCAGTGCAAGATAAAACAAATCAATGAAAAAAAAAACGTATTGCCATCGAATACTTCTCCGATTGTGGACCGACCGAGGGCCCAAGCGATGAAACACGGACACACGACAGCCCGGAAATCAAACAATCAACAAATTTTCCATCGTCCACGAGCCATAATTATTTATTTACCTTTCTACGTAGATAAAAAAAAAACATTGTAAATCGTGAAAAAAGTCAAATTATATACAAATCAAGAAGATTTTAAATTATACATAGAATTGCCGATAAAAAGAAAAATGACGATGCAATGACAAATGGCGTGGAAAATTCATGCGTTTCGTCAATGTCGAACGTGTCTTCATCGATTTTCAGCGAGGGAAGTTCTGTAAACGATGGTTTCTGGTGCCGAATCGGATTGCCGAATATTATTTCGTACCTGAGGAGGAAGTCGACCGCGGGAATGTCCTTGAATTGGTTGAGGCAATCGTCCGGGCTGTCCGTAATTCGCTCCCCATTGGCCCACCACGACTCCAGCGATTTCCAGCTGACCGCCGCGCGAAGGAACGGGTCGTCGGATGAGGCCTCGCTGCGGGATATTCGCGTTTCCGCGACCTCGCACCAATCCGTCGTTCACGCTGCAACCCGCCGGCAGTATATTTTGCGGCACAGCCATACGAATACCTGTAAAAATAAAAAAAAATAAAAAATGGGTAAAGTACAGCCGAACGACTATTTTACGAATTTATTGGATTCGATTGTTGTTGTTCGATAGGGGGTTTTTTGAAGGGTTGCATATAGTTGTTTCTGGGAAAATGGAAGGTATTTTCGGAGTTTTTTTTAGCCATGTTGACGTGATTTGAACAGATTAATTGAAGTGAAACGTAGATATTGGAGAGAAAATGAATGTCGCAGTTTTGAGATTCGCTGAGTCTTGGGTTATTAATTTAAACACAACGAAGCAATATTTCTGCATTAATGTTTGCCTTCTTTGCGAACGAGACACTGCGAATTTAGTGGCTCGTCGTTGAAAACAAAGGTGGCATTATTGTCATTATTATTATTATCGAACATGTAAAAAATTCGTTCGAAATTCAAGAACAGTTTGAGGACTTCAAGAACTTCGAGGACCACCGGACACCATGAAAAATTAATATACCGATTTTGGTTTTAATACGATGATACGCAAGCATTCGACTTGGATAAAACCAAAAAAAAAAAAAAAAAGAAAAAAAAGAAAATTGGAAAATATTTACCTGGCGGAATTGGCAACGGTGGCCGAGCGAAAACCACGTTCACGCCTTCGAGAATCGCTTTGCGCATTCTCTCAACCTTGACAACACCCTCGATGTGTCCGCCACAAAGTTCGAGAAGATTTTTCGCTATCGTGGCACGTGCGAGCGTGTGATGAAACAATTTGCCGTCGAAATATAACCACGGGCAGCACATAAGCCACGGAATCGGGGCTCCACAGGCATCGTTGGCCAACAATGCGGTTTCCACGCCGGCCATGAACAAAGTCGCCAATTGAACGCCTCGAGAAGTTACCAGAGAAAGCTGCCGAACAATAAAAAACCGATCGTCAGATGCCTGATTTCGGTAACCAAAGTAATTTCTTCGCATTTATTTACCTGTAGGTCTTGAAGATGTTGGGTATTCATCAAATCCGCGGAGAAAGCCTGGGCGATGAAGGCATCGAGTTCCTGACGTCGTAGAATTTTTACTTCGTCCGAAAAAGTCATGATGTATCTGAGGAAAAAAAAGAAAAGCAAATTTTGAATGCGACCGAAGAAAATCGTGAAGATATTGGAAAATTGAATTCGTTGAATTTTTGTATTTGTTGAAACGCGTCGATGTACCTCAGCACGCAAGCCATAACGAGAAGATGTTGCGGAACGTAGGAAATGTTGAGCATCAGTGGAGTGTCGGATCTCATGCACGTGAGGAATCCTCGAAGTCGGCGACGTTTGTCGTCGATTCCGGTGCTGGAATAAAAAAACGGCAAAACGAGTTTTTTAATCGCGCGACGAATCGAGGAAAAAAAGCAATACGTGGACACTTGCGCGATTTGAACGACGTTTGATTTAGGGAGTTAGGCCACTATAGAATTTTTGAAAAATTGATCTTTTGGAAAACTTTGAACGCGTTTATCTTAAAACTGCATTTTTCAAGTTGGCGGGTGGACATAACTCAGACAATTTTAAACGAATTCAGTTGACATTTTGGATATATCTTTGAAAATACATTGTCCATGGAAATGCGTAGGATTTTGTTTCCATATTGCATAGTTTATTTGTGATTAACAATTTTCTGACGATTTTTTAGGCAAGTTTTTCACTTTTCACTTTAGAAGTGCGCCATTTGGCCAAAAATCGATGTTTCGAAAAAATCCTACGCTCTTCTATCGTTGTAATTATATATAATGGAAAAAAATTCTTTGGCTCATTATAATTCAAAAATTACAGGAGCTGTTTGTCCGGCCGTGGACTCTGGAAAAACGGAGACGTGATCGCAAAAATGTTGCACAGCCGCCATTTTTTAATTAATCGCTTCAAAAAAATTACTGTATATAGGCACTGATATGTACGATAAACACCTTTTTTTGTAATCTCGATTTATTTTGTCGTTTATCGGAAAAAAAATCTCCAAAAAAGCCTATTTTTTCGGCCTCTAGAGTGGCCTAAACCCTTCATCGATGACGTTACAAGAAAATATATTTTCGCAGCTCCTAAGCGATTTAAAAATTTGTTTCATTGAAAAATGAAACGTGGAAGAAAAACTAGGGTATTTCAAAGTTACAACACCAACAAAGAGACCATCGGACATACCTATGCTGCCCTCGGGAGCTGCAATGTCCATAATTTATTCATTTTATTCGTTTTTTTTTCTCTTTCTTTTTTGTTTGTATTTTTGAGCAATGCTTGCCGCTTATTGCGCTCTCGGATTTTGTTTTCTCGTACGGCCGAATTATCCGCGATGTGCAAGAAATGTTTTGGAAATTGTAAAAATAAAAATTACTCACCCAAACCACAAACGTTGGATCGTAGGCACTCCCCAACCGATTTGCTCGGCTTTTACCAAAGTTGGAGTTTGATAAGGATTCGCCTTCGACCATACCCATTCCTTGATAATTACATCCGGTACCTCCACTTTTTCACTATCTGCAGAATCAATTTACTTCAAAAACGAGCTAAAATTCCATTCGATAAAAAAAAACCTCTTTCGTTTAAATTTCGATAAGATTGGATTTTAATTATCGGCAATGTGGGAATAAATCTTCTTGTTTTTTTTTTAATTAATGCCCTCAATGCCGTTTATAATATAAAGTTCTTTGCTGCGTTTTTCTCTCGCCGAAGATAGATTAATTTTGTTCTTAGATAAATAATTTAAAAAAGGAAAAAGTATGACAACTCACCGCCTTTTTCTTTACTTTTCGTAGCCAGATACATGCGATGATGAAGATTGAAGAGTATCGCGTAGACCATTTGCCTCACGGGCCGATAAATAAGATGAATGGATGGAAATTCCCGATGATTCTCGTCCTCGAGAAGTACCGGTAACTTGATCTCACCCGCGGTGAGAATTTGATAAATGTGAGGCGACATAAGTGCCTTCTGATGTCTTTCCGAAGCCGTTCGCATTACTTCGGAAACCGTGGTGGGTATCGTCGTGGGTTTTTCCACCGGTTTCGCGGGTTCGGGGGTCAAATGAGCCGGCGAAGCCACGGTCGAGCTGCTGCTCGAGCTCGACGAACTTATGAGAAGATTGTGGACACCGTTAACCAGATGGCCATTGACAGCATCTGGAAAAAAATCGAATAAATATTATAATAATATTTATATGTATAATAAAATTTTTTGCTAAAAAATGTTTTACATGGATTTTTTATATATTTTTATTATTTCACATTATTAATAAATTTAGTGCTAATATTGAACAAAATATGCTGGATAAAATTCGTCAATTATAAAAATATAGCAGAATCCATTAAATAATTCTCATTCAGAATTTTTTTTATTACTATTATTATTATCATTGTTTCCTTTATACAATGAATTAATTATCTTACTCTGTTCTTCGTCCAATTTAGCGTTATCTGCGTCACTCTGACACTGAGGCCCGGGTGGTTCTATAACGATCTGCGGTGCGGCTTTAGCGTTGGCGGTAGCTTGTTTGTACGCGTTCAGACTCTCCTGTTCGCTCTCCAGGGTCTCGGAAGCGAAGCGTGAAGTTTCCAAGGTGGTTTCTTCGTCGGGCGTCGCTGGAGCCGGAGTTTCCGGCTGATTCGTCGACTGAACCGGCGCGATTGGCTTGGCTTCGGATTTCGTGCCTGCTGCGGATAATAATTCGAAGGATAAGCAAACAACAACGAACGAATAATAAAGAAAATCATCATTAATTATTTGAATTAATAATTATTAATTTAATAATACGAAAGTTGTTAATTATTAATATTATTATGGCAATATTGATTCTTAAATTAAATTATTAATTTATCAATGAGAAGATGGAAAAAAAAATGTTCCAGCGAAGGAATCGTTCGAGAAACTCACGTTTGGTCGGTTTCACGGGTTTGTAATGCAAGAAACCTTCCTTCGTCCCGTTCATATAATACTGGACGGATTGCCGTAGCTTCGAGCATCGAGGATCGGTCATCGAGCCGAAAACTTTTTGCGCCACGACGTTCAACTCGACCGAAGGCAATTCCTTGACGAAATTCGCAATAGCTCGAATCGTTTGCTCGACGCTGGTCCTGTAAGGACCCGTGCTTACGTTCAATTTTTTATAAAATTCTACGAGATCGTTTTCCGTCAGTATGTAATTGCCCAGAAGAGCGGTGAGGATGCACAGCCGGTCCGGAGGGATACCGATGGCTTTTGTAAATTCGGAGATCATGTATTCTTTCGTGTCGAGCGATCCCTGCAACCGCATTAATTTAATTAGTCTCCAATTAAATTTGAAAAAAAAAAAAAAAAAATAATGTTAGACCGGAGAAAAATACTTTTTGTTTCGAAAAAAATAAGAAAATTGAAAGATTCGTGAACTTTTAACTTGTTCGAGAAGTCCAACAGCTTTGGCGAAACTTAAGATGATTCGAATATTTTTATTCGTACCTTGTAAGTGAGTTTAAGCTGTTCGGACGAGAAATAACGTGGTGGATCGAATGCGGCGTATTCGGCATCGTCGGCGATCAAACCGTTGAAGTTATTCTCACGGCAGTAGGCGATTACTTCTTGATGATGATCGTCCATGCTGCATAACTGGTGAAACATTATTGTTCCGATCGTTTGAAACGAATGGTGAATGAATTTTGTGAATTATTCAAACGTAAATTAATGAAATTGAGGAATACTCACGACTGTGACTTTGAGATGTCTGAGCGCCATTCGCAAGCTTGTGCGCAGACACACCGGAGGCGTCCACCAAACTTTTGGCGGAGGCGTTCCTTTGGTAGTTATGTGTTTCAAGACCTAAATTATATTTTTTCTTCCGGTAATTGATTATTTCTTCTAATTTGTTTGATTATTTATGTTTTTTTAATAATTTTACGAGGACTTACATTATTGACTTTTATTCTCATCTTCAGCTGACTTTGGATCCAGTCGGCTCGGCGTGGCGCCTCCTGAGAACCGTTGAAAAAAACTGCTAGCTCCACGCCGGACATCTCCGTTGCTTGTATGAGAACGGCGAGAAACTGGAACATGCGATTCCACTGTCCTCCGCAGGCCCAATCTGAATCGAATTTTTCAATCCATTTAAATTCTTCCTATATAAATCCCAGCTGCGATTTATCTTAAGTGTGCCACATCGATTCGTAATAACAAGCTCGTAATAACAAGCTCGTAATTGTAATAAAAATTCTGGATAAAGCTGATTCGATGAATAATGAAAATTTGTCAGAATATATTTGTAGAAATTTTGATTCTCCGGTGAGTTCTTGTTGTTGAGAGGACAAAATTGAGTGGAAAGAGTCGACGGCGGAGAAAAAAATGTTCACCTGAGAAATAGCCTCCGTAGAGTCTGTCCAAGCAACATTCTCCGTCCAGTACCAATCTCAGCATAGCCGAATTATACTGTTGTTGCTGTTGACCCTTTCCCATGCGCGTCCTCTGTCTCATGATCACGTGACGAGCAATTTTGAACAGATCTACAGGCACCGCGCCTCCCTGCACGCAATTGCCGTCCAAAAAGGCTTGCAAGTCTTGAATACCCATTTTGTCTCAGTTTTTTCCTCGTCTAAGCAAATTTTTGCAAGTGCCAAAAGTATTGTCCACGGTTTACGATGTTACCGACACAGCTTATGCTTATGCTTCGTGAGTTAATTCTTAAATTTCTTGTTCCCTGTTTCTGTTCTTCGTTATTTATTGTTACGGTAACTTTTTTTTTTGTAATTTTTATTGTTTTTTAGTTTGCTTGAGTTTTACGTTTTTGTGTTTTGCTTTTTGATGTCTCTAGGAAGTAAAGAAATCCGGCTCCAATTTATGTGGTCGAAATCTGCGATAGAAAAATCAGACATTGCATTTTTTATTTAGTTTCCAGGCTGCTTATCTGCAGTGCTAAGAAAAATGAAAAAGAAATTAGGTGTAAGTCCATTTCATGTCAATGCATCCGATCAAAGCAAATAAAATACCCCATTCTCAGAGAAAAATACAATCCTACTTAGCTGAGCTAAACAAATAGTAAAAAAAAATTTATTAACATTTATGCCAAAAATATAAAATATTGACAATCTAAAATGTAAAAAAAAAATAAAACAAGATCAATAAAAAGCTTCTCTTCCACTTCATTAACAAACAAACAAGAAAAAAGCACAACCATACAATTTTTTAGTAAATTTGCTCAACTGAGCAAATCCTCAATCGAAAAAAAAAAGAAAAAACAATTGAAACATAGATTTCGGAGTCGGAACAGCTACATGTTTAAATGGAAAGAGCGTCGGATTAATGGGGGATTACTCAACGGGGTTGATAGACAAGAATGGATGTAGTCGGCGTGGGGCGAGACGTCCGCACGCCTATGTATCGCGAAATCGTGGGATAAGAGCGGCTCAAAATCAAACGATCGGTCCCCCACGGAAATAATACGAAGTGCCGGAGATACCCGGGTAGCCATTGATCGAGCTATGTTTACGCCAAGATTTTTTCCCATACATAAAAAAGCTCGGCGACGACTTTGCGAGCAACGACATTCGCGAACGACGATAATCAACGATAATTAAGAATTTTGGTAATGTGTCAAGCCATAACGTTGTCCTAGGCGTGGAGCAAACGTTTCGTCGGACAGACATGTAACAGCGACGACGTTGAATCATGCGAGACGAGGACAGTAGCAGCGGCGCAAGCATCGGGACATTGCAAATTCGACGTCCGAGCCGGCATGGCGAAAGCTTCGGACGTTACATGCACATGAAACGACAAAAATCCATCGTCTCGCGCGAGGCTTTCGCGCGTTATCGCGGCTAATACGATTTTACGAACGATTACGCGCGATTTTCGTCAAACCCGACGAAACATTCGTCGTTGTTGTTAATTGATTTTACTCACGTTAAATAATCGAGAATCATCGTGGCTGCCTCCAAAGAAACACAAAAACGCGCACACGGACCGCGGACTTTGATTACGGATGACGTCGGAGGGATCAGCGGCGGCGCTACATTCGCGAACGGAAATTGATGACGATAGCGCCGTCGCGGGAGCCACCGTCGCGGCGATAACGTTTCCACCGGCTCGGACGCGTCTCATTGGCTGGCTCTGACGGAATTCGCCAATCGCGCGGATTTCGCGCGTCTCCGAGCTCGACGATTCGCGGCACGACGGAGATCCGCCCCTCGGATTTAGACTCCGCCCTGTATCTTGCTGCCGGGATTGCCACGAATGCGAAAAACATGGCGGAATTTTGCGAAAAGATTGTTCTCCGTTATCGTTGATATTTTGGATGAAAGTGGAGAACGGTTGACTGATGAATGTTAATTCGCGATCGACTGTTCTCAATTTTCTTTCGCAAGATCGATCGTCGTTGAGAATAACGATTTACAGTTTTCGTTACCGACCGAGTAATAACGCATCATCTCAAGATCTCGTTACGTGGGTTTGGTCCTTTAAAAAAAATTAATTAACGAATGTTAATGTCTTCTGTGAAAAGAAATCATGGTGGACAACCAAATTCTAACAATTATATTTTTTCTTTTAATTAACTATTTTGAAAATTACAAAATTTTCTGAAACATGTTCTGTCGATTGTCGCAATTAAAGATGTTTTTCGAAAGCTCAGGTGCCTCCAACGATTTGCGCTAATAGTACGTAAAAATACATCAACGAATAAAGAAATTTCACATTGATCGTAATTTATTTTTCATCTATTTTCTTTATTAATGTATCATTCTCTATACAAATACACTCGAGCAGATCTCACACATCACGCATACACGTACACGCAGTCACGCACCGCATCGTACAAGTAATAAAAAAAAACAACGATTCGGCGTGATGAAACATAAAAAAAACGAAATGCGGATGGAAGAACGTTGGTGAAAAATACGATTTCGCGAAGATTACACAAAAATTACCCCAACATCGATCGAACCGAATTTGCGCGTGCGTTATGATATGAAAGACGTTATCGTTGATTCGTCAAATCCGATGATCCCGTCGATTCCTCGGTTCGCAGGAAAAAAAAAAGTATTTTCAATTGAGAGAAGAAAAAAAAAGATCGTTCATACAAAATCGTCCGTTTCGTTTTTAATTATATTTATTAATTTTTATTTTAGTTGACTCTTGGAAATCATTGACTCAAAGTTCCTCGTGTTCCTCGTGTTCCTCGTGTTCATTCTCATCGGCATCGATTTCCGACGGTTTTTCAGTCTCATCGGATGTTTCCGGTTCCAAGGGTTCTTCCTCCTCGGGAACTTCGTCGAGGGGAATTCCCAAAGTCTTTCTCATAAGTTGCTCGACGCTTTCGGCAAAACTCGCGGTTTCACGAAGCATGTAACCCGATCTCAGAGTCGCGGTTTTGACCATCATAGTGGCAATGTCCTTTGCGGTCGTGTCGGACGAATCAGCGTCGACCCTACGCAAAAGTTCCTTGATAAGCGGATGTCGGGGATTTATTTCGAGAACTTTCTTTTGACTCAAATAATATTGTTTGTGCGGATCATCGGCTTTTTGGTGAGCGTTCGAAATTGCGAGTCTTTCCATGTTTCCGGTCCAACCGAACATGCTGGCGACGAGAGCGCACGGAGAATCCGTGAGACGCTCGGAAACTAGTGATTTGCTGATGAATTCTTTAAGATTGTCGTCGAGCCATTTTGTAAGAGGCTCGAAAGTCGTCGCGAGCTTCTTCATCAATTCCTGAGCTTTTTCACCCTCGTCGAGGGTAAAACCTTCTTTGGCAACGTTTTGGAATTTTTTATCCTCGAAAAGCGGCAAAGCCGAAATCGCGTATTCGTCAACGGCTTCGGTCAAATACAAAACTTCGTAACCTTTGGCATTGAGACGCTCGACGAATGGCGATTTTTTCACCTCGTCCTCGCTCGATCCGGCAATGTAGTAAATGGCTTTTTGATTGGGCTTCATTCTCGATACGTAATCTTTTAGATTCGTCAATTTTTCCGTTGACGATTGGAACATCAATAATTTCGCCAATCTCGCGCGATTCTGAGCATCTTCGATGACTCCTAATTTTATATTCGTGCTGTATTCTTTCCAAAATTGATCGTAAGATTCTTTGGGTAATTTTTTCAATACGTCCAATACTTTACGAATTAATTTTTTTTTAATTACTTTTATGAGTTTGTGCTGTTGAAGATTTTCACGAGAAACGTTGAGGGGAAGATCGTCGCTGTCGACGACACCGCGGATGAATGACAAATAATTTGGCATCATGTCGTTTATTTTGTCGGTTATGAATACGCGACGAACGAATAGTTTTATGTTGTCGGCTTTTGTGCCGTATTTGTTGAAACTGTCGCTGGGTTGAACTTTGGGAACGAACAGAAGTGATTTGAAGGAAACTTCGCCCTCGGCGACGAAATGAACCTTCGCGAGGGGTTCTTGCGTGTCGGTTGTCAGTGCTTTGTAAAATTCGGTGTAATCTTTGTCGTCGACATCGGCCGGTTTGAGAGTCCACAGAGGTTTGGAACCGTTGAGACGTTCCCAATCCCAAATGGTTTTGTCGACCATTTTTTTCTTCGTCTTGGATTCCTCGTCCTCCGTCGATTCCTCAACCTGCGCGTCGTCTTCGTCCTCGGTTTTGCTGGATTCCTCCTCGGTCTTTTCCTCTTTCGAGGCGTCTGGGCTCTCCTCGGCTTCCACTTTGATCGTTTTGCTGCTCCACAAGTAAATCGGGAAGTTTATGAACTGAGAATACTTCTTGACCAATTCTTTTATCGTATCTTGTTCCAGAAAATCGGCGGCTTCGTCCTTCAGCATTAGACTGTGAAATAAAAATGCAAAATTGAGTTTCGATGGTTCGAAGAGAAAAAAAATAATTAAAATTGGACGAATGAGATTCGATGTCTCACCTGATGGTGGTTCCACGTTTGAGGGTGTTGCCTCGAGGATCTTCGACGATGCTGTAGCTGCTGCTGTCCGACTCCCAGATGTATTGCTTGTCGTCGTTGTGCTTCGTCGTGACAACAACTTTGTGGGCGACGAGGAAAGCCGAGTAGAAACCTACGCCAAACTGGCCGATCATGTCGTTCATGTCCTGAGCGTTGGCGGAGTCTTGCATTTTTCCCAAAAATTCAGCCGTTCCAGATTTTGCTATGGTTCCGAGATTATTCACAAGATCGATCTTCGTCATTCCGACACCCGAATCGGTTATGCTCAGAATTTTGTTCTCCGAGTCGGCCTTTATTCTTATGGACAGTTCCGGATTCGTGTCAAGTACGTTTCTGTCCGTGAGCGAGAGCAATCTGATCTTGTCCAAAGCGTCGGACGCGTTGGATATCAATTCTCGGAGGAAAATTTCTTTGTTGCGATACAACGAATTTATGATGAGTTTCATCATACGATTGACTTCCGTTTGGAATGTAAACTTTTCAGCCTTTTCTCTTAGCTCCTTGACTTGCGCCACGTTTAAACCATCCAGCTTTATAGCTTCTTCCTCTCTCTTCACAACCTCGTCGTCTGTTCAGTTATAAGAGAAAAATTGATTAATCATCTATCAATGAATAAAAATCTTGGTTTGATTTTTATCCCTTGAATTTACAGTACATTTTTATTGAATCAAATGTAAATTATGGAATCTCAAAACTCTCGAATCGTATAGAATTGAGATAATCAAATCAAATTAAGGGGATCAAATTGAAATAATCAA
Source organism: Sussaba pulchella (assembly GCA_963971145.1). Classification (NCBI taxonomy): domain Eukaryota; kingdom Metazoa; phylum Arthropoda; class Insecta; order Hymenoptera; family Ichneumonidae; genus Sussaba; species Sussaba pulchella. Next base: position 19,744,712 of record OZ020166.1, read on the forward strand.
ACGGCATAAAATGAAAATGATCTACTCGAGCCGACTTAAATGTTAATTTCTTGTAGTCTCGATCAAAGAATATGAAACATTATTGCAATAGTTATTCCATTACCGGTCCTAGATCCTTCTCGACTAGCTCCCAAATCGCCGTCAACGGTTCCGACATCATTCTCCACGATGTCATCCTCCGCTCGCACAAGTCCTGAAAAATGAATGAAACAATCTCTATTCCGAAAAGAAAATCATTTTAAGTACTAGAAAAAAAAAAACCATGCCTACGTTCATCATAAAACAGACATATCACTCGAATACTCAAATCCTTCAACAAAAAAGTATCTCACAGAAAAAAATTAAAAATATCAATCTGTCGCTACGATTAAAAATTTCTCATTTTCTTGGCCAAATGCAAAATCGAGCAATACACTACAAACAAGAGCTCCGTCATATTAACGTTATTTCCGCAATCACACCGAAAAAAAAATCTGACGCGTGGCGAGCATGTAATAACGATAACAACTGTTATCGATCGATTTACGTGAATTCGATAAAAAATAATCGCCCGAAAAAAAAAGATTCGTAGCAGCCGGTGCCGAACAGTGTCGGCACGCTCGAGATTTCGGAAAACTCGATTATTCGGTGGATTTTCAAAAATCTTCATACTCCGTTGAGCAACGATTTAAAATATTAAAACAATGTTCGACTTACCGACGAGAAGAATGAGACCGAAGGCTAATATCGCCAATCTCTTCATAGCAGCTGCTTTTTACGGTACGTGTGTAAAATCAACCGGCCGAAAAAATTTGCCCAGAAGACTTCCGTTACGTTACCCACAAGCCGATGGCTGACGAACGCGCGTTTTCGTTGTTTTACTCGAACTGAATCAAACTGACGGGCTTGCCCGGCTTGTCGTCGTTGCGGTGGCTCTCGGCCGGATGCCTTATTTCATGGAGTGACGAATTAAAAACGCAACGGACCAATCAACGACGACCACGCAGCCAACGTGGACGAATCGCGGAACGAGCGGTGTAAACCTCTTCCAAATGTCGGGCTCTAATTGGTCAACCGCTCGACGTGGTTATGTGTATGACGCTTGGGGTCCCTCCACCCCCCCGCCGCGAGTTTCGAGATTATTCGACGGCATCGGAGATGGCCCGGCTCTTCTTTCGGAATTTATCATTATCGCACAAACCTCATTGATTCTGATAACGAGTTGGATCAATTTATGTTTGAATTAATAAAAAATATGGAGGTTTGAGATCTCTTGTTAGGGAGCTTGAGAGAAGATCGATTTGTAATGAATTTACAGTGATATTTATCATTAAGACACTAATTTGTGTTCGATGACTTATTTGTTGAAATTTAATATTTGAAGATTTTTTTTCGTAAAATAACTAACAGAGAAGTTTTCGAGAATTTTTGTTGAAAATTTATCATCATCTGTGCAAAATTTATTGATTTATATGAAAATTGGTATCAATTTATATCTGAATTAATAAAGTATATTAAGGTTTGAGATACCTTCTAAGAGATATTGAGAGAACGTTAATATAATAATAATAAATTTACATGAAAATTTATCTTCTAGACACCAATTTGTGTTCGATGACTTATTTGTCGAAATTCAATGAATGTTTCAAGGTTTTTATAATTAACTTTCGAAGAATATCGATAATGATTATCAAGACTGCATCTTGCGTCGAATTCGAATAAGATTCGTTAACAAGTGTGGAAGAAATAAAACGGCGACGATACGTGAATTTTTAAAAAGAATGTTGAGTAATTTATTGGTTCAGGCCGTTCGCTAAATCGAGCGTTCAGGAGCCTTTTCTATTCCTCATATTTACTTTAATTAACGTAAAAATGTGATTAAAAAGTAGTATGATTGGGGAAGGGGGGAGGTTTCGTCGGGCAGGCGAGTTTTGGGTTGCTTTTACGGGGAAAGGGAGGCTCTCGCTCGTTCGTTATCTTTCTCTATCTTTCTCTATCTCTCTCTCTCTCTCTCTCTCTCTTTCGCTCTCGGTCTCTCGCATCGACAGCATACAAATTGCTCTCGCGTTAAAAAACGCGAAGCCTAATCAAAAACGAAAAAAAAAAAAAAAAAAAGACAAGCACATTCAATCTCAGGCATAAGACTAGGCAATCTGCTTGCAGCAACCCCTTCGCGACACGGGGACCACGTTACAGTGTATTTTCCGTCGAGAATCGCTCGTGAATAAAATCGCTACAACGAATTTTACTCAATTAATCAGGCACGTCAATTAACAATGGAAATAGGATTAAAAACAGCATTCGCGGACGAGTCGTGTCGTTGTTTCTTCGCAACGTATTCGTTTGTTCTTTCTCTACTTTTTTTTTCTTTTGCGCGCGTAACGTTGGAATGTAATTTTTTTTTTTTTTTTTTTTTTCAATTCATTTCATTTTCGCCACATAGATATAATTGTAAAATAATTGGCAGACAGCTCTCGCGAATTACTTCCGTTACTTGGCTTCCTCCGTCTGTTGATCGTTTTTTTCCACGACTTCCAATTTTTTCAGCACTTCCGTCACTTCTTCCGTGCTCTTGTCGTCTTCGAGCTTTTCCGCGGTTATTTTGGTATTTTCTTCGTCATGTTTTTTTTCCTCTTCGGTTTCCTTGGCATTGCCCTCCTTCGACGGTTTTGGCGACTCCTCGTTGTCGCTGCTGTCGCTGTAAGTCACGTAACTGCACGTATCGCTGTCGCTGTCGTCTCCCTTGTCATCCGGATTCGCTTTTCCCGCGTAGATCTCGCATTCCGTGCCGACGATCTTCTTCGCTTTTTCGAACGCTTCTTTCCACAGCTGCGCGTCTGATGGAAAAGAGAAAAAAAATTTAATTAATCAACCGTCAAATTATATTTTTTCTTGTTTGCATGCACGAAAAATTACGATTTCGAAGAAAATTGTTCATCGAATAAAATCATAATGATAAAAAAATATTTATTGATAATAAATAAATTAGTGATATAATAATAATCATTAAATTTCGTTATCCACGATGATAAATTAGAATTGAACGATGCCAATGGCTGCTTACTTTCGGCATTGGCGAATCTTATGGCGAGTAATTCTGAGGTGAGAAGCTCGTCCGCAAAATCGGCGAGAACGCTCCAAACCCAGGCGCGATCGCTGCCACAATTTGGTTTGAGTTCCATCCACGGTGTAACGAAGTGATTGGCACAAATCTTGAGAGTCTTGTCGCGGCGCATAACCACTCGAACCGTGTGTTTGGTCTTGTGACGCAGTAATTTGACCTCTCCTGTGCCGCGTTCTTTCCACTCCGCTGGACTGGACGACGAATCGTAACGATAAAGTTTGGCCCTCCTGAAAATCATAAGGACAAAAGTTTATTGGAAAGTTTTGTGAAAATTGCTTCTTCATGATCGGAGTTCTGACGATACGCAAAATGCTGATGAGGGGCTTGGAATGGTTTTGCGTCTGGGGTTGTTAAATAAAATACAATTCTAAATTAATTTAAATTTTTGAAACGATTGAATTTTCAATCGATTTGAAATCAAAATTAAATTAAATTGCTAATTGATGTGAGCTTTAATTACGAATCAATATTAATTCAAAATCTGATTAAATTAACTTCCCCATTTTGTCTTGGACGGACAAACTTTGTTATTTCCTCTTCGACGTAATGGTTCGGATCTTTATTTTTATTACGATTATTCGTAGATGTAAATTCAAGCATTGTCAATTTGTGACTTTCAAAAAAGTTAAAAGATAAAATTGTTCATGATCAACTCACAGTTTAATCATTTCTACTTCATCCTCTTCGTTGCTGGAGACTTCGATCAGCGGTAATGTGATTATGGGATCGAAATAAACGTCATCCCCCGTGACCACCTCCTCGGTATCGTGTGCTTCTCCGCTCGGCTTAACTTCGACGGCATGATCGCCGTTTGTCTTGGAAAGATTAAGCAAATGATAATACGATAACACAGTTTCCATTCGTACGAACGAGAGACAGAACGAAACATCAGCCAAAAAATTAAAGACGTTTCGATCTCCTTTGTGCCAGACCTAATGATCTCCATAATCAAATCGATGACTGTAAGTGACAACCCATGAACCCGCCACAAATTTGTGATTCAACAGCACTCGCTGGAATCTCAATCGACAAGCTCAAACACAATCGCACGAATGTGTCGAAGCAAGTGCCCTACGATGCTCACTAAACAAAAATGACACTAATCGCGTTCTAAAATCTAAAACGTATATTATCCGAAAAATGCTCAAACCATTTTCTTGTTGTCCTGATCTCGATCCAAAAAATTTGTCATTTTTAATCCCGATACAAAAAACGTAAATATCGAAAAAAAAATAAAGTAAAAAAAAAAACAAAAGAATAAGTCTTGCTTCCTAGCTGATAGTTTTTTGTTGTTTTGTTTTCTTGTTTTTCTTTCTTCCTATTCGAAGCGCATCGGCGAATCTTAACCTATCGCGAATCTCGGATTGTCGACGTAAAATTGTCAAGTTTGCGGGTTAACGCGGGAATCGTCGGAAACGACGAGAAACCGATGAATCTCGTGAATTCGTAAAATGTGTCTGACGCTTACCACGTTCTCCGGCATCTCGTTAAAATATCCTTCGGTCGTACAATAATCCGCCGGAAAAAAGTATGCGTCTACCGCCAATAGTCCGGATTCGTATAATGGCGATTTTCGTTATTTGGCATGTAAACGATGCGGCTTTCCGTTACGCGACATCGGACAACCATTGGCGAACCGAGGTGGGTCAACGATTTTTTTTAAAACGCTAAATTTACGAATGTCATTGGCGCGGGTGGGTCACGTGACTCGGGACTGTGGTTTGGCGCGAAAATAAGAAAGAAAAAAAAATTATTTATCAAATAGATAATCCACAAAGCTCAGATTTGTCCAAAGATTGGCATAACAGATTATGGCGATATGTCAAAGACAACATAACCATATTTCCCACTTCTTCCGTTTCACTTGAAAAAATCGTGATAACAAAAAACAATTATTTCCAATTGCATCGCTCCGCCGGTAATATGACCGGTCACGATTCTAGTGACTTTTCGTTCGAAAAATCTAGTGCCAAAACATGACAAAATCCCAACCCGTACTCGAGCGCTGATTGGCCGAATCAGCCCGCACCTGATCGTACACACGAATCAATCGACTATTCAATGATATCGTCCAATAAATTTAGACGCATAGTTCGCGAAGAATCCGATAATCTTCGGTTTTCCACGCCCGAACCACGTGGTACGAATACGAAGCCGTGAAAATAAGGTTTTGTCATGTTCCATTTGTCCGACGAACAGCTAGAATCCATCGAGTCGTCGGCGTCGACGTTCGTGGCTATCGAGTGATCGAGCCATCGGCGCGAAGCGCAGGAGGGCGAGGGCGAGGTAGAACACGAAGAAGCAGCAGCAGCGGCAGAGGCGAGCAGCACAGTTCGAAAGAGTAGAGGGGATATTAAAGAAGAGGGAGCGGAGTGGCGCGGTTGTGTGTCCGTGGCGGCCATTGCGACTACCCTGTCCGTGAACCGCGTACGAGTACGAGTGACAACGGTGCGTCCGCGAGTCGAATCCACGAAAAATCCATCGGCCATCCTGATATAAAACGAGGTGCTCCGTGTTAAGCCCGGGACGCCCACGATAACCCGGCCCGATGGCTGAATCCGACAAATTAAACATCGACAGCATCATCGCTCGACTGTTGGAAGGTAAAACGCCTCCGAAGGCTCTACGACGGTTGAACATTTTTCGCGGAGCGGCGACGAGGGCGGGCGGGGAGGGCCGAAAGGGGGAGAGGTACGCCGCGAGCAAGAAGTGCTTTCGAGAGACGTTCGTGCATCTTCGTTTCTTCTCTTTTTCTTCCGTTTTCTTCAACCGTTTTTGCTTTTTTCCGTCTTCGTCTCTCTCTCGCGCCAATTTAATGGCTCCGACAGACAGATCCAACTCGCATCGTTAAAATGCCGGAAACGCTCGCTCCGTCGTGCTTCCTTAGAGTCCGTTCTTATTGTCTTGGTCGCACTTTCGATCCCTCACTCACTTTCTCCCTCTCGCTTTCTCTCGTCCAACGGGATTCGAATTTTTGCGTTTTTTCTCTTTTTAGATTTTAATTTTCGTTTTTTTTTTTTTTGGAGCCGCGATAACCCGCGCGTATTGCATTACGCAACGCGGGGATTAAATTTAGGCGATTCGCGATCGAACTGTCTCCCCCTTCCCCAGAGGGTTCGTCAGTGGGCGACGATTTGTTTACCCAAAACACCGTTGACAACCGCGCGGACGTACCGCGGGCATATCGCGTTTTTGGGCGAGGCACCTCCGCGCTAACGCTCGCTCGCTGCCGCGCCAACTTTCAAATACCTTTGATCACCGATGATTGATCGTCTTTCTTGAAAAAATTTATTTCGATCTCCTGTGGGATGTTTTTGATCCTGACCGAGGTTGCTTTTTCTTCTTTCTATTTTTGCTCCATTTTCCACCGATGACAACGATAACTTTGTTGGGGTGGTTTTTTGTTTTCAACGTAGTCCAATTTTAAAGAATGTAAAGTCACGCGTGACGAGCCAAAGGCGAATGAGAAAATAGCATTTGAGTTCTCTGAGGTGTTCCGTCGGAACTGTTTATATTTTGCTGGTATAGAACCGGGAGTCGATAAAAGGTTTCAATGATTTTTCTGTCGTTGCAGTGCGAGGTGCAAGACCGGGCAAAAATGTTCAGCTAACGGAGGGTGAGATTCGCGGACTATGCCTAAAATCTCGAGAAATTTTTCTATCCCAGCCCATCCTATTGGAGCTGGAAGCGCCGCTCAAGATATGCGGTAAGTTAATCTTCCTCATATTTTACTGATTATTATTAATTATTACAATATTAGGAATTATATCCTCCCTTCTATGTATTTTGTAGAGATTTTCAAGATTTATAGATTTTTGCAATAGTTCATACTGTAATGAAAAAAAAAAAGAAAAAAATGGTTTATAAGAAGTTGGGAAGGTCGAACGATTGGTAGACGATTATTTGTAATTCGCTCGAATATTGCGTGCACAGGCGACATTCACGGGCAGTACTACGATCTGCTGAGACTCTTTGAATACGGCGGTTTCCCACCCGAGAGCAACTACCTCTTCTTGGGCGATTACGTGGACAGAGGAAAGCAATCGCTCGAGACTATATGTCTTTTGCTCGCTTACAAGATCAAATACCCGGAGAACTTTTTCCTACTCAGAGGGAATCACGAGTGCGCCTCTATAAACAGGATATACGGATTTTACGACGAATGTGAGTCATCGAAACTATTGCTTCAAAATCTTCTCCTAAAGACAAAAAAAAATAATAATTAAAAAATCGTACCTAAAGAAATATTTAAGGTGTAAAATTAAAATTTAGGCTTTGCATCGAGTTTGAGAATAAAATTTGAAAAAATTTGTTTCGAACAGGCAAACGTCGTTACAACATCAAACTATGGAAAACGTTTACGGATTGTTTCAACTGTCTGCCGGTCGCGGCGATCGTCGACGAAAAAATATTCTGCTGTCACGGCGGTCTCAGCCCCGATCTACAGAGCATGGAGCAGATCAGACGTATAATGCGACCCACGGACGTTCCCGATCAGGGTCTTCTCTGCGATCTTCTGTGGTCCGATCCGGACAAGGACACGATGGGTTGGGGCGAGAACGATCGCGGAGTTTCGTTCACGTTCGGTGCCGAAGTCGTTGCCAAATTTTTACATAAGCACGACTTCGACCTCATATGTCGAGCTCATCAGGTATACAATCATTATTAATTTCGCAACGTTTTATAAAGCATCTCGATGATCGATCAGCTGTTTTGAGCTAACAATTTTTTTGCTCGGCTGACAAACAATTGATTAATTTTCAACCGTCGAACGAATTTATGGGAGAAAATAGAAATCTTGAATTTTTTAGTTCAAAATGATCGATTAAAATTACGAAATCACTCCAATTTTTTAAATATATTATTTATATTTATATTTTTACATATAATTTTTATTATATTTATTGTTTATTTTTATATATAATTTTTATTATATTTATTGTTTATTTTTATAGATAAATTTTTTTCGGTCTATTTTTGCTATTTCTCTGATCTTTATTATTGTTGAGACGATTTACGGCGATTAAAACGCGAGATTCAAAATGGCGGAACTAATATGGCGGAATCGATATAGCAAAGCTCAATTTCTATGAGAAATAATCCTCGATAATTTATTATTTCCCACAATTTCCATCCATAAAACTTTTAATCCACATAAAACCAAATAAAAAAACATCGAATCAACATTCGATCAAATTTCTCGCTAATTCAACGAAATTGAAAAATATTAATTCCGCCATTACGAAAGAAACAAAGTCGCCATTGCCAAAAAAGACCCGACGGATTCTAATGTTTCCCCGATTTTCAGGTGGTGGAGGATGGTTACGAGTTCTTCGCGAAGAGGCAACTCGTCACGTTATTCTCAGCGCCGAATTATTGCGGCGAATTCGACAACGCGGGTGCCATGATGTCGGTGGACGACACGCTTATGTGCAGTTTCCAGATTCTCAAACCGGCCGACAAGAGGAAGTTCACGTACGGGGGTTTGAGCGCGGGTCGTCCCGTCACGCCGCCACGTGGTCCGAACAACAAAAACAAAAAGAAGTGAAGACCTTCGAATTAATTCAACGTCCCTGACGCGGAGCTTTAGGACATTAAGAACCCCTCTTATCCCCCAACCTTTTTCCCCGAGAAGTAACGAAGAAAAAAAAAAAAATACACACACACACCGAAGAAAAACGAAGAAGAACGAAAAAAATTCACCACGGCCATCCCCGCCCGACACACGTCCCCCTCCCCCCTCTTTCTTAACTTTACCATCCATCGACCACGACCATCAAATGAAAATGAAGAAGACACGATGAAAAAACAACGGAAAATCGTTTGAAGAAGATAACAAAAAAATTCATCGCTTTGCCTCCTAAATCTCTGGAGAACGCGCGATCGTTCGAATCGCGTTTGGTCGCCTTCTTCGTGGCCGCGTCCAGCTCTCGGAAGCGCCTTCGTATCGTATCGAACGAGCCGCCCCATGGATTAATCACGAGAAGACGAGACCGATGATAAACGTTTTTTCTTTAATTTTCTTCCACGAATATCGAACGAATACCCGGAAAATAAGGAGACCGATCGAGACGAGGCACGAAAAAATCGCGGGAGTCCCGGCATTTTTCGAGCTCTTAGGGCGATGTGATCACGAGCTCGACGACGAGGAGCCTCGACGAAGCCCCGAATAAAGACGCAAAGAAAAAATAAATCACTGACATTGGAGTAATTGGGAAATAAAAAAAAAAAAAACATATATATATATATATCGATAAGAAGTAACGACGAAAATGAAACACGAAAATAAAGAACGAAGTACATACACATATGTGTGCGAATATATATATATAAATATATTATATATATATATATATTTATATATATATATTGGCGAGACTCGATAGCCACATTTGCTCGGACGAAAAGTATTATTATCCTCTTGTGCGTCACGCAAAACTCGAAAGAAAAAAAAAAGAAAAACTCCGAGACGCTTTTGAGCGATTTAACGAAATCCGTCGGATTTTCGTGGCGAGAATCAGCGACAAAACTGATTGTCGAAGACGAATGTGAATGATTGATTCTGACGATGTTTCGTTTTTCCTCATCGAAAACCGTCGTTTTGACGCGATCGACGTTTATTCTTCTTTTCATTCGTTGATATCGCGACAATTTAATTTTTTCGCTGTATCGAAACGAAAATAGTGGAGATTTGTTGTTTTTGGTTATCGTTTCTTTTCGTTTCTTTTGAACGCGGACGGTTTTGTGACGCGCGTGTTTCGGTCGGATTTCAGAAGAGGATCAAGAGCGCGTTGCGTCAGCGATTCGCGCCATTTCGACCTCGTTCAGTCGTTAAACCCGCGCGTAACACGCGTCGTTCCGCCACTGACGTGACCCACATAACGTTTGATATGTTTCCAACAACCCGCTCTTCCCCTTTACCCATTTTTTTTTTATTTTTGTTGGTTTTTTTTTTTTTTTTTTAGTGTTGACGAAGTCAACGGCTCGAGTCTTACCGGCCGTTTTCCGAATTCCCGTGGATTCGAAACTCCAGAACAAACACGAAAGCTCGATTGTTTCACGGTGATAATGGAATAATTAAAACGATGAATAAAAAAACTTGATAATAATGACGGAGGAAAGAACAAATGGCAAAATAACCTACTCGCACGACGTTCAACGTGGGAGAGGGATTTATCGGTCGCAAATTGCACGATTGGGTGACGATTTGGGAAGAAAGAGAAAGAAAAAATAGTTTTCTCTTTGATTTTTATTGCGGAATCAAGGCCATTGGGAAATTTGAAAAAAATGGAAATTTTACGTACGGAGGTGAGGAAGACGAATGAAAATGTTGTGGATTCGGGGGCGAGCAACGATCGGAAAGGTTTTTTTTTTTCTTTTTCTTTTTGTTTTCGATGCGTGGAAGAGCGCTCGAGATGAAAAGTTTTTTCAAGACCTTGCTTCGCCGAGTACTCGTCTTCCGTCTGTAAGAGCCGTTTTCCGTTTTCTCTTCTTTTCATTTTGGACGATTTTTATTGCTCTTCCCTTTCGCCGTCGTGGGAGGAAAATACGATATAATCATGAATTAACGTAAAAATATCATTAAAACTACGCGAACAACTACATTTACGCATCTAAAGTAAGAAAAGAAAGGGCAAACGTGAGAAGAAAACAAACGCGAAGAGTGAAATTTCACTCGCGAGAATTTTTTTTTTTTTTTTTTTCGTGCTTTTATTGTTATTATTATTGTTTCGATTGAGAAATATCTATAGTCGCGAGTTTCATCGAGCGGTCATCTCTCATATTGGTCATTCGCCGCGTCCATCATCCCACATTTTATTGTCAAGGGTCTTTTTTTTTTCCCCCTAACCGCAATGAAAACAATTTCTCGAGAACAAAAAAAAAATTTTAAACGAGCAGCTACGACAAAAATATGAGAAAGTAAAAAAAAATCGAAAAAGTCGAACGAAAAACGAAGCATTAACATGAAAAAACCCCTTAGAGAATAGAGCGGTTGTTCACGATGGACCTTTGTTGTAAAATGTGTACAACGTAGATGAAGAAAAAAAAATGGCCGATTTGGTAAACACACACGTGGATATTCGAGATTAATTATCACGCTCAACCCTTTGAACCTGGCCACCGTCCCGCTCTCCGCCCAAACCCCTCATATATGTACATTAAACTTGATTTTTTTTTTATAAATAAAATACCTAAAACCAAATCAGCTTATTTTTTGGGTTACCATTTTTTTTTTTTTTTCAAATCGCCGAAGCATCAGTCATCATCATCACCATCTTCATCATCGGTCTGCTGGTTTGTTGGGCGATGTGTGGCATTCGATCATTTTTTCGGCGACGCCAAATCGAGCTGTTATCAAATGATAATCGATAATAAATCTTTTCTTCTTCATATTCAAATCAAACGGCCTCGAAATGTATTCAATAATCCATTTCCCATTTTGCGAAGAGTATTTCGAGTCAAAAATCAAAGAAAACACTTGGGAAAATTCGTAAAAGAAAGTCCATCAGAACAATCGATTGAAATATTCGTTCGTGAATAGTAGAAGAAAAAAAATTTAATTTCCACCAAAATCTCTGCGGTTCGAATGGGTCGAGAAATCGAATAAAATTCGTCGATGATTGAATTCGTCGATAGATCTTCGACGTTTCGAATCCGACATCGGCGACGACTCCCAAACGCGTTCGCGATTTCTAATCCGGTCACGAGTCACCGCGCACGCGCCGTCGATCATCGCTGACGCGTCTTCGCGATTAATCGCACACCGCGCACCAAACGTTGTCTTTTCGACGAATACATCAACGTATGTGATGTATATCGATGGCTAAATAGCACAAAATCGTATCAGCTGTGGAACGAACACAGCTCGTACGTTCTTTTGGATTTACATGTCATCGATATAAATTCATATACGATGTTTATCAATTTCATTCCAGAGCAACGTCCGCTTCGATCAAACTCGTTCGATACTGAAAATCGCATAAATTTTGAACGCAAACACGCAAGCACGGCGATGCCAACCACGAATTTATCCTTCGATCTGAGGACTTCTCACCACCTGGCGAAGCCACGTGGACTTGAGGGTGGGAAAAATAAAGAAACGAAAATTTAACAAAATTAATTCGACAACGGAAAGCTAGATTAATGGGCCACACGATTTTCGATTCATTGAGGCGTATAGAACGTTCGTACTTCCTTATGATAATGAAAATAACATTAAACACTTACATTACTGAGGATAATGATAATAACGATAATAATGATACATCTAAACTGTACTGATAATGGATTTATTGATACGTGGTGAATCGAACGTCCTATAGGTGATAAGCTCTCAACTATAAAGTATTACGCTGAAATCAAAGAAGTACGGAAGACGTTTGAAATCGAATACACTCACACACACAAACATACACACAAAACAATGTAATGAACAGCGGACGATTATTCGGGCAGATCAAAGGCGATACAGCACCTAGCGTTGATGAAAAAATCAAGGAATTTATTATCATCTTGTCAGTCTTTATGTGTCGATAATTCGATAGCAATCGAATGTCGCAGATACTGCACACAAGTAAATAGAAGAAAAAAATTTGTTTCAATCGTAGATCGAAATATCGATCCGACAAATTTTGATAAAAAAATCAAAAAAAAAAAAAGGTTAATAATACAAACGTTGACTTTTGCTTGTAATAAAATTGACGATAAAAATTGATGATAAGACAGTCGATTATGCCATAAAGTTCGGTAAAAAAAATACTGAATTAATTTTTTTATATATTTTGAGTATTCTTTCGATCAGCGCCATGTGCTGTAAATGCTTTTTGGTTTTCGGGGGCCGACACGCGATTACAGTAATAACGGCCGATGATAACGTATAGCCTATTGTATTAATCGATAACCTATCGCAAGCTCTTCCGAAACAAAATAATGAAATTAAATTAATCGAAGGAAAATAACGGGAATAATGTAACAAAAAAAATCAACCATGCTTTAGACAATAGAAAAAACGAAATATTTGTGATTGGTGGTTATACTGTAACGATAATATAGCGATAACCGACAAAGCATTGATCCGATCTGTTTGTAATGAATATGATAATTGTACGATCATTTGTATTGTCTCGTTGATTTTATGGACTAAATTGATTATGTAAACACACTCGCTGGCGAGTTTACCAATAACAGTAATAATAATTATCGTAATTACAATTATAAGATATGTAATGATAGGAAATAATACTACTACTCGTAATAATGATTGTAATATATGCAACAGATAGGCAACGTTGTAATAATCGCTGTTTCTTCATCCACGCTATTCGAAATCCGAATTTGACGCTAATTTGCCGAAAACAGGCATGAGCTTCGCCGTTCGATGCTAATTCGATCGGTCAGCCTTTGAAAGAACGCAATTGATTTGGTAGGAAAAAAAAGATCGTGCCGAAACCTTCGACAGTTCGTTATTGACGACACATTAATCATATGTTCGACGATGCCATATAGTTTAGACGGAATTCGATGGTGTAAATTGGTCGAAAATGCCAAATGTTTCGGATTAAATTTTTTTTCGAGATTGAAGGTACAACATGGCTGTTATTTTTCCCAAGTTACGCGCGAGATACATTGCCGTATCTCAAAACGTTCCAAGCCCACAATATTTTACAAGAAAAAGGTCAAACGTTTAATGAAAAACCTTGTCTCATGTCATTTGTTCATACCATCACGGCCGGCTGAGAAATGTAGCAGTGTAGTATCGCGCGTTGCGATTAGAGAGGTCCTACTGTATTTTAAACCGGAAACCTCATCTCGTTTCAGCGCGTAGAAGGAGTTACCCCAGAAATTTCAACTTAGTCTTAAAATTTTTGGTGTTTTTTTCAAAATCGATCGAGACCGCGGCTCAATCGAAATTCGAAAATGACGCACATCAAAATCACCCTAATATAATATGTTAGTCGTGATAATGAAACGTAACAGCAGCTGACACTCTACGTCACGTCGTCGTTTTGCTCGTTGCCACTGTAGCGACGAGAGCGCGCGACGCAGTGGTGCTCAGTGTTGTTATACCGTCAATTTCTTGGCGCCGCTCAACAATTTTTCCGTCCTGCGTTGCCCGCGGGCGCGAGATGGTCACGAGGCTCACGAAAAAAGAAAACGAACTAGAGAAAGACGGGGGTCGGAAAAGAAGGCGCCGTCGCAGTGTGCCAAAGGATGGAAAACGTCAGAGCGCGGGAAAAGGTCCCATAGCTTTTTTCGTCAACGTGGAAATAACGCCACCCACCTATAGCTGTATTTCGGTACATCCCGGATTTCGATCTGATATAAACATCTTTTTATTCGCGGTGTGACGCAATTTTCTTCGATATACGAATTTCGAGTCTACGATTGTTTATTTTCTTAGTACCAGGAAAGGGCTGGGGACGGAATCGAAGGGAACGAAACGAACGAACGAGCCGCGCCCAACAAGGCGTGCGTCTTGGTAAGAAAATCGCAGTGTCGTAGCAACTGTGACACTTCGCCCCGGTCTGAGGTAAAAAATGGCGTCGGCGATTCCAAACCTATGTGGACGGTCGGAAAAATCGTACAATGTAAAGCAATTACTCGCTGACATTGTTGAACAATTGGCGTGTTCGCGGGTGTATAGTCCGTGTATCGTCGGATTTGTTCCGTGTGACGCGTCAGGCGCCTCGCTCACGAACGAAGAAGCGCAAAATGGCGAGCGGTGGGGAAAACGACGTTCGACCTTGCGGAATTGAATGCAACAACATCGTGGACTATTGTATTCGCGAAATAAATTATTTCAACGACGGCTTGCATGACGAACATGGGAACAACGATTTGTTCTATTTATCGTAATAATGGGCGTAGAATTTATGGATGCGTGAGATAAAATGGTAATTCGCTGGGCAGAGTTCGTTGAACACGGAAATTGCAATGGTCTAGAGCAACGCGTCATTCGTCATAAAATTCTTCTCCGGAGGTGACTCGAGACAGTTTTGATGCGAAATTTGTCACGCAGAATCGTTGAAGTCGTAGATGAAGCCAATACGCAGCAACGCGGTCCATTCACGAGACGGAGATGTCTATTTTTGAGACGCGCGAATTCGTCGGTCCAAGGTCTATGGCTCTCTCGAGGTACGTCAATGAGTCGCACTCGGCTCAACGTTATTCGATTAATTCAGTTGAAACGGAAAGCTTGCGGGGATGCTGTAGACCGGGTGAACGAACGTGTTTTATCCGTCCCAAATATCATCACCGATGTCACGTGAAAATCGCACGATTATTGAAAAAAAATGAATGATTTATCGTCCCGGAAGATTCGTTGATGGCAATTTGTTCGATGTTCCACCGTTAGAGCGACATCGTCACACCGTGTTTACGTAGTTTAAAAACCGATGCGAAACCTCAAAGTCCGCATTGGAACAGCTGTTTCTATTTTATTTCGCCGTGCGGCGCCATTCGGTTCTCCATTTCTCGCACGCAAACGCATTTTGCCGGTCTGAAAGGAAAAAAAATCTGAAACTCACGAGGAGACGCAGAATTTTTGCATTGCGTGAGAATGTTAATTAGCGGCGACGATGAGACAGCGAAACCGAAGGTACATCATCAGCTGATGAAATGCTCGGGCAACAGGTCGAGTGATGGAAAATGGCGGCTCGACGTTTCGCGAACCGTCGAGGCGAATTCCGTTTATCGGAGTTATTAATCGTGACGTTTGATCGAAGAAAATCAAACGATTTGCGCGTCAAAGCACATCGACGAGAAGACGGGGAAGCGCGTGTACAATTTACCACGACGAAGCCAGAGAAAATGTATCGGCAGGAGCATCAGCAGCAGCAGTCTTCTGATCTCTCGAAGAACGGGAGGCTCGTCTGACGACGAGCGTGTGTTAAAATTAAATCTAGCAGAGGCGGGCATCGTCGACGCCGACGACGACGACGACTACGAAAACGACGTCGTCGTCTTGCCGACGGCGATGTCGCGACGAAGCGCGTCCTCTAGCTCAGTCTCAAGAGCATATCCCGTCAGTACGGTGCGGCGGCTTTTCGGAATTTCGTTTTCTCAACTATTTTATCGTTTTGTTTATTCACGTTTTGTTGCTTCGACGATACTCGGAGACTTCGAGAAAATCCCGCTCGGGAGATTCGCGCGCGGACGCGCGCTCTTCTTTCTTTAATTCTTTTTTTTCTTCTTCTTTCTCTTCCGCCTTTTTCCGTCTCGCGAGTTTCCAGCAAGAAATAAACGGGAAGAACGGAAGCAAACGGAAAACAAAAACGATTGACCATCGTGCTATCCACGCGTACGATAATAAGTACGTGTTTTGCTGGTTCTGCGGAAGGCCAGTGTGTGATATTTTCGGACAATTTTGAACGCGCAACTGTCTCGAGTACCGCTTGAGACTCGCACCTAGGTGCAACGCTCCGCCACGACGGTCGTTCGCTCTGTTACGACGTGTTTTCCTTTTTCTTCTTGCTTGTTTTTGACGGTTCGCAGACATCCCACAATCGCACGAGGTAAAACTTGGAAAGATGACGTTTTTCGAAATCATTGTTTCATTCCCTCCTCTGTTCTTCCATTTTTTCTTGCTTTCGAAACTTTTTTTTTTCGTTTCTTTTTTAATGTTGCGCAGTTGACCGATATTTTCGTAGGCTCGTTAGGATTGGGATTTATAAATAGACGTCGTATTGGAATGTTTGGGCAGAGACTGGAAAACAAAATATCGTGACGTAACATTCCTCTTTTGTTTAAATTCCACTCTGTTACATAAATTTGCAAAGACGCAAACGAACCAAAAATCAAACGAATTGTTTCTGCAAATTTTTATTTCAAATAATAATAATAAAATAACGGAAATAATGAAGGGCCACCGACACGCCACCTCCCCCCACCATCTAGAATGGCCAACCCGTGTTTTAAATACAATTTCATCATTGTATGTACGAGTCTGTTGGTGGAGAAAAAAAATCGGTACATATCGCTCGGTGCCAATTTGACCGACAAACAAAATTTTGTGGCGAAGATCCATGTCGAACACCCGCTTATGCGTGCCACTATTATCTATATTCATACATAAACTTCAATAAACGCGACGTCGCGTCTCAAGCAAAGCGTCCACACGATCTTCGTGTTTACTCATTCTCTAAGATGCGGACAGTAAACCCAAAGCTTGAAATTTACCCATATTTCGTCTTGAATTTTCAATCTAAGAAAGAAACATTTTTTTTTGTAAAAATTCATGACTATTCATTTAAAAAAATTTTTGTTTTAAAAAAAATGTTCACCTGTTCGCATTCGGCGGAATGTTTCCGTGACGGTAGAATTTGTCGAAGTAATTGGATCCAATTGATCGGTCATGCTGATAGCCCACGAATACGGAGAACACAGGCGTGAAGTCATCGTTTGCGGACGAACTCTATAGATTCTGTAATATCTCGTGAATGGAATTTTTTTTTTTCGTTTTTCCCGGTTTGGATCTATAGATCGAGGCTCGGTTGTACCGCGATCTCTCTGCGATCGACCAGAAGATGCATTCGGTCGATGAGTCACTGACGAAACGAGAGAAAAAGGCAGACGCGCGTATGACCGAGGCATAGGTATAATTATGCGTCTCTTAATTATCCGCGCGCTCGTTGCCCGCGTCAAGGACAATCGCGCAAGCAACCCGGGGTACGAGTCTTTCGTCGCTTTGACGCCCAAGACGCATCAATGCAGCCACGATCTTCGCTCAAACTCGCGAGTCTCATGAAAACACAACCGCCAAAACGAAAAAGGAGAATACAATGCATGCGATGCAGATTCATTTTACAATTTATTCCACGCTCAACGTTATTTATTTTATTCTTATGTATATCTTTTTGTATTTTTGGTGAAAAAAAAATTTCAGCGGTTCGAAGAATGATTAGGAATTCAACATGTTTGAACGGTATTGCCATGCTATCGATGATATTGGTTCGATGGCGCGAGTTGCGAGAATTATTAAAATTGAGAACAGGGGATCCATTATTTCTTTAAAAACATTTACTTAGTCTCTTTAAAAATGGAGGTGGGAGAAGCAATCGAATCTTACGTAAGAATCGATGTTCGAAACGGTCGAATGAATCAGCAATGAGGCCATAAGTTGGGCAGAATAAATAGTAAAAAAATAATTGTTAGCTGAAAATTTAAGACAAGAAAAAATAACCAAGCCCGTCAATCGCTTAAGTATCAGGAATATTTGAGGTTGAGATAATCAATTTTTCAACGACAATTTCGTCGATCGTTGCGAGTGCGGATAACAAGGTGGGAAAGAAACGTGAGACATACAGACGGGTGGGTGTCACCGGGTTACTTGTCTTGATCACGAGCCAAATACTCGACAACAAAAGCGTGGAGTTATTACTGAGCTCCATTAATTTTGCACCTCTCGAGGCATCCACGTCGTTCGAATTCATCACACTCCAACGTTGTCCGAATTTTCAGAATAAATTTCGAATAAAAACCGACTAACAAACAACAAGACGCGAAAGATAAAAAAGTACGAGAGAAAAATCGATCAGTCGTGCTATAATAAAAGGGTTTGTGCCAACTGATCATTATCCAATCAATTCGCTCGATCAAAACAACTGAATAGCCTTTTAAACCCAGAAAATCGTCAATTATTCTATTTACCATAGAAGTCGATTGTATGTTTTTCTTTCATATTTTTCGCATTTTATTTTTATTTTTCAAAGCACATTGAGAGATAATAAATTAACGATATATTACTTCATACGTTATAAAATATAATATAAATATAAAATATGTATGATAAATAAGCTACGTACAGTTAATTTGTTATTAACATCTATATGCGTGTGTACGATTACCGAAAATGGCGTATGTATGATAAATAAACCAATAGAATATGAAATATTTTCAGTTACCGTGTGAGAAACCGGCGTGATAATGCAGCGATTGGATCAGGACGACGAGGACTTTGGCGAGGGTTTTATCGCCGAGTCGCACCCTCTTAGAGCGACGCATTTGGGGGTTCCGATGGGAGGAAGAGGCGACTCGAGAGCCCCGAGCATAAGCAGCAGCGTCAGCGATCTCGATGTGCCGATTTACACGAGGGACACGACCGTGCCGGTTACCACGAACCAGGTGAGTGATCGACGAGAAAGTCGTCGCGGTTTTTCATGATTTTTTGCAGTTTCAACAATAGATTTTTATTTTTCAATTTTTTAAAAATATTTGAGAGGTATTCCATGGCAAATAAGCCGGTCAGCAACCTGACGCCGATTCCAACTGAGTCTATGGCGTTTTTATGGCTCTCATTCGATCTTCAAAGCACTCTTCCTTTTTTGTAGAATTAGCGGATTACCCTGGAGCTCGTGAAAAAATAAAAACTACCCCCGCCCCGGTAGAAATCGAGGTTGTGACTGGCCGACTCAGTTCGTGTTTTTTTTTTTTTTGGCTTTCGTTCAACTCTCAAAACACACTTCATTTTTTGCCCAATCTGCGAACCAACAGTAAACACGTACTTCGATATCGTTGAAATTTTTTATTTTTTCGCGATTTCAGTTTCTCTAAAAAAAAAACGTTTGCCAAAGTTTGAGAGTGAGATCTTTATTGCCACTATTATTATTATTATTTTCGACCTAAAAAATACCAATTTTTTTAATTTAAAAAAAAAATTTTTTTTTTCTTTTATTATCATCAAAAAATCAAGGGTGTTCGAGGGTCAAACGGAAGCCATAAAAAAACCATGAACCGAATCGCGAGAGTTCAGGGTCTCCGACTGGCCGATACGCCGTGGAACACTTCGTGCACAATACAGTAATAATAATCGTTGAATAACCGGCCAAGCGAAAATATCGTTTACATTTTCGGGCCACGCGATCCCCGACTTTAACGCGAATTATTATAAATTGAACAGCGTCGAGTCTCGCGACGATCGTAATTCGTAGTTGCATAAATTAATTCGTCGTACGCGGATCGGTGCGTGTGCACCGCGCGCGTGGTTCGCCAGTTGATGCTGGCGAGATGATTAGGAGGTATCGAGACACGCGGTGGGGATAAACCGCCTTGTTCCAATTTAGCTCGGGGTGGTCGCGAGGGAGATGACGCACAGTCCGTCCCTCTTTTGAAGTCTCGTATGTGCCGAAACACACGTGTCCCCTCCGAGAGGACGTGACTTAACCGCGATGACGATATACATCATCGTCGCGACGAAGATTCGGGGGATAACAATTTTTTTTTCGTTTCGGCGTTCATTTGGCAATTATTAATATGAATATGGACGTTTTTTTTAGCAAAATGGTAATCTGATAAGGATAGATTGAATTATTTTTCGAAGCTTGTCAGAGGTTTAGAAAAAAATGATAAAACATCGAACAGTGACATAATTAAATTGGCATTGCTCTTGATCGACGTTTCGTCAATTGACAATTGGTAAATATGATATTCTTCTCCAACTTTATTGTCCCATCCGTTTGATAAATCACGGAATGTCGCGAAGCCCAAATAGAAAAAAAATCACAAACAAAAATAATCGGCATTGCGAAGGTCTTCGCTGCTCCTTGAACGTTCTTTGGTCTTGAAGAGCTATTGGAAAAATGCAGCGAACTGCATATCGTCCACACGGGCGAGTACTGTCATTGCCAATTGAATTGTTTAGTCTTCATTTGTCGTAGATCTAGTTCAATCTCGTGACAAACCCACTTCTTCCATCGTTACTTATACATATATATATAATACATGTAGATCATAAAACGCGGACGTTATTTCCCGTACAAGCTGGAGGCGACCCCACGCTGGCATTGATTCAATGAAATCGAAGATTGTAGTTAGCCTCGGATCAAATCCACTTCTTTCCTTTAAACGAATATGAATGATAACAATGGCAATAACAACAACAACAGCAATAATAAAAAATAATAATAATACTAATAATAATGATAATGACAATAAAATATTATTATTATTATTATAAAACAACGTTGTAACGAGTTCGCGGTTTCACGCCCGACTGGAAAATTCAGACGTAAGAAAATAAATAAACCGCAATTTTTTTGTACTTTTTTTAATTAAGAAGAGGACAACCGTGGTCCAGCAGACCACGGTGACTCGATTCTAGGGAAAAGTACGAGCATTCGTTTGTCGATCATCCTTGAATTGTGCGTATATTTATTACGGACTTCGATAGCATTGCGGTTGACGAACAGCTGCGGATGACCAGAACAGACGGTATAACGGAACGTCGGTGCAAGCTCTTCGTCAAAACCCGCGGCGGAGACCTCGTCCGGCGATCGGTAATTGTCGTTGGTCGAATTACGTAACAAACAAACGGAGTTTTGTTACGGCAACGATGGGAGTAATCCAACGTGCGTATGCGAGGAGTACGGAGGAATCACTATGGACCCGAGCAGGATGAATATCTCGATTCTTAAATTGTGTTTCATTGCGATACAGCGGAGACACTTTATAATCATTTGGAAACATTCTAGGAGGCAATCGCATAAAAATTATAAACTCACCCGATTAATCGCCGACCTAATATATATAAATATATTTAATAATTTTTAGAAATCATTCTCGTCGTTTGTGTTCGTCAAACGTGATCGTTTTTAAATCAATACATTCGATTACAATCATCGAGCTCGATGAGACGATATTATATAACGATTGGATTAAAACGCATCGTTGATCGTTATCGATTACACGAAATTACGTAACAATCGGAAGACATACCGACGGTAGGTATAACGGCTATACGGGCATTAATATCGTTTGGCATTGGTCGCCGGCACGGATAGCTCAATTAAATAATGCGTTCGTCTCACAATTCACAACGGCTATGCAACAATAAGCTTCGCGTATCGATAGCGCACAATCGCGCGACAGAGCTATTGCGGTGGAAAAATTTTCCAAGTGACCAACCGCTGATAAATACACACGTATTCATAGACTCGTATATACGTGGAATCATGGATATATACAGAAAGCAACTCTGGGTTGAAAAATTTTCCGGATTGTATGCGGATGACGCAAGTACAGAGCAGAACCTGCTCGTTCGATTTGCTCAACGCATGCATTTAGAGGATCGCATTTGACCCCAACTTAATGGTATTCCGAGCATTCGATTAATATCGTACGCTCTTTGCTTCTTTTCCGTCTTATTCACGAGTCGAGGTCGCTCATCCGGCCTTGGATAATTCATTGATCCGACCGCCGAGCCTTCGATCATTCTCATTCGAATGTTGAAAAATAAAATCATTTGCTTTTAAATTTTTTTTGATTTTCTTATTTATTTATCATTGTAGCTGTTATTATTGTTTTTATTACTCTCATAAAATAATAGAATTTTGAGAATATTTGATAAAGAACTATTATTCCAATTCCACGCATCATGGATTAGTAAATTCGATCTATAGTTCGTCTTTCTCGATGATAATCGCGCACAATTTTCATCATAAGCGCGTAAATTGCGTCATACAACGCCATTCGCAATGTGTGCAGATGCATAACAAATGTATATACGGTGAGAAGTTCAACAGGTATGGTACATGCGTGTTCATGCCATTCGTTCGGGTTCGAAATTTTTGAAAGAGCGGACGAACTTTGGGCCACGCCTGATCGATGACATCCTCATCGTCGGGGTCACAGAAAAACTTTGACTCCGGATAATCGTGAGGTTGCACAAATCTCCACCCTGCAGATTCAAGCAAGCTCGAGTCCGAGCAGGGCTGAGATCACCGGGAGGCGGGCCCTGTCAATGTGTTCTTACCAGGAAAAATAGATGCAAACGGGAGACAATCCTATGCATATACGCTCTTGAACTTCGCCCATGAATTCTGGGAACGCTTCGCATCGAAGCGTGACTGAGCTCGAGCGACTGAATAATCGAGCAGTGGATAATCGAGGGTTCAGTGTCGAAGCTTTGCCCAGCAGGGCTCTTCAACTTCATTGTCGTGCCCTTTCTCTGCGTACAACAGCTGTAGTTGTTTCTTGGAAGCACGATTTTCTACGCTTTCGGTATACAAACTTTCTCGCAATTTGCGATTGAACTTGGCGCGTAGAACAGATGCTCTGCATCGTGATTGGTCGAAACAATTGGCGCGCCTTACTTTATCTCTCTCCCTTTCTCTCGCTCTCCCTCTTTCTCTCTGTCTCTCTCTCTCTCTCACACTTCATTTGGTTATTTCTCTCGATTTTACGTTCGCTTCTCGAGTCGTTAACGCAGGAAGGAAAATAATGACGTACCTAGATATACGACATTTACTATGTGCTCAGCCCCTCCGGCGAGAGCGTCGCAGGCTTGACGCTTACGCGTAGATCGCCGGGAGGGAAAGTTGACCTCTGGAAGGTCACACGAGCCTTCGCTCTCGTGGGCTCGCGCCCGCGTCACACCCGAATCCAATTGTCATTGCTACGTTGCTTACGTCATGAACTCCGTTGATAACACCGGACTTCGTCGCCTCATGTTTTTCTCCGGATAATCCGAATCAACGAAGCATCGAATCTACGGGCGGTCAATCGCACACAGATTTTCGGAGAAGCTAACTCGGATTAGTGTATGGTGAGGTCGATTTGATATGAACCAGGCAAACATTTCGAAGTTCCCGCATTGTCACGCAGTTCACTCGTTTATTGTTATTTTTATAATAAATAAATTCCGAAAAGCTTGGATTTCAAAATTTTATGGTAAAGTCGAAATTCTGAGCTTCATTCGTGAATTCTTCCAGACTTTGAGGATAATATTTTCTTTTTTTTCAGTCTTGGGTCGTTTAGACCCCACAATACGATGTTCACTTGTTGATTAAGTGAACATGACGTAGCTGTCGACATTTTAAACTCGGCGAACATCGATTCTGCGGACCCCATTCGTACATTCTTATGATCGTTAGAAATATGAAAGATATTTTGAGAATGGACGAATCGTTTATTTACGCGTCGTTTACTAATGGAACTCTCACGCGTGACAGAAAGACGCATTGGACGAAAAAGAATAATAATAAATAACCCAAATGGCTCGAAACAAAATTAGACCGAAATTTGTAGAAGCTGATGAAAAAAACGTTGCTTCATTCCAATTTTGCTTCGGGCCTACACCGATAAGAATAAGGTTCCGAATTTCGTTCTCAACGTGATAAATGAAGATAAGAAAGTCGCCGAACTGACAGGGAAACAAACGAAAGAAAAATATGATTGGGCATGAGACAATTAGAATGGTGATAAATAGTATTCAACTAATAGTAAGTAATGGTATCCATCTAGTAATAGTCTAATAGTAGGAAAATGGGGGACAAAAGGGAGCCATATTTATGAGCTACACAACCCTAGGTTGGGTTTATTGACCGTTCGGATGGGTTTTCCAGGCCAATTTACAGAGTTTATTACATCATCTCTCCGTATTACGTGCCTGAAACACGTTGAATTGCGTCAGAGCCGTCGAACGGGTGTACCAGGGACGACGTGAGTCCCGACACGTTCGGCGAAATAACCCATCGAGATTTCCAAGCACGTGGATGAAGAGAACCGGTGCTGCCACCGGCGTTGACGCGGTTCCGGGAGCTCTTCGTCATCCAGCAGCCATCAGATGGCGGGTGAGCGGCCGGGTCGACCCGGAGCCGAGCCTCTGCCCCGGCAACCAATGGACGACTTTGCCCATCGTTCACCCTCCACGCTTGCGTCACGTTCGTCAAACCGTGCCGAGCATTGCGTCAGACCCCGCAACGAAAACGTCTCCAATGGATGAATCGTCTTCGGCTAATCTGTTTTGATTAATGTAATTCTCAAATAACGTCCCTGATTCCCAGCAACGTTTCAGCCTCGTCGCAGAGGCTCGACAACGTCGCTCCTTTCAATGTTCGTCGTCTGCGATTCGCGATGATACGACCGCTAGACGTTTTGTCTCGGTATTTCCGGCAATTCCGACGGTTTGCCGCTCAATAAAGATTTTTATCAGGCTTTAGAATTTATCGTAATGACATCGAATACGAGGAATGAATTTACTGCGCACTAATTATCGATTTTTTTTCGTTTATCTATTTATCATTCAGTCATTGGTTATTTATTTATTTATTTATCATTTATTTTTTATTTATTTATTTATTCATTCATTTATTATTTATTAATTATTTCATTTTTTTTTATCGATGTCATAAACTGTCGACGAGGAATCTTTTGCCAAAGTCCATTTTTGTATTTCGCTTTGCTACAATCTACGATGCGTATTATCGACTAAGTGAGGTTTTATTTGCTTCCAACATCGATGATAAAATCCCGAGCCGTGTTTGAATTAATTTCCAAGTCCATCGTACGAAGTTTACTCTGAGATTGCCGGCTCAATGGGGCTCCCGTAGTTTCGACATATGATACCCGGTAACATTTTTTTTTCGATAACGCAACGAAACGCGTGGCTGTTTGTGTTTGCTGTGATAATGATTACGAAGTCGATTCGAAATCTCGTGACTCCGTGACGTACATATTTCCAAAACGAGCCAAGCCCACGCGTGTGAATCGGATTTGGGCGCATTGGCGAAATGTCTTCACGCTGGTGTTATCTCTATATCCACACCTCTCGACGGTGAGGGTCTAATCCAACCGGCAAACTAATGGAAGATTCTTTTTTAATCCTACGCGATGGATACGATCGAAAATCACGGAATGCTAAGACGCGTACGTTCGAACCTTTCGGTTAGGCGATTGCCCGGATTGACCCCGGTCACCTCGAATGGCGCATATCATTCTTCACATACGTTTTCCACGTCGAATCGACCATCTCCGACGCGTATATACACGAAAAAACAGGTTCTTGGAACTGCCGTACGGAGACATCTGGTCTGTGAAACATGTGTAGGGCACGTAGGCCGATGTCATATCGATCTAGGGACGCGCGAACCCGAACCGTCCTAAATGCGAAATAAACAGAGAAAAAACGTGAACGAAGAGCTATAAAACTCGCAATTTTTATTCGCCTCGTCCTGCATTTGATTATTTAATCATCTTGATTCCAATCAATTTAAGGCAACGACAGTGGTCAAATTCGTATGATCGCAGTTTCGTCAGATGTTGGTTTTAGGGGAGGACGTTCAAGGTGACCTTGGATAGGAGGGTTCGAATGATCGCGAATATATATTTTTTTCCTTTTTACGATGCGAATGAAACCTGTCGGTGGGGTTGGAATTTCGGCGCTTGCGCTGTAGACAAGGATAACCGCGGCGCACCACCGACTTACTACCCCTCGCGCTATATAATTGACACGACGATGTATATAGATATAAGACACTTGTATTTGGCCCGGTGGTAGGCCGTGGAGCTTCGCAGGGGTATAACCACTCCGGGATCGAACTTGCAACCCTCAGAATAGACGATTCCGCGCTTCCTGCCACACGTCATACGTTTTAACCGCGTGTGTCTGTTTTCGTTAGTGCGTGTGTGTGTTTCAACGTGAGTTAAATAGAGGTGAGACGAATATTCGGATTCCCATGGATTTTTCTTGGTTTGTCTTTGTATGACGAATCACTGCCCTGTCTGGCAAACACGAGTTATTCGAATCGGCCACGGAAAAAGAGAAAATATTGTTTGGAATCGTAATTCACGTAGTATCGAATGAAATAAAAAATTCTGAGCTCTTCGCAACTTTTTATTGATCAAGAATTGTTTATCAAATTATTGTTGTATGGCATTTTTTCATGATAGATTGAAGAATAGTTTTGTGTCAAATGAAACAACGTGGTTGAAATCGAAAAAAATTAGTATTTAAATAATAGGAAATTTAATTTCACTGACGACACTGTTTTGAAAATTAATTTCCACCGAGCAAAACGAGAAGATAAAGAAAATTGTTTGCAATCGTAATTCACGAAGTATGAAAAAATAATAAAATGTGACCTAGAAAAATAAAAAAATCGAGAGTCCCGAAATAACGTAAAATTTCATTTCACTATCAAAAATGTCTCGGAGATTATTTTTTACTGCGTAGAATCGAAAGAAAGAAACAAACATGTGACGCAAGTAGTTTTGTTTACCGAGAGTGTTTTTCGGGTTGTAGAAATCGCGTGGGGGGGAGAACGAACCGAGCAACGGAAAGAAAAGCGCGGGCCATCTGAAAATTGGTCGATGATGGAAAAAACAAGTATTCCGAATAAATTTGAATTTAATGGATTTTTTTTTAATCGTTAAAATTATTTCTACTTTTCCATCGCCGATGTTTTCGCTTCGCGATGACGAAGGGGTTGCAGGGCGTCTCTCGGTTGTACCTGAAACGCATCACACGTGTCTGGTGGGAAACCGTGCGGGTGTATCGACGATTGATTATCCCCGCGAGCTTTTATAAACAGTATCATGCCCGTTGGCTGCTTCGTTTGACTTATGGTTTTAATTCAGGCGAAGCAGATCGATATGCACCCTATCCGCTGGTCGTCCAGGGGTTGAGGGCGTGTCAAGTTCATTCCCCAAAATTCTCCAAGCTTCGACCCACGTGCGCCCGTATATTTTTTTCCCCAGACGTTCGTAGCGATATAGATTATATAATTTATTTCTCTTCTTAATCGCACTTGCCAATAAAAATTCGATCAATTCTTAAATGCGGAGTTTCCAAGCAACGTTCAAACGATTTCTTTATTTTTTTCGTTTCGATATCGTTCGAGCTTGCGATGATTTGCACCGTTTATAGGTTATTTATGTTCTTTTATGTTACATTATTGATTATTGATTATCGAAATTTTAATTTTTAGGATTTTTACCGATTAATCGAAATAATCTCTACGAAACGTCGGTTCCGCAATTTGCTGACGCATTATCGGATACGTAATTGTGTCGCTCGATTGCGTTTACAATCGATCGATGTTTGAAAAATGTTTCCGTCGAAAGAACAGACCGAAATGCGATAATATTACGGGACGCGTATCAGGGAGAGTTATCGTTGTTGTTATCGCCAGATGATACGCGGCAGATGACCCATTGAGAATGGCGCAATTTTTGCGCCGAGCACCGTCGGTCCTATCTCGTATCTACGAAACTCGGTACATTTTTTTCTGAGCCACATCGATGCCGTAATTCCGCGATACGATTAAAAAACGATGATGCCTGAGTCTCCGGCGTGACAATCGTGCAATGAAATGACGTTCAAATATGAATATAGATAAACGAATGTTCCACCAAACGCGAAAGATCATCGGTCGTTAAAATTTTAATCGAATGCTTATAGCTTCGGGTCGAACGCGTATGAAGACGTTAACTTTTTTTTAATGAGATTTCGAAACTTTCGAGAATTTGTAAAAAAAAACTTAAATCCCAAGATGTAAAAATGTTTACATAACCGTTTTTCGTACAACAATTAACAAATTTTTTTGTTCTTTTCAAGAAGAATTTGATTAATTTCTATTATAAATTATATTTTAGGAGAATTGTTTTTTGAAATTTTTCTCCTAGTTTCTGTTAATTTATTGTAGTCCAAGTGAAAACAATTCGAACTGGAGAAAAATTGTTTCTGATGAACTAATGGAAAGGTTCACGGCAATGACTTAAGCGTAAGACCTTTGTGAGAATTTAGTTAGCATTTATAAGCAAGTGCGAAGAGATTTTTGCCTGTGACCTGACTCGCGGTCATCCGGTTGTGGCAATGACTTACCCGCATTAGCATTTCGCTTCGTTCGAACGTCATTGCCATTAGCGTGATAGCATGCGAGCGCCTTTTCATTTTAATTCAACTCTTTCGATTCCACAAAAATATTTAATAAACGAATGATAAATAAATAAATAAATAAATAAATAAATAAATAAATGCATGAATGAATAAATAAATAAATAAATAAATAAATAGATAAATAAATAAATAAATAAATAAATAAATAAATAAATACATATTTTTTGCAACGATGCTTTTGTAAGCAATTGGTTTAAAAGCTTGAAATTCTTCAAATTGTTGAGTCGTACTCTGTGTGATTACGTCGGAAAGATAATTTTTTATTCGGCCCGGCTCAACTATTTCGAAAGAGATAAGATGGCGTTGAGGGAGAGGTCCCGTTGACTCTGCGACGCTTGTATTGGTAATTACTGTGACACATTACCCACAGAATGTCTGCGAAATATTGACATTGTTTGAAAAGCTCACGGTTCCTCCCCAAAACGTTTCTACAAATGCTCGCTCGTTTTCCATTGGTTCCGACAAATGAATCATCTTATTCGTACAAGACAACGGAATCCCTTCAAAAAGACAATTTACTTTTTTCCTCTCAAAATTCAATTGTGGATGAAAATTCTTTAATTATCCAACATTTATAGCAGCGAAAATGAATTCATACGCTGATGCAGCGATAATTTTTCATGTTATTTATTAAAGTGTAGACGAAACTGTACAAAAAATTTTTTGAATTTTCAGCAAATAAAAAATTTAAAGCCAAAATCATTCTAGCTATTTTTTATAATAAGGGAATAATTTTTTTGAGATTGAAATAAAAAACTAAGCATAAGGTTATAATAAATTCAAGGTGCTGGGTTTCCGTTGCGTCCGATAATGACTCTAAATCACAGGAAAAGTCAAAGGCGACTCTTTGGAATGCAGACACAGGATCTCCGAAAGCCCAACGCTGGGCGGGGCAATGTCAATGGACTTTCGGAATACCTTTCAAATCGACTAAATTATGGAAACGTGGAAAGTTATCGGAATACGTGGCGGGAGACGGAACATTTTTCCGGGTTTCAACAAATTTTCCCTTTCCACAAGAGTTTTCCCGTCAAATTTTTCGGTCTCAGGTGCACCGAGACGTTTGCAGTGCAATCACGGCTTCCATCCATTCCATACTAATTCGATACTTGTCAATTATTCGTGAGAAATAAAATTTTTTTCATTTGTTTCAAGCTGCTCGCACAATGGACATCGAAAAGGTAATTCTCCAAACTCTACATTGTTCAAATTACATCTTATATTATTTTCTAAATTAACCTTTTTTCCTCTTTTCTCATATTTATGAAAATTGTGAAAAAGATGATAGAAAATTTGAAAAAATCTATCCAGCCATAGAAGAAACTTTCTTTTTCGACAACTATTTGGACTGAATTATGTAATACTAACAAGATTAATATCTCAGTACATGATTCATTTTTTTAATCGAGTACTTATTTAGATAATTAAATATAACGGCTCACTAACATAATCAAATGAACACAATTTGGTCTTTAGCCAAACGAGGAACTTCGGGATCAACCATCAACGCCAGTACCCCTAAATCCGGCGCCGAAGGTAATTTTTTTATTTAAATCACAAATTCATAACCTCGTATGAGTCATTTTCCGTCGATTAAAACGCACTATCGATGCACCGGAGAGGTTTAGAAGAAAGAACAAAACAACAACAACAAAAAACTAGTGGCCGAATTGACGGAGAATGTCTCACGCATGCATCCTTTTTTTTTATCCACGTGACTCGCGCACAGTGGAATCACGAGCGATGACACGAATTCCATTAATGCAAATCGTTGTCGTGGTTTATTATGTTTCATGCAGTCAACGGCGAGCAAGGATTTCGTAAGTACTCAACAAACACATATTACATGCACGCGCTCGACGCTCGATTGAATAACAAACCCTTCGCTACTTTGTTACACGGAGCTTCCGGTCTCCACGTGCTGCATCGCATTCGCGGCGGAAATAAATTAATCCGCGTAGAGTTGGTTATCAAAATAAAAAATAAAAAATAATGAGTAACCTGAAAATAAGTAAATGAGAAATAAATTCAAGCACAATTTAATTTTTTTCTTCTTGAATTGATTTCTTTTTTTTATTTTTCATGTTTAATTCATATTTATAATGCATTTCGAATATATATTATTATTATTATTATTATTTATATATTTATATGGGATATTTCGCGCCACGATTGTACATTGTTGCACTTAGCGAATAATCTCGATTAATCACAATAATTTATGCCACATACGGCAATTAATCTACGATCGTAGATCATATTTTTTTTCTCTATTGACACACATATTTCAGAGTCGATATCGTTAAGGCATTGATTCAAGATAAACACTCGATCGTCGTGGATACGATCGAGTGGACGTTAAATCCTCAATCGAGTGCGTGATCAGCTTATTCCCATTATCCGTTGTGATTCGAGTGTAGATAAATATCTTTCTCCGGCTGACCCAATTTAAAGTTCATTCACCGTCGAATTAATGTCGAACAAACAAATTTCTTCGTACCACATAGGAATATTAGAAACCACAACTAAATATCGAAAAGTCCTCGATTTTCATAAGACCCGTTTTTTAAATTATTTTTTTCTTCTCTCATTGAAAACTATAATAATTCAATCGCTGGTAGGAAAAATAAATAAATGGACTTCTCGAGTTTCATACTCTTTGGGTGGTCTGTGGGATGATATCCAGTCGCTCGCTCGCTGTAACCACAGTGTTGGGTCTCGGAGTACATACATACGTTATTTATATGTATAAACACATTTGTGATATATACACGCATGCTTTGTTTACGCGGTTGATGCAATATTTTTCCAGCGATTGCCAGACGGTCGTCAAACGCGATAAATTATCGTTGAAATTGCCTGAGCTATCGACTCGTCCATTAATTACTTCGATATTCGTTGGAAATCGTGGAAAAGAAGGGAGCTGTAGATACGACGAATAAAATTCGAATCCGCGTTGGGCCCTGTCGTACGTCACGCCTGAAATTTCGAGTAAACATCGTAATTCGACGTGTTTGTACGGAAAACGACGACCTTCGTACCTCGGAATCGTCGAAATTCTCGAAATCAATGTCAATAATTGTTCAGAAATTTTTGGCGTCCGGCGTTCGTCGTTTATCGATTCTAGCTCTGAGCTTTTTTTCTCCTCAACGCCGTGACGCAAGCGCGGAATTCTCATTCGCTCGGATGATCGCCGCGTCGATATATCGCGCGAAAAATTTATTCTCCGTCTGTTTTTTTTTTGTTCATTTCTCTTCCCAATCGAAATAGTGCCGGAGAGTTTCCATTTATGTTTCCATTAATGCGACTTTTCCGGCGGACAAATATTGACGATCGCAATTGGAATATCAAAATATTAAAAGTATCGAATTAGCGAATCATCGAATTATTGAAATATCTCCCAATCGTCCGGCACAATGATTAGTATTTCTTCAAATTAAACGAAAAATATGGCTCTCTCGATTCTGACTCCCCGCAATACGCCTCAAACGACTTCAAGAAAAAATAAAGAAACACCAATCTCAAGAGGATGAAAAATGCCAGCTAGTTTTCTCGATGCCGACAACAGTCCGATATCTCGTAGTATGCAAAACGATGCAACTCGCCTGTTTCCACACGCTGCTGCTTCGTTCGCGTTTGATTCTCGACGCGGCATAGAAATTATTCATTATGCGTATAGGTTCGTTGTCGCACGTGGGGCCGACTGGTTTTGCAGATGGTCGTGAGCAAAACGCGGTTCACATTCGATCGTAGCAAAGTTGACAATCCCGAGCGAGAGTTTCCGAGAGCGAGAGCGAAATAGCCCACGGACGGAGAGCTCAACGTTTCGCGTTTTCGTATTTGGGCGGCTTTCACTTTCTCGAACCGAATTTCGCACAACTACGCACGTTCGAGTTCGCTCTTGTTTGTAATCATCGTCGTATTACCCGTCGCGCTTCGACAATGCAATTTCAACCTTGGAATTCGTCATGAATGCACAAACGAAAGTGCGCTAAATGGCTCTAACGAGCTTGAGACGCAATTCTCTTGTTCTCTCGGGCTCTTCAGTCGTAATTAATCTAATTGTTTCGCCATTGCGAACCCGCGCAAACGATTCTTGACCGTACGATACGCAACAGGCCACGAAAGTGTCATATGCGCCGCAAACGATAAATGCATCGTCGTCGTAGGGCGTATCCGATAAATCCCTCGTTTTTCGTAAAATATTCGACGTTACTTCGTACCTTCGAATTCTATCCATGTTTCCTGGAGATAGCATCGCAGCTCCTATTCGTTAAAATTCCAAACCTTTTTCCCAAAATCGACCTAAGGACGAAAAAAAAAGAACTCGGATAAATGGAAAAATCTTGTCGTGCTCGAATAGAGGGAATAGATTTTCAGTTTCTCAGTTTGACCGTTCGTTCTTTACCGTCTGTTACGCGATATCCCGCCGAAAAGGGCTCGGACAGGTAGGAAATAATACAATAGACGTCCGGACTCGCGCCATGGACCGTTTTTCCAAGCCCGTAATATACCTGCCCTCTTTCAAACCCTGCGTGCGACCGCACTTCTACATTTTTCGAACGTTCTAAGGGCCAGGTAGAACTAAGATCCCGAGAATCGCGCGTTCCCACGACGCTTCGAGCCGGTTGCTCGAAAAATAATTCCAAAATTTCGAACAACCTGTTTTCAACGATATTCGACTCCGTACGACGTTCTTCGGATTCTGGAATTAAATTTTATAACAAAAATAATGATAAATAAATTTAAAGAAAATTCCTCCCGCCCTTCCCCTCCGCGACGAACGTCGCGGTACAATAATAATCCCCCAACCGCGTCGCGCACTCAGGTTCAATATACTTGATTGTAAAATTGGCCGGGCGTGACGATCGCGAGTTGTTCTCGAGCATTAAGGGGCCGTGTCCGGTTTTGATACCGTATAACGCTGTACAAAGTACACGGACTCGGACTCTCGTAGGCGCACACCCACACAAATCCCGGGTTTACAACGATACAACACCAGTTTGAAATCGAGAAGTCGAGATGGGGGCCCCCACGGCCGAGTTTCGTGGGACGTTCTTTTTTTTTTCTTCTTTCTTTCTTTTTCTTCTCTCATCTCTGGTTTTCCGGGCTTGTGTGTCAGTGCGCCCCGGTGTAGGACAAGGGGAGGAAAGTGGGGGAAGAGAGAATATTAGCGTCGCGAGTTATAGCCCCCGACGTCTGTCGGAGTGACGGTATACAGTCGGAACCAGACTGGGGCCTGACACGCGCGGTTTGCTCGACAATCATTCGAACGCCCGCTTACCGTCGCAACCTGTCGTGACGCGAGGACACATCCGTCCAGAATCTCGTCGACGTTCGTCCGGGAACAATCGTCCAATCCGCGCATCGGAAATTCGAAACAAAAAAAAAAAATAATCATCGAAACTCGTTGATTTGTGAATTTTGGGATAAAACGAGAGCTGTGATTTTTTAGTTGAAGACAATATTTTTTTCTTTTTTTTTCGAAAATTAAATTATACCTGACGGTATAGATTTGGGTTTCACGGCGGTTCGTCGAAAACTTCGAAATGGGAGTTAAGTGGATGCAGGTAACGTGAAGAACTTATTTTTTTAATTTTATTTGGGTTATTGTTTGACATTTTTATTATTATTATTTTTTTTAACGAAACGACGGGATTTTTGTTATTATTATATTTGTAGTATATGTGTATGGAATATATTTACAGCGTTGAAAAAAAAATGTAAACAGAGAAATAACTTCGATATAAAATCGGGAAGTTAATAAACTTTTTCTTTTACTTCGCGTTCTGATGGGAAAGACCGAAATGTATGTTTCGAGAATTTTGTATCGGGGTTTCATTTAATTGTGTAATTCACGGGGAATTTTATTTTTCGTTGGGTCGTTCGAACTTCGTACTTTCTTAGATTTGGAATACCGCGATAAGACTACTGATAATAAGTTCCACGTACGAATGCTTGCGAAACCAAGGAACTATCGTTCAAATTGAAAAAAAAAAAATGTGTTTCGTCATCTTATCAAATTTGATTCAATAGGCGCGTTATCGTACGAAGATTTCACGTCCGAATTTTGTCACCGGTCTTATCCGTCGATGTGTTTATTCCGTGTCGTAACGTCGATACCGCACTCGCGATTCACGAAAATAGATTTTCAAGGACGAAAAAAAATATTCGATATTTCAGAACGGCTCTCGAAAAAAATTATTATAAAAAGCATTAAGGAAAAAAAAACAACTTGCATTTCTTTATTCGTTTCGTTGCAACGAGCGTTGCATAGCGCGACGGAGATTATCGAAAGTCGTTAAATAAATCAAAGCCGATAATTAATATGCAAGATCGAAGAGAAAAACACGCGAACATACGCACAGGACAGGTCCGGAATGATTCCAACTCGCGTAAATTTATTTTTCCGGTGGCGCGACTCCGTCGAATGAATAAATAAATTTAAAACTGCGTTACGCAGCGCGGCGTTATTCAAAATTCAAAGAGAAAGAAAAAAAAACGCCAATTAATAATGTAATATAATCGTTATCGAAATAATCGTAGTTCGAATCGAGATAAGCCGACGAATGGACGATCCAACGATGATAATCCTCCCCCAACCCCGTTACCGAACAATTCTCGAGTTCCACGTGCGTGACTCATGGGACGCGTTTTTCTCGTCCTAAAACTCGTGACGTACGCGACAGACTGCTAAATGATAATTATTGTAACGATGCAGCTGTCACGGGAAATAGGTACAATGCAAACTACCGCCGTCGAACGGTTACACATCCGTGGTTGCATCTGTCCCGAGTCAAAAAACAAAACAAACAAAAATTCATCCCTATTACAATAAATTCCACAGTCCGTCCTTAAGCATTTGTCATGATTTTTCGCGGTCGTTGGATAAAAAAAAGTGGGTGTCACATGAGATTGCGAATAGCAAACAGCCTCACTTTCTCGATCGACGCTCTTCCGAACGGATCTCGTGATTTTTCGTTGGCTTTATTTATAGATCGTCCGTTGGACGTTGCCCCACTGGCCTTCTATCCCGTAGGCGTCGCGACGTCTGGATTCCAGGCGCAAACACCGACGGTTGTTACGCCTTGTTCCGTCGTTTCCCCGCGTTTCGAATAATCAACATCGAAACATAGTTATACCAAACGAGTAGAGAACGAGGAATGATCAAGTATTTCATACTAATGGCTCGTTCGTTGAACTCTTTGCGTAAACGAGGGTTCCAACCCGATCGGGACGCCACGATAAGATTTTCTATTTGCTTTTGGGGTGACGTTGAATCATTATTTTTTTCGTCGTTATTGAAAAATGGTTTTTCATGGTTTTTAATGGTTGGGGGGGATTTTTACGACCTCTCGATTATCCGGAGACTCCCGTCTTGACCGGATAATCGAGAATTCAGCGTAATTTTGAAAAAAAAAATAGTTCTTTTGCCTTTTTGTCGGTGAAATCAGTACAAAAATAATTTATTTCGAAGGTTTTTTTTAAATTCTCATCGCTCTTAACGATAACTTCGTAAGTTCGTTGAACATTTATTCGACCCGGTGTGCAGAGAAAGGCTCGTCGAGAGTGAGAAAAACCTTCGTCGAGCGAAATTTTTCCCCCTCGTCTCGAACATTTCGGAAACTGGAGAACTTTTCGCGGCAAAGACACTCGCTTCCGCGAAGATGAGGTTGCCGGGATATCGGATTTTGGAAACCCGAGAACTCGGAATAACAGCGGAAACGTGTGAGAAGTACGAGTTGTGTCTCGGTACGAGAAAAACCGGTATTACGCAACACGATCGTTAAATCATTCCAAAAGAATCGCCACTCTTCGACTCGTGCTGGACCTCGGTAGAGGACAAACGTTATTTACAACGATGTTGGCAGCCAATGACAATACCGTCGCACCTGAACGTGCATGAAAACGGCACCGACAAACACGTATTATAAATCTTGACATTCAACGATAGATTGAAGAAAAATCAATCGTTTGAAAAGAAAAAAAGAAAAAAACGAGCATTAAAAAAATTAATTTTTTTGTACGGCAGTGGTCCGAGGTGTCACGCGCGACCGTGAACGATATCGTGGTGTGACCCGGATGTCGTAGTGCTAAATGGCCAGTTTCAACGAGTGTCAAGACAATGGGCTCGAAGAGTCGACTACTTCCGACGCCACATACGTCCCATTATGTACTGTCGAAGTATACGCTGGTTTATATGAATCCACGATAGATCCATTATCGCGCTTCCGTGATTTCTTTTTTCTCTCTTGCTTCCTTTCTTTGCTTGTTTCCCTGAAGACTTGAGGTTTTTGGGAATCGTTTTCGTTCTGCTAGAAGGATGCATAAATGAAGCCGGAATGGGATCTTAAACTCGTGGACGCAAGCAGCGATCCCGAACGCCTACTTCCTTAACCCGATTAGTGCATCGTAGGGTCTATTTGACCCAGACAACAATTTCAAAGTTTCCGCATTTTCTCGCGGCTTATTTATTTATTGTTTCTTTCGTAATGAATGAATCGCGGAAACTTCGTATTTCAAAATTTCATCGTAAAGTAGAAACCCTGAGCTTCATTCGTAAATTTTTTCCAGATTTTTAGGATGATTTTTTCGGTCCGAGACATCAGAGGGTTAAAAAAACAAAACATTTTCCCTCGAATCGAGACAAAATTGCGGTACGGTACGACGCAACGCAGTACAAACCGTACACCGAATTCAACGAGATTGAACAGACGAGCTCGAATGAGCTCGCATCTATTCTCGTCTCGCAGTTTTTGCGGCTTTATATTACTTTTTACAACGCCTCCGTTGGCACAAAGCGTTTAAACCCGTTCGAACCCGCTTGCCAGCCGGCGCGCGTGGAGGCTCGACCGCGTTCTCGACCAATCGCGAGGCTTCGCGGGCGCCACTCCTCCGCGCCGGCCAATCGGAGGCTCCCGAACCCAACCGCCACTAGGGAATTTCGCGCGTAGGTGTGCGTGAGTGCGTAACGGGTACGCGGACAGGGTGAGAAAGTGACTGAGAGAGAGAGAGAGAGAGAGAGGGATGAAATGAGAGAAATAGGGATAAGTGCGTAGGCTTAAAAAATTAA
Source organism: Sussaba pulchella (assembly GCA_963971145.1). NCBI lineage: Eukaryota > Metazoa > Arthropoda > Insecta > Hymenoptera > Ichneumonidae > Sussaba > Sussaba pulchella. The sequence goes on from OZ020166.1 coordinate 19,782,560, forward strand.
GGGGACCGCTGGAGAGGGGAGAGGCCGTTACGTGTTCTCGAAAGGGGAAAAGAGTTTGTCTCTTTTGGCTCAACTTCCCGCCGCTATCTCCGTCTCGCTCTCTCGATGACTGTATGTCGCGTGTGGAGTCGGTGCTGGTTAAAGCGTGCATGAAGCAAGCACTTTGGAGAACGCGACGACGTCGCGTACGCCAGTACCGAGAGTTCCACGCGAAGTGTCGACGACATCGCGCATTACAAACTCTTCGCTCCCGTTCTTTTTCCTCGTTCACTGAACGTTGATACGTTTCCATGCTCACGAAACATCAGGAGGTGCGTAACTTACGTTGTTAACGTTATTGTAGGGCTAAGTTTCATGTACATATGGATGGGTTTATGTACCTGCGGTCTTCGGCGAATTTTAATGACTCGTTTAAATAAACACCAACTACGGAATAAAATTATCCACCGATGGCGAGTGTTAGGTGATTAAATCGCGTAGAGCTATTTCGCGCGTGTTATTATCGTCGGGTGAATTAATTTGAAAAAGAAAAATAACAAAAAAAGTTCGAAAGTTTATATAATCCGTCGGAATATTATTAAAGCTGACGTGCTTGCAATTTTTTATTTTTGTTATACGTCATTCATATTATTACCGGCTTCTTTTATTACGAGTTGAAAAAGTTTCGAATCTTACAATTGAAAAAATCGTGTCGCGCTTGCCGAGGTCCGTGTTCGAAGGCGAAGAATCGGCATGCGCGTCCGCCTGTAACCCCCCCTCCCAGGCAGGGAGCCCCCAAGTCTCTGGTCGTCAACGGCCGTCGCACGTCCAGAGGACGGAAGAATTATTTAGCGTCGCGCATCCGCGTTTCGTGAGATCGAGGTCGTTTCTTTCACAAGTCAAACGAAGGTTAATTGTTAAATCAAGGAACGCGTGTCGGCTGACACGAATTTAATTATCGATAATCGAAGAAGAAAGGCGAAATAAACCTAATAATCAAAATGAATTGAATATTGAATAATTTTGTTATTAAAATGTGCAGAAGAAATGTTGACTTAAAAAAACATATAAACGTATAAATGTATGTATGTATTTTCGTGGCAATCTATATTATGTAATTTTTAAAATGAATATCGATGCTTCAATACCATTCCGGTGGTCAATTTCAGCGCCCCCGCCATCGTACTTCCAGATCGCACGATTTTCATTAATTCCCACAACATTCTCGACATTTTTGAGCCTTTCGCAATGTTTGTCCCAACAACCGGTTTGAAAAGTTATCTTATTCAAATCGTTCGGAGCTAACAGTTGAACGACACGTCGACCTCGTGGGTTTTACAGCGATGTATTCGAACGACGAGACGGAGATAAGAAAGATTGTGCGCGCGTCGTGTGTAATTTTTTTTGTTTCAAGTGCCGTACGATGCTTTTCTACACGTGTTTCTTTGCTTTGATCCTTATATAAATACATACATATGCACATATACATATATGTGTATATGCAGTCAGTTTCGAAACGCGGTTCATTCACAAAACGAGAACGCTGGCGATTCGAGGAAAGAGGATCTTGGTACGCCTACCGCAATAGTACAATATCTCGGGTAGATCTCTCTCTATCGCGGGCATTCTCGAGTTTGAAGCGGAGATCGCGTAATTACAAGAAAAATCGAGAGAGAGAGAGATGGAGGACGGGGTTTACGCTGAGGAAAATTGCGTGGTTGTGCATGGATGCACGCGCGCACCGTCGCGTTTTATACATAGAATGTACTTAGCCGACACGCGCACACAGCCTTAAATACGGGAGGCTCGACTGTGCATCGGGCCAATAGCGTCGCCCGACCATCGATCGCGTTACCACCTCTTCGACTCCGACGCGAGAATAGCGAACGTTGTAATAGAGAAGAGTTTCGAGAACCCACGCGAGATTCTCTTGGTCACGTTGAGCTTGCAGCTGGATTTAATTTATGAATTCTGTCTGCATCGACTGGAAATCTCGAGTCTTAGCACTGTCGTTATTTAGCATCCCTCGAGCGGCTGGCGTTTTTACGACGCACATTGTTTTATTGCATTAACTTTTTTTTCAAATTGGATTAATCGTTAAATGAATTGAATTGGATTTTATAAGTATTACATTTTTTTTAAATTGAGGACACTGTCAGAATTTACTGGCAATCTTGAGACTTAGCACGAGCGTTTTTTACCATCCCCCAAGCAGCTCACGTCTTCGCGACACACTTTTTTCTATCTCGTTAACTTTTCTTTCGGTTCGATTAATCGTTCAATATTTCGCATTGAATCTTATGAATATTAACCCAATTAGTGTATCATTGTTTTTCGCACCCTCAGAGTGGTGCGAAAATATAATCCGAAAAATCTGGAAAAATTTATGAATGGAGCTCAGGTTTTCTACTTCACGATAAAATTTTTAAATACGAAGCTTCCTAAATTTATTCATTATAAAAATGACAATTAACAAATGAACTGCGAAAAAAAGCGGGAAGTTTGAAATTTCAGCCTGGGTCAACTCGACCCCACCACCAATCGGGTTAAAATTGTAAACAATAATGAAATATTTTTTTTACCTTGCAATACGCTGATGGTGGCTGTTATTGGGTCTTCTATTTTTCTCGTAAAATCGAGGAGGGAACGGACACACGGGGGTGGCCGTCAGCCGACGACGGTTAGCGTTAGCGCCGCGTCGCGAGTCTCGGCTCCGATGCGTTCTGAGTTTGCACATTTTTTTTTTACGCTGACCCGGCTCTCACCTCATCGTGCGGTCACCCGAGACTACACGTTTTCGTTTTATTTTCTTTGCTTTTTTATTATTATTATTGTTGTTATTATTTTTTTTTCGATTTCACGGTGTTTGAGAATCGACTTCTACGGACACGGTAACATATATCGCGGCTCAAAAGTAAATATAGCTGATTGAGATATAAATGTAACGCTGTAACTCTGAGATATATCAATTCAATATCACGAATGCATATGGGGCATTCCGTCTCTAATTCGCCAGATCGAAAACTTTCTCCTCCTTCTCTTTGATGGGGTCGATGATGTTTTTTAGTAACTTTTGGATCCTACGACCATACTGTTTTGTTTGTAGATTTTTTGGATATTTCCGTGATGTATTAAGGTACCTGACGTCGACTCGCTACCGTGTGTCACGGTACATAAGTACACCGTGCCCGTATGATTGCAGCAATAACGTTTGAGGCTCAAAAAAGCATTAAGGCGCCAAGCGAGTACACAAACGAGGAGCAGCATACGTGAATCTGCCCGCATTTTATCGGTGGTCTCACACGAACGACGAAAAAAAGCTCGTATAGCACCGCCTCCCGCGTGTTAAACGCGCTGTATCCTTCCGGTCATGAATCATTCCTTGCCAACTTGATAGTGAAAGAATCAACGAATTTTAATTCAACCGTTCATTCATTTTTAACAATAAAAATTTTCAGCCATTAACATTTTGAGAATTGAACAAAATCGTGTCTTAAATTGATTTGAATGACGCGAAATGCCCCATAGATAAATATCTCCGGTCGCGTTGTCGAGCTAAGATGAAGAAATCAATCTTTGCATTAAAAAAATAAAAAACTACATTTAGTAAAAACAACCGTCGACGTGACGCGGAATGCGTGAACCTATGCACTTACGCATCCGTACGTTCCGTACATCGTCGTGATCACATCAGGCAAATACTACCATCGCGATAAAAGAAAATGAAAAAAAAAAATCATCGATGCGTAATATCGTGTAAAAATGTTCACCGATCTGACGTCGAATGTCCCATACATGCATATGTATTTACGCATACATTAGAGCGCGAGGTTCTCCGCGCGCATGGTACATACGAAGGATTCTCGTGACACTCGAGTTAGCATACTGTTGGAGGCGCTATAAAAGTGTCGCTCGGGGTGTCGACCCACCAGTCCGCAACACGTGTTACACCTGAACACATAAAAAATATCACAATTATCTTCTCCGCTTCTTATCCACCAAACTCGCTTCTCAAAAGTTAATCAATGAATAAATAAAGATTGTAAAAAATAATTCGGACGTTAATTGTGCCGGTGCGTGTCGTAAAAACCAGATTAAAAACCAAAAAGAGAAGATTTTTCCCATCGCGATATTGACGCCAGCGATTGATAGGATAATTAAATAATAATTAGCAAAATCACTGAAACGGAGTTGAGATTGTTTCGGATAGGTTGTGCGTCGTTGGGTTTTCGAAAATATCATCCTCAACCGCCTCGATGGTGTACTTCGCAAGAGCGGTGAGCAAATCTGTCTGATCTAGTGTCCGAAGATACATTTTTGTTGCACCCAAGTCAGTGTCAAATAATAAAGCAAACTTTTTTTCTTTCCTTCGTTTTTTTTCTCTTTTCTTTCTCGAGCTGTCGTCAACGCGTACGACGCAAGTGTGTGACGCTCACGAGTTTGAAGTTTTTGTCCCGGTCGTGTGTGGGAGATAAAAATTGTTTCGGGTTGATAAGCCGTCAAGCCGATGGAAAATTTACAGTCCACGGCGCGTAACATGACAATGAAGAAAAAAAATCTCGTATGAGACTGGAATAACTTTCGCTATCACCACGCGTCGACAATGTTTTTTATCGCAGATCCAAGTTTAAAATGTATTGTGAATTTTTGAATTTAAAATGAGATTTCCGTGGCGCCAGCTATGACAATATTTCGAGAATTGCATTGAATTTGTATCGTATTACGGAAAAAAATCGTATGTAAGACTCGAATAATTTTCGCTATCATCACTCGTCGACAGTGGTTCTTATCGAAAATCCAAATTTAGAATGTATTCTGAATTTTCGAATTTAAAATGAACTTTTGTGGCGCCAGCTGTCACAATCTTTTATGAATTGTATTACATTTTTGCATTTCTCTGTCTCACGGAATGAAAAATCATGAATAATTCGATAGAAAAGGTCATTGAAAGTCAAAAATTGAATAACGCTGTCGATTATCGTAGATTTTGAAAAAATTACTTCATTTATTGAAAATCGTCGATAAAAATGTGCAAAAAAATAATAATGTCAATAATTCATCTGTAGAGAAACGTTAACGATGGTTGTTCAGCTTGACCATGAAAAATGTTGCGCAGGTCACGTCTTACTGCCTTCTTACTTAGATAATTAATAGAAAATAAGAAATATTCGACCCCGGCCACCGTAATTTAAAATAAATAAATAAAATCGTCTGCAAAACGAATTGTTCGGGCCCTTTTTCCATACAAATAATATTCCCTCCATTTTTAAACCGCCCAACTCCGTAATTACGCGCTATCGAGTTGTACGTTGAAAGCTCCGTGGACTGCACTCACACACACACACACACACGATCTCATAATTATACTTTTTAATGAATCCGTCCCCTTCCACGTGGAAAATTGCGCATCGAGCAATGGCACAGAAATCCCGCGCGACACAATCATTCGATGCCTATCGACGTTCCGCGATCATATTTTTAACAATTATTTATTCCGTGCAACTGATTGGGCAAACGGAGGGTTTAATCGACGATTTGTTCGTCTGTTTGTTTTACATCTGAGTTTGAAAGAGAGAAAAGAAACGATAAAAAAATTACTCCCGTTCGAGATCAGCGTTGGATAAATGGGAGACAAGGCCGAGGCTATTCGCGGTCGTGGTTGTTAATTAATCGAGCGATCAGTCCGACAATCTATAGTCCCGATCATCGATATTATCGAGAAATTTACAATCGAGCGAAGAAAAGCTATCATCAACGGTGAATTAGTATCAACTGGTCTCAGCGGGGTCGAATGTGAAGCGTTTGAAAATTTACTTTCAGCATTAGTTGGCTCTCGTTCTCAAATCCAATGTTAATTCGATTGAACGACGAGCTTGCGTTTGCGGCTGCACTTTGAGCACTTTATTCCGAAGCAATGGACCGTCGGGAGATAAATAGACACAGCTCGTCGTGAGAACGTTGATAATTTCTTTTCTCATTCGTGTGAGTGAAACTTTCTTTCTTTTATTTTTCAGGGTCTCAATGGCCGATTGCTGTTCGCCATCGCAGCCGCCGCCCTCGGCTCGTCTTTCCAACATGGTTACAATACCGGCGTTGTCAACCCGCCACTTAAAGTGAGTAACATTTTTTCAAATTTACTCTGATTTCCTTTTTTTTTCTTTCCCTTTTCGAATCAAATTTCGGTGGAGAAGAAGAACAAAATTTTTCTTCTCGCGTTTTTTTATTGTTTTCAAATACGATAGAATGTATTCCATTATCTTTTATTAAATTTTGGGATGACGACGAAAACATAAAATTTCATTTGAAAACAAAACGATAAAATGTTTCGAAAATTATATTTCGCCATTGCCGAATTATTTTTGAACAACTGCTGGAATTTATCAGATAAAGAGTCGGACAAGTTTAAGCAGTATTAATTATCAATAATCGTCTCAAACAAAAAAATAATATTATTATATCCTTCGTTCCGTCACAGCTCATCGGCAATTGGATCACGGATATGAACCATCCGAATTATACCGGAACCACGCAACCAGCCGACACAACGAACACCCTCTCGATCATGGTTTCGATATTCTGCGTCGGGGGTATGATAGGCGGTGCTCTCGTCGGCACGGTCGCCGACAGATTCGGTCGCAAAGGCGGTCTTCTGCTCATCAACATTCTCGTCGTTCTGACAGTTTTGTTCGAAGGTTTTTGCAAAACTGCCGGCAGTTATTACATGTTGATATTCGGAAGATTGTTGATAGGAATTAATTCCGGTTTCAACGCCGGTCTCGCGCCCATGTATCTCGCCGAAATATCACCGAGCCATTTGCGCGGTGCCGTCGGTACGGTTTATCAATTGATCATCACAATTTCAATTCTCGTGGCTCAAATACTCGGAATGCAACAACTTTTGGGAACCGCCGATCAATGGCCGTTGTTGTTGAGTCTAACCATCGTACCCGCGATTTTCCAACTAATCACGCTTCCGCTTTGTCCGGAAACACCAAAATTTTTGCTTCTCAATCGTGGTAAAGACGTCGACGCCCAGAGAAGTTTGTCGTGGTTGAGAGGAACCAACGGAGTTCACGATGAGATGGAAGAAATTCGAGCCGAATACGAATCCGTGAAATTAATTCCACGCGTTACTCTTCGCGAACTTTTCGTCAATCCGGCTCTTAGAATTCCGTTGTTCATCGCGATAATGGTGATGTTGGCGCAACAATTGTCCGGAATAAACGCGATTATGTTCTTCTCGACGACGATATTCCAGAGCGGCGGTCTCAGCGAATCCGAAGCGCAAAAAGCGACGATGGGGGTCGGTGCGATGAACGTCGTTATGACACTCGTCTCTCTCGTTCTCGTGGAAAAAGCCGGAAGAAAAACTCTTTTGCTCTGCGGTTTCTCGGCAATGTTCGTCGTTACTTCGTTGCTGTTCGTTTGCTTGCAATTAGCCGTGAGTATTCTCGTATTGTTTAATTTTTTTTAAATAATTTTTTAAATAATTAATTTATTAAAATAATTCAATAAATTTAATAATTTAATAATTTAATAATTTAATAATTTAATAATTTAATAATTTAATAATTTAATAATTTAATAATTTAATAATTTAATAATTTAATAATTTAATAATTTAATAATTTAATAATTTAATAATTTAATAATTTAATAATTTAATAATTTAATAATTTAATAATTTAATAATTTAATAATTTAATAATTTAATAATTTAATAATTTAATAATTTAATAATTTAATAATTTAATAATTTAATAATTTAATAATTTAATAATTTAATAATTTAATAATTTAATAATTTAATAATTTAATAATTTAATAATTTAATAATTTAATAATTTAATAATTTAATAATTTAATAATTTAATAATTTAATAATTTAATAATTTAATAATTTAATAATTTAATAATTTAATAATTTAATAATTTAATAATTTAATAATTTAATAATTTAATAATTTAATAATTTAATAATTTAATAATTTAATAATTTAATAATTTAATAATTTAATAATTTAATAATTTAATAATTTAATAATTTAATAATTTAATAATTTAATAATTTAATAATTTAATAATTTAATAATTTAATAATTTAATAATTTAATAATTTAATAATTTAATAATTTAATAATTTAATAATTTAATAATTTAATAATTTAATAATTTAATAATTTAATAATTTAATAATTTAATAATTTAATAATTTAATAATTTAATAATTTAATAATTTAATAATTTAATAATTTAATAATTTAATAATTTAATAATTTAATAATTTAATAATTTAATAATTTAATAATTTAATAATTTAATAATTTAATAATTTAATAATTTAATAATTTAATAATTTAATAATTTAATAATTTAATAATTTAATAATTTAATAATTTAATAATTTAATAATTTAATAATTTAATAATTTAATAATTTAATAATTTAATAATTTAATAATTTAATAATTTAATAATTTAATAATTTAATAATTTAATAATTTAATAATTTAATAATTTAATAATTTAATAATTTAATAATTTAATAATTTAATAATTTAATAATTTAATAATTTAATAATTTAATAATTTAATAATTTAATAATTTAATAATTTAATAATTTAATAATTTAATAATTTAATAATTTAATAATTTAATAATTTAATAATTTAATAATTTAATAATTTAATAATTTAATAATTTAATAATTTAATAATTTAATAATTTAATAATTTAATAATTTAATAATTTAATAATTTAATAATTTAATAATTTAATAATTTAATAATTTAATAATTTAATAATTTAATAATTTAATAATTTAATAATTTAATAATTTAATAATTTAATAATTTAATAATTTAATAATTTAATAATTTAATAATTGTTTTTTGCTTTCGTTACAGAAAACCTCGGCGGTAGCTGCGTATTTATCGATCGTTCTCGTTATCTTGTTCGTCGTATTCTTCGCCATCGGACCCGGAAGTATTCCCTGGTTCTTGGTTTCGGAACTTTTCAATCAATCGGCGAGACCGGCAGCCACATCGGTCGCCATCGCCGTCAATTGGTCCGCCAATTTCATCGTGTCAATTGCATTCCTGCCGCTTTCCGAATGGATCGGCGCCGGTGTGTTCATCATTTTCGCGTGTCTTCAATTGTTCTTCACTCTTTTCATCTGGAAAAAAGTTCCGGAAACGAAGAACAAGACGATAGAAGAGATCAGCAGCATGTTCAGACAGAGATCTTATCAGTGAAGAAATCCAAAGGCCACCGACGTGCTTCCTAAGATTATGCACGAATAACTTTTGGGACGGTAAATCCGATGGGCGCACGGAGATTTTGAAGAAAAATAAATCCTTTTTGGGGGATTTTTAATTGCAACTCGACGTAAACGAGGTTTTATTCTCGAGTCAACACACATTTTCTGTTTTTCGTTTTTTAAAAATCTTATCACGTTTGTTTATTTCGTTTATTCACGAGAAAGGAGGAAACGGGTATTCTCAAGTCGCGAGACTTTCAAACGAAGCTTGGTTCACGCGCAATGTTAAACTTAGTTCCTATTTATTCCCGGCGGGACAATCTACCGATTCTGTCAAAGCCAAAAAAAGAAAAAAAAGAAAGCGAACAACGATCGAACAGGCTCAAAAACCGTGTAAACGGTCAAGCACTTTTTATCGATGTCGTTTTTTTGTTTGTTATTTTATTCTTCTTTTTAACAAATTTACTTTTTCCACAATGATTTTATTTTTTTTTAACAATCGACCGAAATGCACATAAATGTATGAACGAAATGCCTTCGCGAACGACGAACGGTTTGGATTGGAGATTGTCGACTCCAGTCACAAAAGAAACGTTCGTGCAGCTGCTGTTGATTATTTATGTTTTATTTTTTTTTTGAACGCATATTCGTTTTTTTATGTTGTTTTTTGTCTTAAATTTCGCGGGAGCCCGGGTTTTTTTTTCGTTGAGGAATGGAGAAGTTTACCCGTGAGAGCGAGTAAAGTCAGCCGAAATTCAGCTACGAGTATGGAAAAACAAGAAAAAAAATGATGAAAAAAAAAAAAAGAGTTATTGATTAACGAAGCGAAGGATTTTTATCGTCGTATAACGCAGCGAAGAGACGGAACGAAAAGTCTCATGACAAGCAAGCTTTTGGTCACTTAAAAACAATTTTTTTTTTTAGCTCAGTGTACGAAAATATGGAACATTTTACGACGCCATCATCCACCCCAAAAAATGTCCTCTCTCGTTGCAATAATTGTACATATAGATATATAATTATGTTTAGAATCGATAGTTCTACACAATATTATGAATGTAGTAATATCGTTAGTTTAAGTATAATTTACGTATGCGTGTAGTCGGAGGCTCGTATTTTTCGAGAAAACGGCGGAAAATCGTTGTAAACGGAGAAAAAAAAAAATCATTTGCCGGCCCATCGAGCGAAACAAATGTTCGCGGACTATAAACAAAAGTCGATCGATGGAGTTCGATCGTTGCAAAAGAAAAAAGAAAAAAAAACTCGTATAAAAAAAAAAAAAAATTACTGTCATCGTGAATAATTTGATAAAAATATTGTTTGTGAATTGAATATTCGTTTTATTAGAAAAGTAAACGTCTGAAATAGTGTTCGAGTCGAATTGCTCGTTTTTTAATCGATCTTTCATCGTTTCGATGCGAAGAAAGAGATTTAAAAAAAACCGCTGCTCCGTCTATCGATTGATATTGTGTCTCAGGAAATCAATGATGTGTTTTTTTTTTCGGTTTATTTGTTTGTTTTTTTTTTGTTACCGTGTATTCGATAATTTTTTAGTCCTACAACATTATTCTACATTGTTTTAATTTTTAAACGAATCAAATACTCATGTACCATAAATAATAGTTAATCTACGATACGCCATATTGGATGAAGCCTGCGAGAATTGCGTCGAGATAAATTCGAAAGATTCGAAACGCGAGAAAATTTGTCGTGATTCGTCACGTCGCGAAAATGATTGCGAACGTTGACTCGCGTACTCGAATAACAAACGACGAATCTTCGGGTAAACGATTTTTCATCAAAACCCAATCTTTCGCCCGAGGACAAATATTTTTCTGAAAGTCATACACGTACACGAAAACGTCGCTTTGAGAGCACAAATTAATGTCGTGGCGTGCGCGAGTCAATCACCTTAAGGCATTGCTCTTCGTGCCGGGAGTATCTTTGGATTACGAGGAAAAATCAATGTAAGAAGCAAAAAAAATTTAATGTCCGAAAAAAATTATTATTTCTTGTCCGAATGATTGATTTTACAACGTAACGTTGATTTTTACATGTACCGTGGATGTGACTTTGCGTTGAGGCCTTTACAACCGAGATGTAGCATTTAGTTATTAGCGTGTTATTCTTTTGTATAATGAAACGAAAAAGTTAAAAAAAAAATAAAGAAAAACAAAGATCAGTCGTGCGTTCAACGTTGAATTACGCAACTATTGCACATGCGAGGAAATAGTATGTTTTACAAATGTAGGCGAAATATCCGCTGACGATAAAAAAAATTAATGTCCCGAGATTATGCACAAATTAAAACAAAAAAAAACGTCCGGAGAATTCGGAGCTATCGGCATTGTAATGTTTATTAAAATAAGTTTGAAATAAATTCGTTTTTAATTTTAAGCGATTCTTCAAATTTCCATGAGATTTTACAAAGCTTAGATGTTGCACAAGCGTTTGATTTTGCGAATTCGAATTTGCGCAGGGAAGAAAGCTTTGAAACCGAACATCAATGTTCGAACTTTTTGGATTCAGTTTGTGTGGGTAATATTTTTTGTTACGAACGTTCGTGAATAGTTGTTCGATAAAGTCCAATGATATTTGGTACAACAAACCCTTCGAGAATGTGTGAATGCGCGTTCCGAGTATATCATATATCAATGTCAGGGTATTAAGAGGATTGTATCATATCGCATGGACGGCCATTTTCCATCATCCAGCTCCACAACTGTAACACGTTGCGATATACGTATTTTTGATGCTTATATATACAAATATATGACCATCGATGAGTATATATATATATACATATACATTACTGTTGTCCAAATAAAGAGCATTAATCCAACTGTTAATCGACTAAACGAGTTCGTAGTTTATAAAACGAATGCACCGACGATTGTATTCATAAAGAGGTGAAGATGGCTATGACATTAAACCTATATATACGTTGCCGAGACTTTGATCCGTCAAGATCTTGTCTTTCGCGGCTATCTCGAAACGGTCTATTTATTTGTGGAGAATTTTGAATCGATTTATTAAGCTGTCAAAACTGATTAGTCGGAATTTCGATGCCCACCCGGACGAACCGACGAAAGCTTCCCAGAGCTACCGATTATTTTATGTTCCGACAGGTCAATGAATCGCATTTATAAAACCAAATAGTCGCGCCCGCCATTGGCCGCCATTCCCGCAGTTCCTTCGGAAGTCACGTGGTCCGGAACGACATAGAATGGCGGGAAACGTCGTAGCAGTCGTAGAGCATCAAAAAAGCCCCGGGAGATGTCGCCGTCGTCGCTCCCGACGCCGTAAACGAGCTGTGATGCTCCGTTTCGCATCGGTCCGTCAGTAAACACGACAGTGTCGAACAACGATAATTAAACGGATTATCACGGAGCAAGTACGCGAAGCTCCGGAAAGCTTCAAAATCCGCAAACCGACGGACAGTCGTGAACCAAGCTCGCCGGTATCGCCACAAACGCGTTCCGCGGCCTAAAATTCGCCTCTCAATCATACATTTTTCCTCGTTCTCTCGTGGGAGTCTCGATTAAATGGCAAACCCGTCACGAAGCCCGTGACAAAAACTGTATCGAAACACGTCGCCCGCGGGTAGACGCGGAGGGCGGTGAGGTCGCGTCGTGCCGATGAGGGTGCGCGAGCAAAACGGAAAGACTCCGAGACGGTAAACGTACTAACGTACGTGGGGTTGTCGAACCAAAAAAAAAAAAAAATAAAAAAAATAAAAACAAATAACAATATCGAGAAAAACAATTACAAAAAAAACGTCTTGATGTGCGTGAGTCGGGCGCGTGGTACGCCCGACGCGGCCACGAATGATCGACGTAGCCGCGGCGGCGCCACGGTTGTAAAATGTCAAACGTCTCGCCGTTGTCGAGATTCGTGAACGGCGGTGATAAGAGCAACACGAGCGTGTCGTCGGGTCGAAGCGGTGTTGTGGTTGGGCTGGATCGTTTGGATTACAGGCGTTTGTTGGAAGACGACGAGGAGGACGAGGACGAAGAAGACGAAGAAGACGACGACGACGAGGAGGAAGAGGAAGAGGCTGAGGACGACGAAGACGAAGAGGAAGTATTCATTGATACGGCAAACGACGCAACTTCTCGTGAATTACGATCGTGCGGTTTGATAACGTCCGAAGTACCGACGGATTATCGGGAAATCGTGGTTACGTCGGTTGCGTGCGGCACTGTTACGCCGGGCGTCGTAACAGCGGGTGGCACGGCAGCGGTCGCTGCGGCACGCGCCGCTTACAACATGGTAGCGGCGATGAACGAGCACCTGTCGTCCTCGTCGACGACCAACAACAGCAACAGCAACAGCAACAGCAGCAACGCGAGCGGCAACGGGGTTGCGATAAATCACGATTATCAATTATCAAAATCAACCGGCAAAGGATCAACGCCCGCCGGTATTTTGAGTTTTCCGTGTGCGTTCGATCACATGTACGCGAGCATGACCGACGGCGGCGGCGGTGTACCCGCCGCTGCTGCCGCCGCAACAACCGCCACCTCCGCTCTCGGCGTCAGTCCCCTCAGGGCCAACGAGGCCCGCAACAACGACCTCAACGAGGTCAAACATCTTAAAGAACTGTTGCTTCTGCATTTGGATCTCATACAGCAACAGTCGGAACAAATTGTAACCAAGGACAAACTTTTGGCGGCCCTCAGACAGGAGAATGAGACGGTAGGGCGATTCGTTCGAAGGACGACCGGGTGTTCACGGCCTCCGTGTCCTTTCCACTTAATCGCTAGGCGTTCCTTCGCCCCCGCTGGCTTTTTTTCTGTCTCACCAAATCCCCGTCTACCCTTTTTCTCCCCCCCCCCTCTCCCGATCCCTTCTCTTCGGCTGTCGCAGCGCCGAGCAAAATGTCGGCGTGTCGTCGGCGAAAGACCCTCCACGCTCGCGCTAACCGTCTCCGATAACTCGGAATCAATCGTTTGACTTTAGGCGGATTAAGGGGGGATCTTGCAGTTTGATTCGCGACGTCCTGGACGACGCACGATGGTCTTAAGGATCACGGATTTGTCTTGCAACCACGGGGTTGCGGTTTTTTTATTTATTTAATCTTTTGGGTTGTGTTTTTTCTTTTGTTTTTTTTTTTTGTTTTGGGCTTACCGCGCGTGATTAATCGCATCGTTATCTTTAGGGTTTCCCGCGTTGTCATTGTCGCAGACGCAACGGTCGAAGGGTTTTTCGGTGGATCGGGAATTGTAACTATGCTGCGTTCGACGGCCTCGCGTCAGTGAGTTTAGGGAGAAATGTGCGTCTTCGCAGATCTCGCGTCACGTCTCACGTCGTTGGTTGAGCGAAACGTCCGCGAGAGGGCACCGCTCGAGTTTGCGCGGTACAGGACGAAATCTCGCACGTTCGTTCGACGATTTACGTAGTTGAGCTCGTCGATCATTTCGTCGAGTTTTCTATTTATTTTATGTGTCTTGTGATTATTCGTCTTCTCGTTTGTAGTTTTAAATAAATTTCTTTTTTTTTTAACGTTGATCCGACGAATCGATCGCGCGATGGGTTTAAATTCGGCATCTTTCATAGCGACATCTATGGTAATTATTGTTATTATCAACCGGAATTGTAAACTTGGCGGCAATTGTTTGATCTTTTTTTTTTTAATTAATATCCATTGCAATTTTCGGCTTAAAAAAATTAGTGTCCATTTTTATTTCTCCGATTGATCGATTGTTTCACTCTCTTGTCATTCTAATCTCGTAAGAAAAAAATTCTCAACGCCTTCTATCTTCAAATTCGCAAATCTCTCACTATCCAAGACGAAAAAAAAAAGATAGTTTTGGCGACACTGACGCATGACGTATCTTCGCGCGATATCGCAGGGCGGGAATATTCAAAATCTCGAATCGCCGATTACCCGCAAAATTCGAAATTCCTCGTACGATCAAACGAGAAATTTGACCATGTCCAAAGAATTGACAAAAATATTTCCAATGTTACAGCTAAAATTGCGCCTAGAGCGCATGGACAGACGTGTAAATCTTCAAAAATTAAGATCCGAGAGTACGGAAAATTCCGTAGCTTCGGACCACACCGGCCCTTGTTCACCCCCAAATTCGAATTCTGTGGGATTCGTGGGAACGAGCGAGCAACAACAAAATCAACAGCAACAACAACAATTGCAACATCACAAAAATACATTGGGCGAAAGCGTCATCGTTCCTTACAGCGAAACGTTTAAAATACGTTTGAACACGAGCGGTGGAATAACAACGGTTAAACAAGAATCTTTGGAAAATTCCGTGAAATCCGATTTGAAGCAAGAAACCGTCGGTGATTTGAGATTGGATTGGGAAAATAAAAAAAAACGTAGATCCGATCCAACTGCACTAGTGAGTTCGGGTAGCAAACGCAAACGTGGAGTTTCTTGTTCGTCATCGATAAGCAACGACACGACGTCGACGATACCGGATGGTAAATCATCGACCAACGAATCGAGCCGAAAGAGCGAGAAAAAGGGTAAATCTTTGTTGAAGAAGGACATTTGTTTGACGACGGAGGAACATTATTACACGGCTGTTGGGGATCCGAATTATTCGTTGAAACCGAAACCATCGAGTCCGATGGAGGAAAACAATTCTCTCGAGGTTCCGAATTGGAGGATAAAAGTTTACACGAGTTGTTACACGATGGAAGGCACGGAAAATTTGGACGATGAGATTTTTAACAAACGACATCTCAAATTGGAGAACGACGAGAGGCGAAGAAAACGTTGGGACGTACAGAGGATAAGGTGAGATGAGATGTTGCGAAACGAATTGTTTTTCGCCATTTTTCTCTTGGTTTTATTTGCTTTATTTTATTTTAATCGTACGAATTGGACGATTGATTAATGGGTTTTTATGAATTCAGAGAACAACGTCACATCGAGAAATTAAAGCAACGACAGGAACGACAGAATCATCAAGCCACATGTTACAATACGAATCACACCGGTCCATGCCCTTCGACGACGGAAGAGGAGATAATAACTTCTCTCTGGCCGGACGTCGATCAGATTCAAAATCTTCAGGTTGATCCGCAATTACCGGTTTCGGCTTTTGGAGCCTCGATACCTAATTTTTCTTCCAGGTAACGAAAATCTCGTTTTTTTTTTTTTTTTTTTTTTTCAAATTCACTTTCTCGAATTTTTACGCATAAAAAAAATTGATTATTTACGTTTTTTGGTCTTGCATTAATGGTGTTTGTTTTTTCAACAGTGAATTCTCGTTGCCTTGGCTTCACACGACGAGGTCGAAGAGCCGCAGGCCCAAGAGATCCACCGGCAGAAGAAAATCTAGAAGATAAGCTTTTAAAAGACGACAGACATCGCGCAATTCATTATTTTTATTCCTTTTTTTTTTTTATTTTTTTTTTTATCTGCCAATCACAATACTATTTTTAATCTTGGCGGTGAAGACCGACAAGCGCTTCTTTTAAACGACGAAACATGCATAAAAAAAAAAAAAAACGTCCGTCTGCGCCGAACCTGCTATCTAAACTAGGGCACCAAAGATCTTTTTTTTTTTTTTTTTAATACGAATTATTACGTTTTTTCGTCGCTCATTTTCTCACTTTTTGTTACGAAAAATTAGAAAAGGAAAAAAAAAATGATACACGAAAGGCACTGAAACGAAAAAAAAATCTAATCGTAGGCCGATACGTGATTTTTTTGTACGGTATTTTTTTTCTTGTCGATCGATCGTGCTCCGAAAGCGTTTTAATCTTCGAATATTCCATCGCGATCGTTGAACGAAAGGAGCGAAAATAAATCATTTTTTTTTATCCCTGATTTTTTTTTTGTTTTTTTTTTGTAACGACACAATTTATCCGAATCTCTCGAAGTTCGCGAGAATCGAGGGGGAGACGAAGAGTGAGGAGAAAAAAAAATAATAAAAAATGGAGGGTAAAAAAAAACAAATAATCGATGTCTTTCTATGTAATCATTGTATAAATTGTAGACAGGCTAAGGTGTAAACAAGCTGCGCGACGCGCGAACCGCGAAATTATTGTAAAAAAAAAATTAATTAGAACATAGTCGGTGATGATGGAACGAAAAAAAATGAAATAAAATCAGAATACCCGGTGTTGAATAACGATTAGGTCGTCCGCGCGACAGAAGAGTCGAATATTTTTTCTCGCGGATTATTATTTTGTACGAAAAATTGCGTGTTATTTTTTCACGCGGTGTCGATGAATTCATTCGATTTACGGTATACGAAAATCCGGCCTGGAGTTAGATCGCGCGTGAATGTACGAAACTAGCGAAATAATTGATGAACGATGTAAAATGAATTTAACAAATGATTTTTTTGTCCTCGATTCGCGATCGTCGGTTTCACAGCTCCGATCCGAAAATTACGAAGAAAGAAATGATGAGTAAGAAATGGAAACTGCTTTACCGTATTAACCCGATCAAACTGTGCGAATTCTACGTCGATGTCGACGAAAATACGCCGCAAACTGATGATAGAATAATCTTAGGTCCGCTAACTAGATATGTATATTTTTTTTATTCATTGTACATCACGCGTAAAACTCACAAACACGCGCTCGCGGCAGACACTCGTACGTTTTTTCTTCGAAAAATGTTGCGAAATAACGCCGAGGGTGGATTAAAATAGGTTGAAAAAAAAAAAAACTGAATGAAACCATAAAGTACTCTGGATCGTTTTTATTTATACATTTTTTTTATCTTTAGTTCTTAATGATTGTTGTATGACGATTGCGCGACAGGACGTTTGATTATTTTATGATCATTTTTTTTTTTTATAAACCGATATGATCTGACCCCGAAATAATAAGCGACAAGAATGTCGATCGACCGTCCAGTTGATTAATTCGGGACTTTGTGAACGAGTTCTCGAACGAGGTTTTGAACGAGCCTATGAGGAATAAAATATTGCCGATTTGTAAATAAACAACAACAACAAAATATGAGCGTATGAGATTGAACGATTATTTACCTTTTTGTTTCGTATTTTTGTTTTTTTTTTAACGCATCGGATTGCACGTGTGGTCACCGAAGGGAAAATGAGTGAAACGTACTTTTTTTTTTTTTTTGTTGTCGACGAAGCCATTTTTCGAGGCCGAGACGACGAATCGCGATTAATATCGATAGTGCAAAGAAAAATTCACCGAAGATGGAATCAAGATTTCACTCGAAACATTCGAATTCGGACGTGAATGTTTTCCGTCTATAGATCAATATACATAATACTAGAATATATTGTAAGAAATAAATGAGTATGTATGGATTACAACAAATAGTTTTGTTTATTCCACGCCGAACTGTGCGGTTTTTTTTCCTGTATTTTTGTATATATTTTATTTTGTTCTAACTTTTATAGATCGACGAATGTTTCTGGAGTGTGGTTGAGCGTAATGTGGGCGAAATACTTAGGCTAAAATTGAAGATACTGGCAAAGAAATATAATTAAACGATACAATAGAGTTATGAAACAGAGCGTGAACAAATATTTTACCGGGAATCTGTTGATCCCGATTGGTTTTCTCGTTAACGGACAATAAATACTTAATGCGTCCCATGCATGAAATTGGTTAAGTAACATTACACTATATATCTATATTTATACATTCGATTTTGGCCCTTCGAGTCGTCTTCCTTGATAACGATTTTCTCTTTCGATTTAAATTATATGTCAAAATATTTAGAGTCCAAAAAATATCTAACAAATCTTTGTCCTCAATTAATGATCATAAATTCAATATCACCCATCCCTTTTTGAGAATAAATACCGCCATTTTGACACAAAGTTTGTTTTGTTCAAAAATAATGTGGCCTCAAAGGGCCAAAAATGAATGTATCCAGTTGGTTTGCGATTTGTTTAGCGAAAACAATTGAGGGTTCTTATAAATTATTCTCTCAATAACAATAATGATAACAATGATAATGATAAATTTTAGAAGCATTTTCTGTGAACGATGGAGGGTCCCGATTCGTCGTATTCCTGCTTCGAAATCCACATCTGTTGGAAAGTGCTGAGACTCGCGAGGATAGATCCACCGATCCAAACGGAATACTTCCTCTCGGGCGGCGCGATTATCTTTATTTTCATGGTCGACGGAGCGAGTGCAGTGATCTCCTTCTGCATCCTGTCGGCGATACCCGGATACATCGTCGTACCGCCGGAAAGAACGGTGTTCGCGTAAAGATCCTTTCTTATATCGACGTCGCACTTCATTATGGAACTGTACACGGTCTCGTGAATGCCGCAGGATTCGAGACCGAGGAAACTCGGTTGGAACATGGCTTCGGGGCACCGGAAACGCTCGTTACCGATCGTAATAACCTGAAACCCCTCAATAAAAACATCGTGTTCGAACAATTTTCACAGACAAATGAGATCACGGATCGCACAGTGACCTCAGTTATCATTCGTGATGATTTATAACAGGACAATTCAAGATGGCCGTCTTGAAAAATTCCATGCAATAAAAAATGCAGGATCAATTGATTTGCGAGGTAATTTCGTCAATTTTATTTCTTTTAAATCCTTCTTTTCATTTGATGCGAATTTGAGTAGGATTTTTTAATTTCCATGCGATTTCGATTAGGATTTTGTGAATATTGAATCTTGCTTCGAGTTTTTCCATTTGATTTGCGAATTCCAACGTTATCGAGATAGCATGGAACATATTTAATCGACCCGGGCGCCATTTTGTGTAGGATGTCCATTTTTTTTGTCTCACCTGACCGTCCGGAAGTTCGTAACTCTTTTCGAGCGCGCTGGATTCCGCGGCGGTGGACATTTCTTGTTGAAAGTCGAGGGCGACGTAACCAAGTTTTTCCTTGATATCGCGAACAATCTCACGCTCGGCCGTGGTCGAGAAGGAATAACCCCGCTCGGTGAGGATCTTCATTAGATAATCGGTGAGATCCCGACCCGCGAGATCCATTCGCAAAATGGCGTGCGGCAGAGCATAGCCTGTTCGGTTTATAACGGTTATCATTGTTACATTTCACATTACTCAACCCGATTTGTGTATCGTGGGGTCGATTTTACCCAGGCCAACATTTTCAAGTTCCCGCGGTTGATGTGTTTATTGTTATTTTTATAATGAATAATTACGGAAACTTTATATTTCAAAATTTATTCGTAAAGGAGAAATTCTGAGCTCAATTCATGAATTTTTCCAGATTTTTAAGATGACGATTTTTTTAGACCTTGGGTCGATTCGACCCGATGATTAGGGCGCGGAAAGAACGATACACTAATCGGGTTTGAATATTTTTATTTCTTTTTTCTGATCTAACACGACTCATCGACAAGTAGGGGTATGGCACTATAAGGCCGTGATAACTGCGAAAGGACTTCGGATCGAAACGCGCGTACGTTGATTCCATCCTCGCTCCACAAACTACTTTTCATTTGGAAACATGTCTATCTTGGGCGCTGCCGGAACGCGGCAATTTTTCTTTCTAGTCTCTATTTTTTTTTTTTTTTTTTTTTTTGAAATCCTCGAGATTCTTTAAATGTTGCCTTTTCGAATTATAGGCGAATTCAAATGCAAACGTTTGACAAGGAAGTGCTATATATAATAAATGATATATATATTAAATAATAATTATGCCATTTGATTATCATCTCGAAATATCAAATTCATCAAAAGTATCGAGATCTCGCAATTGCTTACGAAAAAATTTAAACTCCGAAAATAAATAAATCAATGAATCAATAAATTTTAAAACATCAATCGAACGTAGAATGCTCCGAAAAGTAAAAATAATAATAGTGCAATCGTGCGAGAGACTTTAAAAGCTCTTGCGTTACCTTCGTAGATCGGCACTGTGTGGGAAACACCGTCCCCGCTGTCGAGAACGATGCCGGTCGTCCTACCGGAAGCGTAGAGCGACAGAACCGCTTGAATAGCTACGTACATAGCCGGTGAATTGAAAGCTTCGAACATAATTTGCGTCATTTTTTCTCTGTTGGCTTTCGGATTGAGCGGGGCCTCGGTCAGAAGCACGGGATGTTCTTCGGGGGCGATTCTTAATTCGTTGTAGAACGTATGGTGCCAAATTTTTTCCATATCGTCCCAATTCGTAACGATACCGTGCTCGATCGGATATCTCACCGTGAGCACGCCCCTCTTGCTCTGAGCTTCGTCACCCACGTAACTGTCTTTTTGGCCCATTCCTACCATTATTCCCTTAAAAAATTATATTTATTTTTATTATATATAATGTTTTGTAACGGCCCCGATACCCACTGGCGTTCGCGTGGTCATCGCCGTTATAAATTTGACCAACGTCGTCACGAATCGAAATTAAACATCATTGCAAAGTTAAACTAAATTATAAACGAATATCAAATTATTAACCCACAACATCGACCCCACTCCGGTCCGAACCTAATCTAAAATGAAATAAATTAAAATAAAACTAAAGAGTGAAAACAGTTTTACTACAGTTTCATTTTCGAAAATTAAATCGACTACTATTGTCTTTTATCATCAATAATTATTTATATATGTATAGAAATAATTATCATTATTATTTGTGTTTATTCCCGTATTATTCGATAATTCTTTAACTGATTTATCGAAAATATCGCCTACCTGGTATCTGGGCCTTCCAACGATGGAAGGAAATACCGCACGGGGTGCGTCATCCCCTGCGAATCCGGCTTTGCACATCCCCGACCCATTGTCAACAACCAGAGCTGCCACATCGTCGTCGCACATCTCAACGCACTGACAAAATAACGAAAAAACAAAAAAAGTCGGCTAAATCGTGAACTCGTAATTTATTTATCCGTTATGGGAATTAAGAACTAAAGAAATGATTTAAGAGCGGTTCAACTTATTTGGATATCCGATTGACTAGATTTTACACTGTCCTTGTCGATAGTTCGGTTTCTCGAGCAGTGTGCCACTGAGACCGGAGTCAAGACTTTATATCAACTCCCCTCTTCTCGTGCCAAATGCTCTTGAGCGTATATGGTCAACGGTTTCCGCACACATGCTCCAAATAACTATCTTCATTATTGTTACACATTTGTGGTAATTCGATTGTTACAAAGACACGAATTCGTCTCGACATTAAGAAAAAAAAGTCATAGGTTTTATTGATTTCAGTACGCGTTATCAGCCAAAGAGTCTTGCAAAAGAATGTTTGTTGATATTTCGACATTTAGGTATTTGATCGACCATCGACGATTCTTCGATCCAATCAAAATTCAATTTACCATAATCGCGACAACTTTTATCTCGTTTTTTCTTTGGTCATACCATTTTTTTTTCAACCGATTCGACGTTCGGGCGATTTGAAAATGAGAAGAGATATGAAAAAAAAATGTTCCATTTTCCGCGATTGCCCATGCGGCCGCTTACCCGGACGAGAATCCGCGGAGTAAATGATGTTAACGATAACCAGAGCATGTAAGACCATTTTTTCCTCCCGTCGGCGTGGGGTCCACGAGAAATTGTTGCAATTGAGTTCACCGACTTACGTATCTTACATTGCATTTACATTTTCCCAACCGGCACGTCTGACATTTCGCTAAATCCATTTTTCGAGCAGTTTACATTTTACATTTTAGATTTCATATTTTACATTAAGGTGATATTCTTGTTCTTGTTAACGACAATGAAAATTTCTACAAATCGGAAAACTTCTTAGCCTTACATATAAAAATCCTTATCTCAACATTTATGGAACGAATGTTCCACTTTATCGGCGACCTTGACCATGTTTGTACTTAAAATAAATCCATCCGCGGTACCATTCCACCGTGACATTGTAAAGATTTCATGGCGAACGGGTTCTAAACTGAAAATCAAAGCGAGCATCGCGAACGAACAGCCAAAAAGGAATTTTTTCGAGCATCTGCCATAAAAGGACGAAAATCTCGAAGGACGGATCACGGTTGACCTTTCACCTGTTAAGGAAAACTAACGGAAGAAATAATTCCATTCGAGTCGATCGTGGATCAACTAAATTTCTACGTTCCGTTGGACGATCTATGGATCATTGTTGTTACGAAAATAATTTTTCATCGCTTATTTATTAATTCATCAACCGCTCATTTATTTATCGAATTGGTACATTTCTTCCGATTAAGGCGCTGACTGAAGCTACAAATGAATTCAAAAATTAATCATCAGATCAACGCACGATAATCAAAAACCATAACATAAAAAATAAATACAAATAGACAACAACAAGCTCCAGTTTGGTCGCAATTTTTAATAAAATTCATTTTCTACGCCGAAAAAAAATAGTCAACAATAATTTCATCCACTTTATAGTTGGATTTAGCCGCAAGGTCGACGAAGCTCGATCCGCTGACGAGTTCCTCACCATCGTCTAATTCGATCGAGCGATTAATCGTCGCAAAAAAACCCCCCGACAAACAAAAAGAGTTAAACGGAGGATGCGCTGTTTCTTCGTCGAAATCTCCCGGCCCTGGAAAGTTCGCATCTCGCGCGTAAAGCCGACACCATCAGCCGCCCATTGTACCACTCGTAATCCGTCCGATCCCGTCGGCAAGATCGCTCTTCCGTTGGATAATCGCGAGCCACGTTGAATCGTTACAATCGCCCGTATTACATACCTTAATTGACTCTTTGGCTAATTGCATTAATTAGATTTCGCGGAGCGACGTCTATTCCACTTAAGCGCGGAATTTCGCGCGAATTCTTCGTCACGCCAGGACCATCAGCTATCAATCGCGATAAATGTTCGACTGCGAAATTTATATCATCGTAAAAAAAAAAAATTCTCAAGACGCAATATTATTTCGATTTTAATTAAAAAAAAGAAAAAATAATTAGTGAGCTTTTTTTCTCTTGAAAAATTCCAAATTTTTTTTTTCATTCCAAAAAGCAACATTTTTTTTTTAACAAATAATTCAAGCGTGGAAATTTTGGGATTTCGGTTGTTTCTTCCGTGGAGGGATTATGCAGGTTTAATTGATGAAGAGGATAACGAATCAATGAAAAAACACACGCAGTCCCAAGGGAATTAACGGTGTTGATTCATCGAAACGTCTTGCCTGTCGTGCAGTTCGCTTTTTCGATTTTTTAAATTGTTTTTTTTTCTTTTATTTTTTTTTTCTTTTTCATTTTCTAATATTTAATCCTATTTGTCCCACAAGCCAATCTCCTTCATTCTCGTTTGAAAATACTTTTCCAGTGCATTCGCGCACCTGTAGTATTCGGTGTCGGGACTATTGTACAAACGACAATTCGTAAATATTCTCGTCATGTCGGCAATAAATAATCTTCGGGTTACGTAATAACGGGCTTTCAAGCGGTCGCTCATCGTCTTGAGATCTGCAACAATAAAAAAAAATTTATATTTATAATATAATAAGCAATGAAATTAATTGATGCCACAAATTAAAGCAGTTAAGTTCGAAAAGCGAGAAAAGGACTTGCAAACGCATATAAATCACAAAATTGCGTAAAAAACCAAAAAATAAAAAAACGGCGGGAAATTTCTCGGGAAAGCCTCCAAAAAAAATTGTCAATTAAAAAGAAAAAAAAATGCTAAACGCGTCCTCACCCATAGGATATTTAATATGATCGTAATAATCCGGTACGTCATTTTTGTCAACGGGTTTGAGAAACGGCCAAGCTGTGCTGTGATTTTTCACGGTGTTCAAAACATTTTTCAAAGCATTGTAAAGAGCATCGGTGATGTCCAGACAAGCTTCCATGGGTTCGGGACCCTGGGTGCCTTTGGCGACGCCTCTTGTTCTCGTTTGTGCGTAACTCTTCCATCCGGTTTCTCGTATTCCGGGTATGGACTCAACCGGTATACCACGAACGCCTTCCTTGAAGCACGTAAGTCCTGGATGTACTTTTTGAATTTCTTGTTGTCTCTGATGTATCAATTTCTTTATTATTTCTTTTTGTTTTCTTATAACCGCCGTAAATTCCGTATAAACGATTTTAGCGTTCAACTCGCAATGCATCAACGTCGCACCTTCGTAATCTTTTATATAACCCTGATACATGTTTCTCGATAATTTAATATCTTTGCTGAATCCTTGTTTTTTGAAATAACCGATAGCGTATTCGTCCGCGAAAGTTAAAAAGTTCAACATATTGTTTTTAATGTGATAATCTTTGAGCATGTTCATGAGATGAGTTCCATAACCTTTGACCTGTTCTTGGCTCGTTACAGCGCAAAAAACAATTTCCGTGAAACCTTGAGTGGCGAACATGCGAAAACATATTCCACCGATGGGTCGACCGTCTTTAATCAGTGCGAGAGTTTTGTGTTTGGGATCGAATACCAATTGCGATATGTATTCTTTGGGCATTCGGGGTAATTGATGACTGAAAACATTGTGAAGACCGATGAGCCAAAGCATGGTTTGTTTTGACACCGGTTGCGTCAAACTGTTTCCTATTACGTGAAATTCAATGATTTTACGACTTTCCTCGAGTTTCGCTGTTTCGTCTCTCGGTACGTTTGGCGGAAAAACCGCGTCAGGTCCGCACATGTAATTCGGATCGTTTATCGTTGCCACTATTTCGGCTACTGTTTCTTCCGGCAAATCTTCGAAAACTTCTTCTATTCTACGTCTCTTCGACTCGGATTTAATTTCACCGTGCGATCTTTTGTCGTGAAGTTTTTTCATACCCGGACTTATGTTTATCGTCGTGAAATTGTCCTTGTCGTTGGGCGTTACCGTGACTTTTTCGAATTCTCCGGTTGTTCGTCGAGTAAGATTGTTTTTGGATTCCAAACCCACTTGCAAATGCGGCGGTGGTACTTGTTTGAACTCGGGATCCCAAATTGGCGAATTGTCGGAATAAATTTCAACTTCGAGCATGGATAGAAATTTTGGAAAATGTGTGAGAACGAGAACAC
Organism: Sussaba pulchella; assembly: GCA_963971145.1. Classification (NCBI taxonomy): domain Eukaryota; kingdom Metazoa; phylum Arthropoda; class Insecta; order Hymenoptera; family Ichneumonidae; genus Sussaba; species Sussaba pulchella. The sequence goes on from OZ020166.1 coordinate 19,808,659, forward strand.
GTTTTTCCGGTGACATGCGATCTCGCTCGTTGTGACACTTGTCCATGAGCTGACGACAGACGGATTTGAAGACGGCTTGGAGCATGGTACGTCCAAAAACTAGGGTAGTGTCGTAGTGAGGCAGAGAGTCGCAGAATGCAGGAACGTGACAAAAAACGAGCCACCGCGTGTAATTTATTTTGTATGCAGGTGCTTCGTCCGCGTTGACGGTTGTTCGTCTGGCGCTGGGAGTTTCGAAGTTCCAATGATTCAAGCAATGCAGAAACATTTTGGCAAGATCGTACATGGCTTGCCACTCGCGCTGCGACAAATGACCGAATTTGTAGAGAACGAAATTGGTTATGGCTTTGGCGATGCTGGGTCTTTCGAAAGGCGGTTGGCCCAAAGGTCCCTCTATCGTGGGTTTCGTCATCGACAGAATGCACTTGCGCAGAAGCTTGAACAGATAGTAATAAACTTTTTTCGTGTCCGAATCTTCCTCTCTGTGCATTCCCATGAAAATATTGTCTACGTCCACGACCATTCCCAAAAGTTTGTTTATTTCGTCGTCAGATTGGGTCGGAAGATGGGTTATGTGATTTTCGAGGATGTGGGTGCAACTTCTGCAAGGATCGAAGAAGTTTGTCACCGGTAGCGATTGCAAATCGTTTTTCGGCGATTTCGTCAACGGTTGACTGTTTTTCCAACCGTTGCACTTGCAGTCGTCGACCTGGCAAGCGCTGTAGTTCGCGAGCTTCAGGAGCTTCTTCAATTGCGGCCAGTTGAAGACCTGTTGCTTGCGCTGTTGTATTCGTTGGAGGTTGTTCTGTCTGCTGGCTTGATCGCTGCCGCGAGGGGAATTCGACTCTGGATTCGTCGTGATGGATTGCGACGTGCTCGTCACGGACTGTCCCGCGTCCTCGCCCGTTGACGACGCTCCGACGACTCGGTGAGCGTCCTCCGCCGACGACATGACTCTTTCAATGATTGTTAGACTTGCAGGAATTGTTTGGTTGATGATGTTTAGCCCTGCTATCGTTTCATTGCGGTGCCAATCACGTCAACCTCATTGTTTTTTCCTAAAAATTTTTATATTTGAGGTCGAACAGATTTTTTTTCCACTACAAACTTTTAAAGCGTCCTCAAAATGACGCTGTTTATCGTAAACAAAACACTCACCATCGTATTGGAGGAATTTACTTAACCTCAAAGTCCGTTTTGTCGCTAAGGATGGGTGTTGTTGAGGTTATGTGATTCGAATAAAAATTACTGTCAATAACAATAGTGAAGAAAAGTGAACCGAGCACTGACGCAAAGTCGGCGGCTTATGATTGGCTTGCGTGCAGTCCGTGCAGTGGGTGCAGTGCAAACACGGACGTGAATATTGAATACACAGATGAGAGTTCTTCGTCAAGTACGGAACGAGAGATGCGCCTCTATCGTCTTTAGTTGAAATGATTTTGGGTAATTTTCGATCACTTCCCTAGCGCTTAGGGGGGCGCTACAGTTGTAAAAAGAAAGTCAGCCGATCGATTGCAATTGATTGTTGGTAATTTATCGGAATTGGTTAGATTAATTGGAAATTTCGTTGGCCGCTCGATCTTTTTTAATCAAATCCACAAAATAAGCCTTGAAGCTATCCGAATTTCAAGCAATTTCGTTAATAAATAGCTCAATCGTTGAGTCATTGTTCAGTGTACACGAATCTGATCATTGAATCCAACACATTTTTTAATCGGTCCGACGAATCTCAACAAATTATCGAAAATTTACCGAAATCAGATACGTTTATCGACCGGCTGACTTCACTGATGCTACAATGAGTATCATCTTGATAGCATCGATCTATAGGCGAAGCATGAAGTGTTATCGGAAGAATGTTGTTCGATGGCCACCGGAGATTGCTGCCGTTACCGCTTCATTTTCTTGGAAACAAAGTACAATCGAAGATGGTCGTGTATCTTATCTGTATAAAACTCGAGTACTTATTCCATTTTTTATTCATCATCGCCGCGGTAGTAGGTTCAACGACTTTATTGATTGGTTCGGTTTGTTATGAATTCGAGAGCTCGTTGGCTGTCGTTAATCATACGACAGATAAGGATGTCTTCTCCTAGGGTTCGTTGAGACGTGATGTCACTGTACAACATCGATATCAAATTCTTGACGCCATTCCCGCCTTTCGAACGATTAATCATGGTTAAGGTTATGTACCATATCCAATGAATCGCCACAAGTGGAAGAGAGAAGACTAGAAGTAGTTCTGAACCTGTCCCTTCCTAGTCGAAGCTGATTCGTCGAAATCATCGAGACATAGATATAGATCATTTCTACATCAGGGCTGCGTTCCGAAACCTTACTCGAGTCAACTCGAGTAAGGTGCGAGTGAGATAGCGCCATCGAAGATTGCGGTGGAGCGAGAGAGATATTGAAGGAACGAGTTGTACTCGAGTTAGGTTTCAGAACGCGGCCCTGAGCTTTAACTGGAAAGAGATTCCGAACCACCCAAAGTCCTTGTGTTGCGGTAACACTTTTTTCGCAGCATTATCGGTTCCACATACATACATATATGTATATGTCGACCTACAAATGCGAGTGAGATAGCGTCATCGGCGGTTTTCATGAGAGCGAGAGAGAACAAAAGAACGTGTAGGGCATCACTTCAACAGGTTGTTTTACCGGCGATTCGGAACGAATCAAATCGCTGATTCATCGGAACTGCACCGACGAAGCCCGAACGCCCGAACGGTGAACGGTGAAGCCCGCCGTTGCGTTCGTTGCATTTAGTCGAAAGGGGGAATCCCGGGATAAAAGAGACGAATGATAAAAACCGATGATCTCCGGTTTTACGCGCAGTTCGAGATCCATCGTAGCCGGCATATGGACGAAATTATTCGACGACGCAATAAATCCGAAAAAGTGTTTACATCGTTGATCGGACAAAAACAATGGGAGCCAGCGAATCGTCGGAAACTTCGAAGAGTGAGCACAAGGATCGGCTCACGGCTCATGAAGCGGAATTACGCAGAGAAAGAGAACGACTGGAAGCGGAAAAAAAACAATGGCACGAGCAACAGATACGCGAGCATTGGAAGCAACAACAATTGCTCGAAGATCAAAAACTGAAGGAAACGCAATTGGAATGGCAGAGACAAGCGGATTTGCGACAATTGAGGTTGCAGCAGCAGAAGTTACAAAAGGAGTTGGAGGAACAGAAAGTACAAAGAAAATTGGAACAGGAAAGATTGGAGAGAAAGTTGCAGGAACAAGAACAAGCTCGGGTGGAGGCGAATGAGCAACGATTGCTGTTGCAGAAGATAAAACTTCATCAACAATCGTTCGCCGGGCTGAGTACTACCGCACAGCCATGCAGCGTCGATTTACCTAAAATGGCTGTAGCGTTCCAACAGAGAGCCTCACCAGCTGTTGAGACGAAGACCAAGCCAAAGCCGGAAGGAAAACCAAAGTCCTATCTGGATCGAATGAACGAATTAAACATCAAATGTGCGGAATGGTCTATCATTGATTATGTAACAAGTGAAAATGGTATAAGCGAAGCAGTTGCTGAGCAAATTATGAAGCTGCTCGATGACGACAATACAATCCCTTTCATAGCCAGATACAGAAGACATTTGACGGAGGGAATGGATCCCGAGAAATTGAGGAAGGTGCGCGAAAGTTACGAACAGGCAAAATTGATCAAATGTCGTGCCGTATCCATCATCAAAGATATAGAGAAAAAAGGTCAATGGACACCAGAATTCCATGCCTTTGTTCATGAAACAAAGTCTTTGATCAAGTTAGAACGTATTTATTCCGTTTTCAATGCAGCAGAAACAAAAGTTGTGAAAAGAGCAACTATGGCGGGCCTTGAGATTGTAGCGGAGGGCATCCTCAAGGACAAAACGTTTATTCCGCCTTCGCAGCTTGTACAAGAGTCACTGGACGGACTGAAAACTGAGGATCAGGTGAAAGAAAGTCTTATTGCTCTCATGGCTTCGATGATATTTAAAGACAGGCGAACGTTCGATACAATCGACAAACTGATATCGCAGCATTCAATCGAAATTGAAACTGCAAGGCTGCAAAACGGCAAAACTGTGAATAAGCCGATAGAAAACGAAGATAAATACGAGTTGTACTACCGTTTTCAAGGTACGGTGAAAAGTTTGCATTTCAGTCAGATTTTTGCTATCAACCGGGGCCAGGAGCTCAAAATACTAACGGTCAAGATAATTATTCCTGACACGTTTGTGCGCAATATCAAGGATCGATGTCTGCGTCAATATAAGTTCACAGGGATGTCTTCAATGCTGAAGAAGGATCTGATCCTTTTGGCTATTGATTTTGCATACGATAGATCGATCAAAGGTTCTGTGGCTAAACGGATTAGACAAGATATGAATGAGAGAGCAGTGAACGAGGCTATGATGAATCTGCTGCAAAACGTGAAGCAAAATTTGCTTGTTCCGCCTGTGAGAGGCAAAGCCATTATCGGTATCAGCCCAGGGTTTGAAAATGGCTGCAAATTAGCAGCAATCTCAGCGCAAGGCGATGTGCTCGATACAAAAACGATTTACCCAAACTTTGCGAGCAATCCAAGATGCAAGCAGGAAGCTGAACGCATACTCGTTGGGATGGTTTGCACACACAGATGCAAAATTTTTGCGCTGGGAAATGGCACTGCGTGTGAGGAAACCGAACGCTTCCTCATACACGCGTTAAAGAACAAGAAGATCGCATCTTTGGACGTTTCTTACACTATCGTCGACCAAACGGGGGCTTTGAAGTATAGCCAAAGTCGCGAAGCAGCGTTAGAATTTCCGCACGTTCAAGCTGATTTTGTGTCAGCAGTGTCCATCGCTAGACGACTGCAAGATCCTATGGAAGAATTGGTCAAAATTGAGCCCGAGCTCTTGACGCAGGAGATGTATCAGCCTGACGTACCGAAAAAAGAGCTTGCAAAAAAAATAAACGAGGTATTGTTCATCGTTTTTTGCTTGAATTCCATGCCTTATCGTTCAACGCTTTTCCGGGCGTGATTTACATTCGTTATTGACATTTTTCTAGGTAATCGTTTCGGTCGTCAGTTACGTCGGCGTGGACGCAAACACGGCATCGTTAGCTCTGCTAAAAAGAGTCGCTGGTTTGGATGATGCCAGGGCAAACGGTATAGTCGAGTGGAGACGAAATCACGGTCCGTTTATCGACAGAAATGATCTGCTGAAGGTCAAAGGTATAAGTAAACGCGTTTTCCAACAGTGCGCTGGTTTTATCAGGATAATGCCGGGAATCGCACCGACGATTGGCAGACAACCAATCAACTTGTTCGATCAGACGTGGATTCATCCGGAATCTTACAGCGTTGCTCAATCTGTTTTGGACAGCGCAGGGTGTACTCTACTTGCCCGCGGAACCAATGATTTTAAATGTGCCCTCGATCTCTTTGTTCGAAGAGGTTCCACGGTATTGGCAAAGAAATTAAACACCAATGTTGAAACCATTGAAATGATCGTTGAGAGTTTAAAGATGGATCCTGAGTTAGATATTCGTGGCAACGTAGATGAGTCAATCTTTCGCAAAAGTTTGATTAGATTCAACGATTTGTCTATTGGCACTGTGTTGACTGGAGTCGTGACCCATTTGGCGAAATTTGGTGCATTCGTCGACGTCAGTGCGGAAATAGACGGTTTGATACATAATGGTTCTATGAATGGAATGACTGTTACCGTTGAGCAAAAAGTTGAGGTCAGAGTGAGCAGTATTTCGAAAGAGCGCGGTCGCCTCGGTCTCACACTCATCAGGTGTGTCTGAACCGTGTCAATACCAAAGCTTTAATACGATTATAATTCGACAATAACTAGTTTTATTATATTTGTGCCTTATCATTCGTCGAATAAAACTGTGTGAAATTCAAGTACTACTCTTCTTTCAAACATTTTTGCGCGACTCTGCGAGTCCAACATTTACAAAACTATATTTTCGTTTAATATTTTATAATGTATATTATTACTCGGCGAAATAAAATCATCGTTTCTCGACGAGAACGAAAAGCCATTGATTATTTTCAAAACCCCTGGCCCATGGAAACAGGTCTTATGTACGTTCAGGGCTGCGTTCTGAAACCCAACTCGAGTCAACTATAGTATAACTATAGTAATAGAATTATAACGACGCGAGTTAACTATAGTTGACTCGAGTAGGGATTCAGAACGCACCCCAGGGATGAGAGGAGAGATTGCCGCCGAGCACTATTTTGGCCCCTCCTGCTTCCCATTCGTTGGCCGTGCATGGGCGACACCCCGTGATTGGTGAGGAAAAGTTACTAGCGTTTTTGTTTGTTTAGCGTATACCGGGTGGCCTGAGGTAGATTCTAGGCCGCATTGCATCGTTTAGGCGACAAGCATAGCTCGGAGTGGTGTGTGTACGTATATGTACAGGAAGGTTGGCTGGCAAGTTTAGGCTACTTCTCACTGTGGGCAAGATTTCAGAACGGCCGGCAGTGGACCGCGTGCCAACTTGAATCAAATAAATAACCAACCGCATCATATTCATCGTTTTGCTATTGACAAAAAGAAAAAAGTGAGGTTAACATTTCGTTTGTAGTCAAACATTGCCCACTTGTGAGGCACAACAGTACGAAAATATTGTTTTTTCATCTAATAAAGGTTTGAAAGTCCACGATTTGTCGTAAGTAAAACTAGAAACAACAAAAACTTGAAACTAGCATAAACCGTAGAATAAAAGAGCTGACGGCTTTTGCTTGTTTATATCGTTTCAATTTCGAACCAAATGTTTTAACAATTGCAGCACAGTGACGGAGAAACATATAATTGTATGAAAATGGCATTACGAACGTACGGCGACAAGCCGATAAGCTTCCAAGTCGAGGAAAATGGAGAGTATTATTGCATCGGTTCGGAGGTTGGAAATTATTTACGCCTATTTCGAGGCTCGTTGTACAAACGTTATCCGGGAATGTTTCGGCGTTCCATCACAAACGACGAGCGAAAAAAATTGGTCGAACTTGGACTTAGCCAGCATGTGCTGGCGTCCAGCGTGTCTCTTTTGAGAGCCAGCGAAGTGGAGGATATAATAGAAGGCAACGACGACAAGTACAAAGCTGTTTCCGTACATTCGACAGAACCTCCGGCACCTAGGGAAGGAAAATCCAAAAAATCTATGGCTTGGGTGCCCAGTTTGCCAAACAGTTCGCATCTGGACGCTGTGCCACAGGCTACGCCCATCAATCGCAACAGAGTTCACAATAAGAAAGTTCGAACGTTTCCCTTGTGGTGAGAAAAATTTGATTGCGTCAGGCGAGAAGAGGACGAGTGAGCACGATTGAAAATTACATTCGTATTTCAGCTTTGACGACACGGATCCTTCGGCAAATTTGGAAAACGCAGCGCAGCAAGAAATGCTCGTACCTATTCGCTTGGACATGGAGATAGAGGGTCAGAAGCTCCGGGACACCTTTACGTGGAACAAAAATGGTTCGACATTGTCCTAACCTTCCTAAACGTTACATCGTTGCGGAAACGGTTTTTTTAAAACAGTTGTTTGTTCTTTCCAGAGAGTCTCATAACTCCCGAACAATTTGCGGAAGTGTTGTGCGACGATTTGGATCTCAATCCTCTGACTTTCGTTCCCGCTATCGCGCAAGCTATAAGACAGCAGATCGAGGCTTTCCCACAAGAATCGTTGATCGAGGATCAGTGCGATCAAAGGGTTATCATTAAATTGAACATTCACGTTGGCAACACGTCTCTCGTGGATCAAGTGGAGTGGGACATGTCGGAGAAGGAAAATAATCCAGAAAAATTTGCGATGAAACTTTGCGCCGAATTGGGTCTTGGCGGAGAATTTGTGACTGCTATTGCGTACAGGTGAGAATTCGTAGATTTCATCCTCTTATCTCATTCAAATGCAAAATATAATCAAATAAATAAAATGAATAAAATAAATAGAAATAAAAATAATGTTCTTTTATCTGAAAAAAAAATGTTATAGCGTACGTGGACAACTGTCGTGGCATCAAAGAACTTACGCATTCTCGGAGGCTCCTCTGCCGACTGTTGAAGTTCCATTCAGGCCACCCTCGGAAGCCGACCAATGGGCGCCCTTCTTGGAGACCCTCACGGACGCGGAAATGGAGAAAAAGATACGAGATCAGGACAGAAATACCCGGTAATTATAGATAACGCTTATTTCGTTCTTTACATCTATTTATTTATTTATTTATTATTTTTTAAAAATTTCATTTGATTCGTTTTCAATTAAATTGATTCGTCGAAATTTAAATCTGTTACACAGACGCATGCGACGATTGGCAAACACAACTCCGGGCTGGTAAGCCAGGGCGGTTGAAGAAACAACGAACAAGAATTGTGCAGACAGGATCGATGCACTCCGTACCGGGGGATCTCGTTCGAGAGGACTGAACAAATATTCTTCAATTTCATAATTTTTCTTAACGGAACAATTACGATCGAGCGTCGTATTGACGTATCTTGCTAACTTTTTAATTTAAAAAAAAAAAACGAAATAATAGTAGTAATAATGATAATAATAATAATAATATTAATAAATGTGTCTATCATTGAGATGTGCATAAGAATTTGTGATTACTGTAAAACCACCTGAAGTTTCTTCATTCGCCATTTTCCTTCATAATTTGGGAGGACACCTGAGAAGATTACGATGCTGCGCTGAAGCATTAAAGAAACATTTTCCATTTCATTTTTTCGAAGTTTTGAACGAATGAAACGCGTGAAAATCGTTGGCGTCGATTGTTCACATACCAAACGATTCGAGGTTCGAGATTGTAGCAGAGCGTAGACACGATTTTGACGGAGGCAACACTTGCTGATAACAGCTCAACTCGGATGTAACCATAAGCCTCTATTCCCCCAGATAAGCCGATAAAACAGCTGTACTCAAACGTACGTACAACTCGGAGAAAAGTACGGTTGGACTTTGAACATTTTCATCCGGCGATACATTCTATAGATAGAAAGCTCTTTGTCAATAAATAGTTGAAAAATCAATTCGACGATTCCTAAAATGCCGGTTAAAAAACTATAAACTAAAAGCTCTACTTCAATAAGTAATTAAAAAATTTGTTGGACGAATCGTGAAATGCCGGTGAAAAATCTATAAATAAAAAAAATTTCGGGACGAAATTTATAGACATAAAGCTCTCCATCAATAAATTTGTTAAAAATAGTTGAACGTATCCATAAATGCCGATAAAAACAATGAGTTTGCGGCCTCGTGGTGGCCTCGGGATGCTCGTATACTACTTACAGCACGGAGACGAGTCTAAAAGACCATCGCCCGCCGGTTATATCCATTGACCCGGTCTCACCGGGTCACCCGGTCACGCCGTAAGGCCGCGGAGACCCAGTGACTAAAAACCGTGGGCGTTGCGGTCCCAAGGATCCCGCAGCTGCATCGATAAAAGTCCCTCCTCAGCGACGAAGCCAATCGCTGCATAAAACAAAATAAAAAATCGTCAACCACAAGAATGTAGGACGATTGGTTCGAAAGATTCTAGAGGAATTTCTTTTTTCAATTTAAAAGAAAAAGAAAAACTAACAAATTTTCTAATTAGTCCCACAAATTACCAACAATTAATTGCAATTTCCCCTAATCAACATTAATCACAATATGGAAAATACTTAAAAAAAAAAAATTTTTAATCAAAAGGGGGTTTCGAGTTGAGGCTCGATTTGAAGTATGCAAACTTATAGATTTCGACCTCGCGAACGCGTAATCGAGATTTCAAATATCTGCGCTTGTAATGTGATAAATGGGATGATTTCTCAAACGAAAATTCTAGAGATTAGAAAGAAAAGCCGCACGAATGCAGATGAGGAGAACGGCAGCGTCGTCATCGTCAGTAGCGGGGGCGGGGATGTCGCGGGCTCGCGACGTTCCGTCAATTCCGATCCAACGGCGACGTTTCTCCAGCTAATGAGCTATCCGAGTTATCGTTGTCAGTTGTCGTTCGACGGTCGAAGGCGGCTGATCGAAGGAAAAGAAAACGACACTCGAGAAACATCAAACGAGATTCGTGCCGGCGATTGTAGTCACGTGACTGTCGGCGATTAACTTGAGAGAAGAAAAACAACAACAATAAGATATAAAACGATCGAAGCATGGACGTTGCTTGGCTCGGACGACAGATGTTTCCTTCGCAGCGTGTCAAGGGTGTCGGTGCCGGCGTCAATCCCTTTCCCGAGAGACCCTGGCTCCGGGATAAAGCGGCTGCAGCAGCCGCTTCCGGCACCAGCAATATCGGCCTCAAAGGAATTATAGCCGGTATGGACATTTTTAGAGTTTGATTGATTAAAAAATGACTTTTTGATGTATCGGCAATACATTGTTTGATTTTTTAGTGTTCGTTAATGAGTAATTATTTATAATGATATGAGGGGGGGGGGGGGGGGGGGGGATTTGATGATTTGGTGATTATCGGTTTTCCTTATTTAAGTGAGGAATTTCTAAATTCCACGATTTTTTACGGTATCGATCGAAGGTAGAAAGAGATATAATTGTTTTCTTTCCTCATTGAATCAATTTTCTGATCGGCAAAGTCCATTTTGTGACGTCAATATATCATTTCCATTGGCTCAAAGAACGGGTTTAATTTGACGTGATCTTACGATATTTGACCTTGCCCGTTACGGTCGACAAACGAACGTCCTTGGTCGTTGGATTCGATGCATATCGCGAGACCTAACCTCACTTTTTCTTGATGGATCAGCGAAATTAGAGAATAAATTATTTTTTGATATTTACTACGAATTTTATCTTCACCTTTCAGGCGGCATAACGGGTGGCATAGAAATTTGCATAACCTATCCCACCGAATACGTGAAAACGCAATTGCAGTTGGACGGCAAGGCCGGAGCAGGAAAACAGTACAACGGCATATGGGACTGTGCTACGAAAACTGTAAAAACCAATGGAGTGTTCGGACTCTATCGCGGTCTTTCCGTACTTCTGTACGGTTCCATTCCCAAATCGGCGGTGCGTTTCGGAGCTTTCGAATCCGTCAAGAAAAGATTGGTCGACGAGGATGGAAAGCTCAATACGCAGAGAAGACTGCTGGCCGGTCTCTGCGCGGGTGTTTGCGAAGCCATTTTGGCTGTCACGCCCATGGAAACGGTCAAAGTTAAATTTATCAATGATCAGAGATCGCCCAATCCGAGATTCAGAGGATTTTTCCATGGCGTGGGTCTCATAGTCAAGGAGCAAGGTTGGTTACTCCGAGCAATTGTTCTACTTTTACAATTTTTTGCTGCTCTTGATGAGACTCGTAACAATTAAATACGGAATTTATTGAAGATTCAATTATTTTTACTGATGGAATATTTTTTTAATCAACGTTTCATCATCAAACAATAATTTCTAATCCATCGATTCTTTTGAACATAATTTTACTATTGTACCCCAATAATGTTGGAAAATAGCAGAACTTTGGACGATAATCGTTGGCTCAGCAGCAGCCGTCGAAACGTTGGAGTAGTTTGCGCTCATTAACATTTTAATTGCGTTCAACCTGTTTCATTGACTTATGCGCCCGCGCGCGCGCGCGCGTAACGCACAGTTGCGTAACGAAAGTTCGCGAGGGGTACGAAAGTCCGATAACCGAGTGTGGTTGTTTTGCATTTCGATAAGGTTGAGTCGATCGCGAATTTCACAATAACACGAAATTTATTGGCCATTTCGTTTGGTATGACGATATTTTTTCGTACGAGCGTTGAAAATAAATATTGTTGTTCAAATAATTAGCATTACCAAGTAAATATGACATTTAAAATCACTCAACACTTAAATGATCTTTTTGAAAAGATAATGAAATGAAAAAAAATATATGAAGGCGAATGATTTGTAATTAACGACTGAAACCCATCTTATCATGGATGATTATTATTATTTTTATTTCAATTATTATTGAATAAAGAGCCGATGAATGGTAAAATTACGATTTCGGATCATTTCTGGCAAGCGATGAGAATTTAGTGATTGATGAATATATGACTCGTTTGCGTTGCAGGATTGAAGGGTGTCTATCAAGGCGTCGTGCCAACAATAATGAAACAGGGTTCGAATCAAGCAATCCGATTTTTCGTTATGGAAACGATGAAGGATTGGTACAGAGGCGGTGACAATAATAAGCACGTGCCGAAGATGGTGGTAGGAATTTTCGGTGCGTGCGCTGGCGCGGCATCGGTCTTTGGAAATACCCCAATTGACGTTGTAAAAACCAGAATGCAGGTGAGAATCGTTTCGAAACATTAATCCGTTAATTTTTGGAAATGTATTTTAAAGAAAATTACAAAAACTTAAATGAATGAATTGATAACTTAATGGATTGATAAATTAATAAATTAATGAATTGATAAATAAATGAATTAATAAATAGATGAATTAATAAGCAAATGAATTAATAAATAAATGAATTAATAAATTAATGAATTAATATCTTAGTGAATCAATAAATGAATGAATCAATAAATTAATTAATTAATAAATTCATGAATTAATAAATTCATGAATTGATAAATAAATGAATTAATAAATAGATGAATTAATAAGCAAATGAATTAATAAATAAATGAATAAATAAATAAATAAATAAATAAATAAATAAATAAATAAATAAATGAATTAATATCTTAGTGAATCAATAAATTAATTAATTAATTAATTCATGAATTAATAAATTAATTAATTGATACATTACTGAATAAATGAATTATTGAATTAATAAATAAAATCGTACATCTGGTTTGCAGGGCCTGGAAGCAGCAAAGTACAAAGGCAGTCTGGACTGCGCGGTTCAAGTTTGGAAGAACGAAGGTCCGAGAGCTTTCTACAAAGGCACAGTCCCGCGTTTGGGACGAGTATGTCTCGACGTTGCCATAACTTTCATGATATACGACTCGTTTATGGATCTTTTCAAAAAAATTTGGCCTTGAGTAACAACGAACAAACCGGCGAACTCCGTACCACGGCATTTTTGTACATACAGACAGATTTATATACATGTTTAGCGTAGCTTATACACACGAAAAAGCCAAACTATCGAAAATGGAGAACAAAAAAAAAAAATCGAGAAAAAAAAGAAGAATCGTGCGAAATCGGTTAGATCGAAGCCAAATCCATCGAAGAGGGGTGAGCAGCCTCGTGTCAGCTTGGGTCGGCGACCGACGATAAGTCTGATAGTATTAATTAAGCCGTGTCTGTCTGTGTGCGTGTGTTTGTGGATCGAAAAGCAGGATTAACGATTATCGTTGAATTATTTTGATACGATCCAACGTTACGAAGCAATTGGATGCATATCGAAGATAGTTTATTAACAACACTGGATTATTAGCGAGCGAGACAACGATACGATTTTACTCTCGATAGATTCGGCTATTGTGTAGAGTCGCGATTTACGATAGCGCGTGTGACCGATTTAACGATCGTCGATGTTTCCCGCTCTTTTTTCCCATATCCCCGATCGACCGACTTTGCGACGCAACGTCTTGAGCAATAATGTTGAAACATATTCGGATAAATGTGCCTATTTTGTCGAACTATCGAAGGCGCGCGCGTGCGACGCTGTCACGATAATCAAGCGCGAGATAATCGTTGCGTCAACATGTACAAATATGTTCCATTCCGAGAACGAACATTCCAGCACAATTGATGCCATTTGTTTTTTTTTTATATAAACTTCGAGAGATTATGTATATTTTCTTCGTCTATTCGAGCCGCGCGAATGCGGCATGATTTTACCTACAATTTACACACGTAGCCGAGAGAGATAGAGCGTGCGTTATATATATATATATATACATATTATTTACATATATATGTCTTTATTTAAATCTATTGTACATGCATATTTAAATCCGGGGATGGGGGAAAATTCTTCGATGCATTGTTCTTCCCTCATTCTTAAGATCGATGGAAATTGGATATTGCAATAAAAATTAGTATTGTTTGTCAACTTTTTATTTTCTTTTGGAAAATAACATTTGAAAGTAACCAGGCAGGAGCGTGTTCGGCACGTGTGTAGAGGATTCCATAGACATTCTCACTATCATTATCTTCAACTTCTTATAATAAGTATTGAAAGCTATTTCAGATTGACAAATTCACTTCCTTCCGAAAAGGAGCTATTTTCTAATTTTTCATAAACTATTTTTGCTGCAGCGTTTGTTATAATTTTCATTGAAAGTACTCATGAAAAGCTACATCCTGGAATTTTTTCCGATTTTTCGCATCGATAATTTACCAATCAAATGAAGGGGAACGCTCTCACAACTTCGGTAGGATTTTTCCGCGTAAAAATTCGTTTTCCCGCCACTTCGATCTGGAAGCAGCCGGTCGCGCCATCTACCGAATTTTCCACACACCTCAGAACCAAGCAGCGACAAAATTTGCGCGTGTTTCGACGTGTTCGAACCTGTAGAATCACGCATGTTTCGACCGTTGCGACTTGTCACGACCGTTGAAAAATATGAATTTCAGCTTGTGCGTTGTTTCGATCGAAATCTATTTTTACGAAAACATTTCTACCTCCGTCAACAACGAACAATCGATTCTTTATGCAAGACGAGAACAATCACACCGCAAGTGAGACAGTTTAACCAAGAAGGAATAAATCATAACAACGAAACGAGAAACGTATTTTTAAATGTTCGTAGAATTTAGCGGAGCTATCGAATAACCAACCAGGTAGAAAATCCCGCGTAAACATTCCAAACGTCAAGAGTGCGATAATTATTCTATGATTACGTAATTATTTATTTTTGGGACGATAGCTTATCAGTCGTGGTTCTCAAGTGTCAAATCCTTGGTGAATATTGTTTTTCTTTTATTGTTCTTATTGCAGAAAGAACAAACAGTAATTTTTCACGATGCTGCTGAGGAGTCAGCTCGTATTTTTCGTTGCAATATATTTGCTGCAAGGCACTGAAGGTGCAACGATATTGAATTGGATTTGGGGAAAAAATGAAGACGAGTCGAGCGTTGTTGTGGCAGACGGCGTGCCTCTCGTGTCCATTCCCTACGAAGCTATGACGGACGACGAAAAATTTCTTCAGGCTGCTGCGCAACTGACGAACGTGCAAATTTCCACTCCGTTGGAGTCTTGTCAGCACAAAGTAGTTATGAAAATCAAGACGTCTTGCAGCGACATGTCCGAAGAGGAATTGGCAAAGATCAGCGTCAATTTGCTCAATTGCCAGTCAGCGGTCGAGGGAAGGAAGATGTTTCCTTGTTCGGAAAATATGGTAACGATTGTTTTTTTTCTTACCTTTTTTAATTCTTCACTGTCAGACTTGGTGGCACTCACTCATCAATAAATCCACGACTAGCAGCTTCGGCTCCCGTTTTCATGAATTTTGTTAAACATGTTGCCGTTTTATTACTTATGAATGAACTTTACGTACATCATCTGTAATGTTTGAAGCTTGTTTTGTAATTTTTTTAACCACTCTGGACGATTAGCTTGGTCACAATCGTTCTTTCATTGTGACCACACTATTTTGATTCGGAGCAACTGATTGGGTGGAATCCACCCAGTGTGACAGCTGGGATATTCTTTGGTAGTGTGACGGTGAAGGGCTGATGATTGGGGGCTGTTACTCCGAACCGAGGGGGTTCTTGCACGAACGTGTCTGAACCCGCAGCTTCCCCCCTCCAAAACCTTCTGTGGAGACCCCTTCAAAGGTTTTTCTGTACAGTTGTGGCTTGGAAGTGTTTTGGAAGCGGAGTCAATTCTATTAATATTCATCGCTCGCTGTCGAAATTGTCTAGTTTTCTTTTGCGTTTTTTTAAATTAAGTAAATTATGAGCGTTTTCAATTTTAATAGATAATGGAAATCGTTTTTGTCGAAAAATCAATATACCAAACCCTTCAACCCAACCCTGAAAGAATGAATGATACTCATTGCCTTAAGAGTACGCCAGCAGTGAAAAAAAATTGATTCTATGGATATTTTAATTTATTTTATTTTAATCTATGATTTGAACAAATTTTTATTTTAAACTAATATCCAGAGCCCCACAAAAAAAATTTTGCCAAATTCATTCATTCCATAACAGATTCATCTCACCTCTTATTTTTTAATTATTATTTTTATTTTTTTATTTTCCAGTGAAACATTTTTTACTGTTCCAAAAAATTCCCAGCTGCTGAATTCTGTGTTGTACTAATTGTTATAACGTCGATGTGCATTTTTTTTTTCACATTCGTTTGTTCCTTCAGTCTTTGAAACAATGTACGATCGACATGGATGCGGATATGTGGAACGCTTATCATTTGATGAGCAACCGAGCCAGAGCCGTTTGTTACGCCGCGCGTAACACACAGTTTCGCGCTTTGACGGAATTAACGGTCAACAAATTGATGCAGTCCGCTCACACTCAAATAAAAGCTCTCGACTCTTTGAAGGTAAAAAAAAAGTTTAAACAAAAAATCGATAACTCAAGACGAAGTCTTGAAATAATTTTTTTCCGCAACAATTTCCAATGCTTCAGGAAAATCAAGAGCGATTGGAAGATCAAACCCTCGAAGCTTTGGACTCGATATCCGCTGGAAACCGAGCGTTGTTGGATCAACAGAAATATTTGCGCGACGCTCAAACCACGGCTCACAATTTAGTTACGACCAATCTCCGGGACTTGAACAACGAGAAAGCTCTCATTCGAAGTGGCCACGCACAGCTCGTTGGCTTGACAGCGGACATCAAAGCTAAATTGGGTAATTTTTTATCGTTCTCGTGGAAATTCTAATTTTTCGAAAATCAAAATAAATTTAAAAAAAATTAACCAACGAAAAAAAAAATCAATTATATTAAATTACGTAATTAAATGAAAGCAGACAAATTCAATTATTTTAAATAATTACCTTGATATATTCTAATTTAATTCATTTAAATAATCAACGTGGTTTTTATAAATTTAATTAATCCGAAGAATTTGGGTAATGTTTATTAATTTAATTAATCTCATTGATCTAATTAATTGAAATACAATGATTAATTATTAAATTGATATGTTTGAATAGAGTGATTGGATCAGATTGAATTCGTGACCGATTTATTGATAAAAAATTAATCGATCGATGAATAAAATCGCAATTTCAGAAAAAGCAAGCGCGGAGCTGATCGATCAAGCTATGGCCCGTCACGACAATCACAAACAAGTTCTCGCGGATTTGATGGAGATACAGGAACAAGCCAAACTCATATGGGACAAAATTGAATCCAGTACGGAACGAATCGTCGCTCAGAACCAAGAAGCCGCTGCTCAATACGAGCAGACCCTCGACAAGCTCGGAAAGATAAACGAAACTATTTATTTTATTTGGAACGTGACGGAATCGATGCGCAACGAGGTCGACGAAAAACTCGGATGGATAACGGAATACATCGGTGACACGAGTACGTGATTTCACGTGGAATCTATCAATTTTCGACGTAACTCGAAATATAATTCACGTAATTTTTCAACAGGCGAACAATTCAACAGAGTCTACAGAACGGTTCTTCACGTTGTTTATTTATTGGCAGCCATGTTAGTCGCCGCATTTTTGCAAGCGCCTTTCATAACCAGAGCCACGATAATGGGAATAATACCCGTGAATCTGGCGACCTTTTTCAAACACGGAATGGAAGCCTGTCTCGATTTCACGTCCATAACAACCCTCATTGTTCTGATAACGAGCAGTGAGTAGATTTTAATTTTTTTTCACGATAAATTTTGTCATTTCACGATCGTGATGATTATTTTGCATAATTTTTCAGTGCATTACGCCATCGTGGCTGTTCGTTATTTGTTCGGAGCTGCGAAAAAATTTGATGAACATGGAAATTCGCCGTATGAGAATTTGCGAACGAAAACGAACGAAAATGCGAATTTAACTACTAACGGCGGTCATCGTCCGCAGCAAAGATTCTCAACGCCGGAGACGACGTCTGTTAAATCGTGGAAAAAAATCTTTCGCGTCAACATTGTGGCGACGATCGAACAATTTTTACGAACTGTGGTTGACAAATTAATCAATTGCAGAGGTAGGAAGTAGAAATATGATTTTTTTTTTGCATTTATTATTTTTTGCGATCTGAATTATTGACAATTTGGTTGGTTTTAAGATAAAATTGCGATGATCGTGCAATCGGGAATTTGCTGGTGGCGAGAAAATTCCACACCCGTGGAGGAACTTTCGTGCTCGTATTTGCCGTCGAAGAAAGCTCGGGAGGACGTCGTAATGAATTACGGCATGGAATATCCTAGTATGTCCGACGATAGCACGGATTTTGAGATGTCGGGCAATGCGACGCACAGAGGACACGACAGAGACACGGACACGGACAGTCTCGTAGACGCGAAACACCTCAGACAACGCATGGCCACGAGACGTTCGCCTGGGCGCAGTTTTACGGTTTCGGAGTCGAGAAGGTAAATAGAATTATTTTACCCATACACGAATTTTTTATGTATTTGTTTAATTTTTTTCAACTATGTTCCGATTTTCAACTAGGGATGGGCATTCATTCCATAATTTACTAGAATGTATTGCAAGTACTTTTTAAAAAAATTAACTGATTTACTATTGTGCAACAATTAAAATTTTTAGATTCCTGCAAAAATAAATAATGGTAAATAATAAATTAATATTATATATAATAAATATGAAATAATAATAATAATAATAATAATAAATATGAAATAATAATAATAATAATATAATTATATTATTTATTTATAAATAATATATGATATTGTATTATTGATAAGTAATTTATGTGAATTTGTTTTCTATAATTGATTATAATATTTAATAGCAATTATAATAATAATTATAATATAATTAATTCATGATAATTTAGTAATAAAAGTATTAAAATACATTTTCGTTGAATAGTTATTCCTGTTTTATACCGAACAATTATCAAAAATATGTATTTCCTCAAGCTAATAATGTAGAAATGGTATTGAAAATTCGAAATTATATTGTTTTCCAGCACGACACCGAATTTCATGGGTGCGCCGCGAATGCTGTGCGGTGCTTTGACGAAGAGTGGATCAAAATGCCGAATGCGAGCCGCTTATGGCGGATATTTCTGTGGCAAGCACAAAACCGGATCTTCGATAATGGGCGATTGAACGCAGCAAGTGGGATAAATTTTAAGATTAGACGTAAATAATTCAGTGATAATTTTGGAGTCTCCGTTGGTTCGGCTGGGTCGTTATTTCAAGCGAAAATCGAGTCGATTTTCCAGGAAATGTTTTGTACTTTTGTAACGATCGAAACATAAGCTAATAGCACCTAATCAGAACTCGATCGATAAGAATTTGCTATGACGAAGTTTTAATTAGAAAAAAAGATGACAACGTTTTATCAGTTTAATTTATTATTTGTGTTAGTCGTAAAACGTTTCGGTTTGTCAATGAATAAATTTTAACGAAAATTGTACAGTTTCTACTCCAAAATAGTCTCATGAGACATTAGTTTTTATTTCCGCAATTTGTGTCCACAATTCATAAGCCAACTGGATTTATTACAGTCAATTATTTATTAAACGATTAGAATAAGGATGAACTTTTTTGTATCCGTCTCAATAATAACGAAATAACAAAAATATAATTTATAATTTTTTGGCCTATTCACGAAAGTTTATTTTTGACGGTGGCATCGATTTATTAAGATCGACGTGGGATAATTATCGAATGTATCGATGAATAGATGAATCCGCTCGAAGGACGAAGAAATGATGAATTTCTAAGCGCAAACTGCGGTGTCGAGTTGGGTACAGACGCGATTGTCCGTCGATTCGTCGAATCCCTTATCCGCGTAAAATCCCGCGCCCTTGACGAGATTTCGAAGGTTGCAATAATTCGTGCCGTAGTCGAATATGATAAACCAAGATCGCGATATCGATTTAGCCTGCACGAGATTGATCAATAAATCGGCGAATTCGTAAAATATTGGCAATAAAAATCGTTAAATAAAATTGACGAACCTTCGCGACGCAGCTATTGTTTCGTGCGGCATCGAATTCGATCAAGATATCGTCCACGAATTGAACATTTCGATGTGTCGCCCTAATTGTATTGTTTTCCCGCTTATGCGATTGCGTCTCCTCCAGCTGAAATTCACGAATGGAATTAATTAATTGAATTCGGGCAATTGTTCGTTTTTTTTCTATGATCGTTGGCGGTACGTCGAATCGTCGCCATTTTGTGCCATCTTGAGCCATTGGGATGGTCGCAGTTATTCAATGAAAATGTATTTCAAATACATTTAAAAATTATCATGGATCATAATTGCTGCTAAATATTAAAATTAATCGCAAAACAATAATTCATCCAAACTATTTATTATTATTATAGGAATGTAAAAATTATAATGATTTTATTATGACTAAATATTAATAGTTATTTAATTGAAAATGTATTTTAAATACTATTTCATCGCACGAATGCCCGTGGCTACTTCTGTCGTAGTTGCCTACTGGGACAATTGCCCAAATTTATCTCGACGCCGACGCCGAAAATTATCTTCATGCGAACGACGTCAGGTCGAGATAAATTTGGGCGATTTTCTCAGTGGGCAGCTGCGACAGAGGGTAACAACTGCGACCGTCACTCGCCATCTTACCGTGTAAAGGCATCTGTTACCGCGATAACCGCAGTCGGTACAACCGGTCCATTTCAATATTTGACATCGCAACCGTTGCATAACGAATGTGCACGGCTCGCTGAATCTCCTGAGAACGATTCGAACGGAAACATTATCAATCAAGATGATGTGTATTTAACCGACGTGTAATTACCATTTGACGGTGCACGACGCTCGAAGAGGATACGGAAAAACCGCCATGACGACGAATAGACAAACGAAAATGGCGATCGCGCCTCCCATGCAGTACGAGCAGTAATGGTAGCTAATCGTTCTCCGAGACAATGCGTCGGTAACACCGCAGACTCGTGTTTGCGGGATCCCTAATGTTTTTTCGTTATTGTCGTCAAGTGCACATCGTAAGCACAGATGCATTTATAACATTAATGGTAAACCGGTCGAACAAAGATTAACCAAAAATTCGTAAAATTGGTAAACCTTCATTGATCGTTGATGAATCGACGACGCTGGCGTTGAATTGGCAATGGGCGTAGGGTGGCGGTGGATCCAGCATCCTTGAAACAATGTCGGTAGCTTTGCAACGTGCCATATTCATGATAATCCAATTATTATTCCATTCGATCGATTATATTAATTATTATTGCCGAACAATCTGATCATTGACTCGTCGAAAGCGTGATTAAATTCGATTAAATTGTCGTGAAAATGAGAAAATGACGGATCCGAACAAAGGACGGTCGTTCGATAGGTCGACGAGAAGACTTTTTGAAGTGGATCGAGAACGGCTAATGTCTCTAAAAAGTCGGTAAGGGTGGAAATGACGTAACCCCAGCGGAATATACATGCGTCGACGAAAAGAGACGCGCGGAACAAGTGTCCACGGTTATTTTCGTTCCGAAGTAACAGCCGGACGATTAGCCTACTCGGGTACATGTTCCCACGCGGGTCTTTGTACATCCTCGGTTTATCCGTTCTTTTTTTGTACACCCCAACCGTGTATTACTTACGAGGTTGAAAGGGGAAACGGAGCATCCAAAGTTAACCGATCATTGCGCGTTGCAGTCGTCCCTGCCATAAAAATTCATCTCGACAAATCCACCGACTCCTTATCGTAATTTCAATAAAACTACGCCTACTGAATAACAAAAAAATCCGCAATTAACAATAATCAGCCATTTTCGTTGGTCCATCGACGAGAAACGGTGATTAATTGCCTTCGAGTCTTCGAGTCAACAATTACAAGTCTTCCATCAGAAACCATCTCGCTCATTTTCATTGCCTTCATTCCATCGCTTTGCTTTCGTTCCACACTCGTCAATCCTTGCCCGACTTTTCTCGTAAACCCAAACGAGTCTTCCCTCCTCCCTCTTTCTCCCTTCCTCTCTTACTCCGACTTTTGAACGTTCGCATCGAACAAAGTAGAGTCGATGGACGTTGTGTCAGGAAAATACGTCGACGCGCGGCTGTCAAAGCGGTTGTCAGGTCGCCGAACGACCCGCGACGAAAACCTCAAGCCGCGATAGTCACCGAGCGAACGACCGAAGAGAAGCAACAAACCGAACGTGAATCCCGGAGAGATTCGAAGCGACTACGACGACGACGAAGAAGCGCGTAGGAAACCACGCTGGTGGTTTGTCGTCTCGTCACGTCGTCGTCACGCTACTTCTTCTGCTTCCTTTCGCGGCCGACCGCCACTCTGCCTTGTAGTTACTATTTTTGACTCTCGTTCGCCAGCTTGTGACTATCCCCACGGTTCCTCGGGACTCCCTTTGCTCCACTTTGTCGGGGCAACAACATTTTTTCGTACCCAAGAATTCTCACCCATTTCTCCCGATCTCACGTAATTTTTTTCTTAAAAAAAAGCAAAAAACTGAGGCCACCGACTGAGTCTTATTAAAATTCTCATGGAATTTTTTTTGCCGATTTCGATGCATCATCGAGTGTGAATAAAAATATCGTTTCGCTTCAGGATGGTTTGGTTGGTTGGAACGTCCTACTCTACAAAAAAAAATTAATTCTGCCGACAACTTTTGACTTCACGAGGCAGGATGGGATCTTGATGTTCGATTGTGAGTCATTGATTTCTGCGTCTCCTCGACCGAGTCATCGCCATAAATTTGTTTGAGAATTGGGAGAAGAAAAAAAAAGTTACCGACAGACGAAACGACTCGTCCTGTTCGCACCCCCGAAGCCTCTTGTGTCTTATCGCGGAGTCCTCGAATGCTCTAGATGTGTCTACGGTACAACGAAACATCTCGTTTGCCACCCTCCTTCTCACGCTTTGTCGGCGCACTTGAAAACCACGCCGATGAACACGCACGAGTCTTCTCTTCCAATGCCTCATTCCCACTTTTCGGCGGAGTTGACCGCCGGATTGATGCACGACCGTTCCGGGAGGCTGGTACCCGATGAGGTCAATCGAAAAAGAGTCGTTATAGACTGAGGATATCACTCGGGACTCTCCAAACGGAGGATTGAAGAATGACGAGAGAGAAAGACAGACAGAGAGAGGGAGCTTCTCGAAAAATAAAGAAAGAGAACTTCTCGAAGGATGAAGAGAGAGAGAGAGATCTCCTCGAAGGAACTTGAGAATGAGGCCAATACATGTCCGTAAAGTTCCGCGAATGTGGGTCACCGATACAAATGTAACCCGTACATGATATGATACAACGCAGCAAAGCACAAATTGACGCTGAATGAATGAATGGGGTGCAGTGTTTTTCCGTTTACTACGCCGCACCTCTTCACTCCGATCGCTCTGATTCATCGTCGACCCGGTCGAAATAATACACGCACAGTCTTTTAATATTTGATGAGCAAAAAGTTCATTCACGGAGTACTCAAACGCGTGTCGAGTACGAAAGGCGCGAAGAGACGGAACGAGACCAAAAGATGAAGAAAGAGAGAGAGAAAAAGAGAGGGCGATGGAAGGAAAGCGATCCGAGACGGTCATGTGAACCGGATTTTACTTCAAACTCTGCAGCTGCCAAGACTCGGTCCTGCTCCGTGTTTTATACGCTCTGTCGTCTTTCGTGCCATCGTCAGCGCGTCTATACCATGTCCGTGAGCGCCGGTGGCTGTTTGGTCCTCGGGGAGTCATCAGGAAAACAATAAAAAAAATAAATTGAAAAAAGCAACCGAGGGCGAATGCGCATCTTTGAATGCGGCTTCTGGGTCCCCGAGGCATATCGTACACCTAAGGTCTCAACGAAGACGACGACGATGACGATGACGACGACGACGACGAGTAACAAGTGCCTGGGGGCCAAAAAATCGTGGAACGCCGTCCTAATACGAGGGTTCCAGGAAGAAACCGAGACGAAGAGAGACCGCGGACCGGAAGAGAAACGTCATCATCGACCGCTTTTTTTTTCCCCTGACGGTTGGCAAATACGTGAGCCTCCACCGTAAAAATTAGTGTTCAGTTTCAAAGATCTTAAAAAAAAAACGTCATGGTTTATTGAGAAAAAGAAAGAACAACGATTTCCTCGGATCGAATGAATTTTAGTGTAATTAATGACATATTTATCGCGAAATTGTATTCAGACCACTCTTAAAATTAATTTAACTACGATAAATTAACTTTCTCGTTATTAATTGTGAATATTTGACAAAACGGTTGGGTTGACTGTTAAACCGTTATTAGAAAGATATGATAACACGCCCGGAAATCGAACGAAATGACCCGTGATTCCCCCTTTCGTCTTTTTCATGCCGCTACAAGCATCGCAGAAGCAATTTGACGTCGGGTAATTAAAAATTGTCCCCGCTTTTCGGCAACCAATTTCCGTTGAGGACGGGGTTGGAGTCAATCTCTGCGTTACTGTCGCACCGGATTTTTTTTTTCGCTTTCCTTTTTTTTTCCTTCAACGTTTTATCCCGGTGCGTCTGGTGCGTTCGACCTACGGGGCGTGACCTCGTTGGTCCGGAGGCTTCGGAGGCTGCGTGCCGCGGCACCGGGCGTCAATGACGCTTGGACCGAAAAGTTGATGTTTTTTTCTTTTCCTTTTGAAAAATGTCCTCACCCTCTCGTGCGTTCTCATCGATCATGGGACAGCTGTCCGGTGGGACGGTCCTGTACTCTTCTCGATATTGAAACCACGAAAAGGAGGAACCTATATTTCCATTAACACCGCCGCGTCTACGAATTTGAGAATAAAACCATTTTGTCTTCGTCCATTCGTCGTAGAACATATTCATAGCCGCGGTGTATTAATAATATTGCTTTTCGTACCGCAGTTTATCAAATTTATGTATCGACTCGATAAAATAGGCATCGTATATTTATTTTTAAATTATATATTTATATAATAATCATTCGAATTATTATTATTATTATTATTATTTTTATTATTAAATTCGTGATAATTGCAAGTAAGTTGTTGGCTGAAAAATAAAAGAAAAGGATAGAATCGTACGAACGACTCGCGGTATTTTTAATGGCACTCTTGCGCCAAGAATGAAGAAAACCCGCGATGGGGGTTGGTAAAGAAGTAATAGTGTTGAAAAGGCTCTATGCTCGTCGCTCAGCACCGCGTTTATACCTCCCGAGTCTCCATGGACCATACTCCCGGGGATATGCACGCAGCGAAAAGGAAAAAGATGTTCATATATAAATTCTTTATTTTATTTACAGTCGATAAAAAATTCCACTTTTTTTTTTCGTTGTTTTTTTTGTAATGGTTGAAAGGGCGGAGGAGGAGGAGCACCGTGTCGAGGCAGCAGTATGTCCGACGAGTCTCGCGGGGGTATGACGAGGAAAAAAATTCTATTTCCGTGACAAGACCGCGAGTCAAAATGCGCCACGGTCTCTCCGAGAGTACGTAAAGAAAGATTTATGAAGAACGGAAGAGAGAGTGAGCCTCGTTCGTTTTGTCTTTATCTCTTTCTTTCTCTTTCGTTCTTTGTACCTATACTCGCGCCATAACGGATTAATATTTTCTTATATTATTTTTACGAAACCTCTACTCTTAGTTTTAGGACCGTGCCGATGACTCTCTCTCTCCCTCGGTTTGGTTCTTTCCGTCGTTCACTTTGGTTGAACCTCGCACGAGCCAACACGTGCCCAAGTGTGCGAGCTCCTATCACCGTATCTCCATTAACGCTTCGAATCCCGGGCTATGTACTTTCGAAATACGTCTTTCCGTTCATTGCACGAGTTTCACGACTGTAACCGTGCTTGTGTGCCACGACTTCAGCGACAAAACCAGCACCAACGAATTTTCAACGCGTTTATTTGCACCTTCTTCTTCAATGTAGGATTCATATTTTATTTACTTTCATTTACGCGTTTACTGACCGTCCGTATTTTTTGGTATTTTTTTAACATTGACATTTCTTCTTCTGTTTTTTTTCTAAGGGAACGAATCCTCCCGGTTTTTCGGAGGGTCTGTGTTTCCCGTTTTGTTGCCTCGTGATAAAAAATGATAGATAACGACACCCCCGAGGATTCGTTCGTCCATGTGCGCTACCGGAATTCTTTTGCGTTTCAAACTTCTCCCGGGAAATCCGAGCGATTCGACGAAAAAATGTTTTGAAACTTTAGTTTTTAAACACGGGATTAAAATGATGATGATGAGCTGGATAATTGTCGAGTTTCCCATTTTTAAAAATTGATTCTTTCAACGAAATAAGTGTGGGTGATGATTTCTCGGTGATTTCACGAAAAAATCATTCATCGTTCAAATCTATCCATCCGCCTCTGAATTGCCGCAATGTTTACGCGGTCGAACGAGTTACGCCACCATACCTATATATATACGTTTTCGGGATTTTTATTTTTCGGGACATTGACAGCCGTAGCCCTGTCGAGTCGGTACATTTATTTTCGTAGCATTTTATTTCGATTTATCGACCCGTCGGAAAACAGCGATTATTCGGAACTTCGATCCGCCCCCCGTATGTAACGCGCAACGCCTAATTGGCTCTCGGCTACCGTTGGAATTGCCGGAGTTTCGACAGACCGTGGCACATGGAAATAGATCGAAGAGTCGGGGGTGCGTAAATCACCGGCAAACCGTCACCCACTGTACTATCTACGAACGCCTTCGAACCTTATGCACCGGGCAAGGAGGTAAGTATATATACAACGACATCCTGATGCGTCTGCAACTGTCTAGTTCCCATCGGTCCCCATGGGTTTTGCTCAAACCTCGAAGTATCTCTCTTTCGTATATTAACCCTCTGCGTACAAACTAACGCACACGGGGTACCGTGGGAAGCGCTTGAAATCTCAAAACAACTCGGTGGCGTTTAGTTTGTTTATTATTTTTTTTTCTCGTTTGACAGAAGTCGAGAAGCAGTAATAATAATTTATTTCTCGGGACAAAGAGAAGGAAGAAATTATTATAATGACATTGAAGAAGTCTGTTTTAATTTTGATATTTAATGGCAATTATATACCACGATAATTTATTGATGAAAGTATTCAAAATATATTTTCATTGAATGGACGAAAACCTGAACGTGATAGTGGTTATCAGGCTCTGTGTCTTATTGGCAATCTCGTGCGAACTCAATGATGAGAGCCACGTGTGTCATACGAGAATACCACGAGAACGTGAATACGAGAGATTGATGTGGTGGGAACCGATAAAGAATTGGTCGAGGGAGATAAAAAAGAAGGAGTTGCGGGGGCGAATGATCGAGCGTAGTTGTCAGCACGTATAAGATACGTTTAAAAATTACCGTGGCTCTTTCTCTTCGTTGGGTCTTCGACGCTGAGATGAGTTCCTCCCGCGCTAACCCTAACCGGAAGCACGCTACGAGTCGCGTCGGTGGAACGCCCGAACGAAGCCCTTCCGTGCCCTTCGCTCTTGTGCCCGAGGGTTTCGCTCGACAACCGTGCATCACGCCTCGGTAAAATATGTTTCTTCCGAGGGAATAACCGAAACGAGCTTTTCACTGCTGGCAAATCGCGAGGACGCGGCTCTCAGCTGATGGTCGGTCCATTCGAGCGGAACGAGGGAGACCGTGGGCGGCAACTTTTTCTTTCGAACTTCGGAAGAATTTCATGACGGAAATTAGTATAGAGTATCAAAATAAAAAATACAATTTCAGAAAAAAAACACCCGAATAAATTATGAAAAAAAATCCAAATAATTTACATAATTTTTGCAAATTGCACACAAATTTAAACACAGAAAAATTGTAGGGTCCTCTGGACCTCGAACGACCATTACGATTTAATGCCATCGATACAATCGGTCTCTTCTTTCGTTGCTTTGTGGGCCGTCGCGTATTTTTTTTCACGGTCGGACATTTAAGAAGCGTTGGATCTCCCCGACCGAGTGCCCGGCCCCCACGAACAGATCCAAGACGAAACCCGGCCTTCGTCTTCGTGTTACTTCGCGCGTCGACGAAACTTCGCGGAGACACGGTTGATTATGACCGAAACACGAGAGAGCGGGCTTGAGATGAGACGAAAAGACTTTTTGTCGCGCTGGCGCCAGTGCGGCGGCCTCCATGG
Source organism: Sussaba pulchella (assembly GCA_963971145.1). Taxonomy (NCBI): domain Eukaryota; kingdom Metazoa; phylum Arthropoda; class Insecta; order Hymenoptera; family Ichneumonidae; genus Sussaba; species Sussaba pulchella. Next base: position 19,836,762 of record OZ020166.1, read on the forward strand.
GCCTACGTCCTTTTTACCCTTGGTCGCTTCTTCGCCGTATTCCCTCCCCCTTCTCGGATACCGAATATCATCCGGCCCGCCAATTACGAACCAACGGATATATATTCCATATTTGATTTTTTATTTTTCTTCAAAAAGGATCTTTAATTACTCGGACCGAAGCTGTAGAGACTTTTGTGGGATGCTGCAGAAGAAATTATTGTGATTATATCGTGATATAATTATGGAAGCAAGGGCTTTCGATATGGAAAGGCCTTGGGATGGATTGGTAGGAATGTGATTCCATGGAAAATCATCTTGACCAGCTTTGTAGAGCTACGAAGTGAGAGGGGGAGCGATGAGGGAGAATTTATTGATTGATTGTTCTTTATTATGCGCTAACTGAACTTTGAATCACTTATGTTGATAACGATAGAAAAAAATAACAATGAAAAGAACAAGAATAAAAATTGGAATCTAATCCATTGCAAGAAGAAGAAAATAGAGATGTCCAAAAGTAAAATGTGCAAGGAGATGACCCTTAAAAACAAATACAAATTAAAATCATAGAAAAAATAAAAATGACGCCTAGGTCGAAATATTGGTGGAAACGACAAAAAAAATACATAAATTATGAATTGAAACCTCGAGAAACAACAAGAGAGAGATGGCGAGAGGAAAAAAGAGAGAGAGAAAGAGAGAGAGTGGACAAACGTCAAGTATGTCACGATGAACCACCAGCGAGCGGGTCCTCGTCGAGGACGGGGGTCGACAGCTGCGGCGTCTTACGAGATCCCGCGGTTGATGAGACGCTCTCGGTAGAAAGAAAGAGCGCAGCCGGTCGAGATAGTTCAAGTTATGGTGTCATCCTTGGCTCTCACGAAAAAAAAAAAAATATTAGAAAATAAGAAGACTGAGAAAAAAATAAAATAAAAATACGTTGTCTCGCGTGAGTCTGGCTCTTCGACTCGTCTTTCGCCAATAAAACCTTAGGCGTTGGGATGAAATGATTGATAAAGAGAGAAAGAGAGAGAGAGAACGTCCGTACGTGGGTGGGCGCGATTAAAAAAAAATTAAGGTTCACAGTAGATTAATTGTGGAGGCGGATGTGCGAAAAACGACCATGGCGAAGGATGCTGGATCGAAGCACTTCGTTATGGGGTGTTGCGGGATGGGGGTTGAGGCGGAGTTTCTACCTGAGGTTTACCTGTTGGCTCGACGAGCTCGAACCAATCGGAGACTTTGCGCTCGAACCCGAATCCCTCGTCTTTTATTCGTCGAAGGCGATCCTCGAATCGTAACCAACAATTTCTTCCCTCCCGAGATATTGCCTGTAATTTCAAGAGTCAATATCGTCGGGTACTTTCGAGTGAGATGGCCAACGCAGTATTCAAAAATGCACCTCGATTTCATATCTTGGCGTTACATTTTTTCGAATTGTTTCTCAAATTGTTCTTCGTTACGAAATCTTTTATTTTCAATTTATATTTTTGATGATTTAGTTATTCAATAATTTTTTCAGAAAGTATTAAAAGAAAAATATTTGATGAATTGCATTCGCTGCACTTAAAACTTTTTAATTATACACTTCCGAACATTTTTATTAATGAGTAATTTTTTTGAAAGGTGTCAGAGAAATAATATTTCACAAATTGCATTCCCTGCAAGTAATATTCAAACATATACATCGTTTAATGAGTGAAAATTCGGTCACGGAGGTCCGTAAAATATTATTCCGCGTGGACTAAAAAAATATTGTACGAACCGCATCTCGATGGAAAATGTACGTACGACAATCTTGGGTCGTGCCGAGAACCGGAAGCTCATCGACGTGGCCATCGATAGACAAAAAGAGATAAAGAAAGAATGAAAAAAAAGCAAGGAAAGTAGGTTGAGTATCGTGTAAGCCGCAGTCTTGGCTGAGAAAACAGCAATGAATCTTTCAACGGGTCGCTATAACCGCGCGTGAACAACGCTCAGGAGCTTTCGTACTCTCATACAGCTATGGCTCCTTAAAAATCCGCGGGTGTTCTCGAGCCGAACGAGCGAAGAAAAAATATGAGAGTGAAACAAACTGTCCGGGGCACGCTTCTTCGGACTCCGTCAACGGAAAATCGTTGACGATGTGGGTTCGAAGAGCTCGTAGGTAACGAAAGCGACCCGAAGAAAAAGTGTCGCGTATCCCATCGAGGCTATTTGCCTCGACTTTCAACGATTCACCCTCTTTTCTTCAAACTTTCTTGGAATTCTCGTGAAACCACCCGGTTTTTTCGTTCTCCCGTCTCGTGCAGATAACCCCGTCTTCTCCACAGGTCGAAAGTCCGACTCTTGGAGACTATTCACGCGATTAATGTCCGAAGTGGAGGTCAAAAATGTCGATTTCATATCCGATTTAGCGAATAATACGATATTTTCTCTGAACGTTCGTAACAGCGTCGAAATCTTGCTTTGTGGAATGTTTGTAATTTTTTAATTATGGAATCAGGAAGACAAGGCATCATAACCTAATTTTCTAATTCGAATAAAACTCTTAAGTAAAATAGTAAAATAGATTTTAATAAAAAGAATATAATGTTTGGAAAAATTATAACATCTTCGAGGAAAATAAATGTTTTAGAAAATAACATGTTCTTGATAAGAATGCGTCCATCGTTAACCGCAGCATGTTTGCCTGCTGTTTAGATGTCTTCTACCCCGTAGCACCATTTGACCCGCATTTTCCTCGGTTTTTCGGTGATATCCAATCGACGGGCTCCAACGCAACCGATAGATTTTCTTGAAAGCAAGGAACCAATACCTGAACTTCATTGTCAAACCGTATTTATTCTTCGCCGTGCCGGTGGCCCATCGGCGGATTCTTCTCTTATCGACGAACTGCAATTTCGCTCGAGCCGCGAGAAATCGTTCGTAAGTCAACGCTTTAACATGATAATGCTTATCCCTGGAAGACAAACCTATATATTTTCTTTGCCAACGGCTCAATCTTCTCACATGCTTCAATTTGAGGCCGGACACTTCGTGCAGCTTTCGGTGCGACCATGTTGGATTCTTTTCCGCAAGTTCGATAAGTCTGCGTTTGTCCTCAAACGAAATTATTTCGCGCTTTTCCCGAGTTTTCGAAGCTTTTCCCCGCTCGTGATGGTTTCTTGGCGTACGACGATGGAATTCGATCGATGGCTCAACGATTGAAGCGGCTTCGATCGGGTTCTCTACCGGTTGAACGATTGGAGAAGGTTCGAAACCTGCCAAACGTCGATCGACGATTTCCATGTTATCGATGAGTTTCTCAGCGGGTATCTCAACGGTTCGATTGTCCTCGTTCGATGTTTCAATCGACCCAACGTTCATTTCTTCTTTCACGATGGTGGTACTCGCGTACGGCTCGTATCCGCACCACGCTTTCTCGGCTTTAATATCGACCTTCAGCACGACTCGACCGTCCAATGGTAACACGCGCGATGTCGTCTTATTCGCCTCATCCACGTTAATTCGCACGTTTTTGTCGACGATACATTTGTACATCTCGGATCCCATAAAAACCGCCTCGGACGAGATAACTTCGCTGACGCATCTTGTCAGACAATCGTTCCGAACCAACAGAGACATGCAATGATGGAAGGCGTCTGTGAACAGTTGCGCATTGCGTTCCATTATCGCAGAATCGAAGAACTCGCCAGCGAGAACGACGCGACCGCTTCCTGTTCGAGACTGCGTAATCGTTCGCGTTTCGTAGCGGTTACGGTTCTCCCCTTCCACCCGTAAGCGTCGAGTTCGAGATGTACACAAAGGTACACAATGGAGCCAACGTTTCATTGGCGACCGATGCGCCCTTCAAAACGTTATTTACCGATCGAGGAACACGCATCGCACGACCACGGGGCGCCCAAACGTAAAAATGTTAGCATGGATTTTTCAGACTACTCTAAATCCTTTTGTCAATGATGTTACGAGCATTTTCCATCAACTGACCAACGTCGCGAGAAAGTAAATCTAAAATTATTGGAATGTAATTAAAATTCATGTTCTGTCATTTAATTAGAACACGCTATTTTTTATCTTCAAAACAAAATTATCCCGCTGTTAAATAGAATATCTAAAAAAATCTCTATTTTTATAACTCCAAAAAATAGATAATTATCGCCTGATTAAATAGGACTCATTGTTTAAATAATAACATTCAAAAATAATTCAAAAAATGGACGGTACACATTCAAAGTTTCGATGTAAAAGCTTGGCTCGAGAGGTTGACGCTGGGAGGATGAGAGAGGATTGATGGGAAGAGCCAACTGTTTGTTACGACTCGCTGCGTCTTACAGAGTAAAAAAAAAAATTGAAAAAAAAAAAAAAAACCGGGCCTCACGGATCGTCTCCGTCGTTCGGGGCCTCGTTCTCAACGCTCGCGAGGTTCTTCTCCTCAGCGGGGGCCGCCAACGTTCGGACGTTTGCTCTACCGGCTTTTACAAACCCACGTGATTCAATTCGAATTCGGCTGAAACGACGCACACGGCCAGATACTTTGTTTTCTTTTTTTTCTTCGTATTTTTTTTCCTCTCTTGCGCAGAAATCCATGAAGGAGGTGTGCGGAATACGCTTCGGTCCACTCCCTCGAGATAATTTCCCGGTACGATGTAGCCTTCTCGACCCGACACACACGTGTTCCGCCTTCTTCCGCGGTCGGTATTCCGTTCCATTGTTTTCTTCCACGGACACACGAGACCCAAAAATTTTCGAGGACCCACCGAAACAGCGGGAAACTGTCAATGGACCCTTCGCTCGTTTTTCTTCAACCGGACAAACAATTAGATGTGTTCGTTCGCGTCTCGGACAGGATGCGAGTCCGGAAAGTCCTCCAAGACCTTCGGACAAACCTTTTTTTTCCCCCATGTTTTTCTTAGATTTTTTGCAACTCGATTTTTGAGTTATTTTAAAAGTTGAACGATCGACGTAAATTTGTGATAAGAACGAATGTTTGTGTCCCTAAATTTTGTAGCAAATATTAAGCGATAAGTTGGTGGACGTTTTGCTTCCTACTGTTTGGTAATCGTATGCAGGTACGATGTATATACAGGAGAGTATATTTTCACGAGCGAGACAACGAAGAGTTTGCGCGAAAGATGGAAGCAAAGGAAGCATGCTCCGCGCGTTTCGCCAACCTGGTGGGCAACACGTGTCGTCCGATAGACCAGCGAGTTTTCTTTAAGGACACGTAGGTACAACGGGGTTGTATATACACACGACCAGATGGGACATCATTTTTCCACGAGGATAATAAACCCATAACCGACCGGTACATGCACAATTTTTTCCGCTTGTGTCTTTTTGGTAGAAAAAAAAGAAAACAGCCCTCCCAGGGCGTAGCGTAGCGGTATAATCGATCGTAAAAAGGGTATCTAGGGTGATTCGTTACGTCATTCAAAATTCAAAGTACGACGTTAATGCGGGAAATTTTTTAGATTTTCTTTTTGCTTACGAAAAATGTTTTTTCTACTGAGGGTTTGAAAAAACGAAGAAATGGACTAGAATATACGTTGCATGGTTGAAGTCTGGGGTGATGCATGACCCCAGATACCTATCAGAAGACGAGTCAGCCATTAGTTACCCAGTGTAGGGTTAGAAAAAATGGCGGGGGATTATTTTTGCACGGGCGTTCGGTTTGTTGTCCGACTCAAGGGTTGCAATTTCCCAACCAGAAGTTAAGGATCGTCCGTGGTCTACTTTTCAGGGGTAACTGGCTCGGTTTAGGATCATCGTACGGTATTATCGAAGTTCATAATCTTCTCCGGGAGACCTGTAACAAACCTGTGCCACTGAGGAAAATCTGTTTGGCAAAGTTTGCGAGTCTCGAAGATTTCGAGACGAAGCTCAAACGTATCGATGAAGCAAACGATGATTTGCAGTTTGAGATAATCAACTCAAATATACTTACCTGACCGTTATCGTGCTGTCAGCAGACCCTCGTATCATCAGTGGCTGACGTACCTGCTGACAAATATATCATCGAAACGGCGCTTGAGAACGTATCCTGTATCTATATCGTATGAAATATTATTTCGTAATACGACATGCGCAATTTTTTTTCAATACATGAAAAAATTGCTAATGAACGCACTCCGCCCTTAATTTAGAAATCGCTGATTGTCTTGTAAAATTCATTTTCGAAATTCGCCAATTGCTCCAAATTATGCTGCTAATTTTTTTAATTAAAAGCGAATTAATTGTAGGGGCGTGTAGGAAATTTCATTTTTTTCACAAAAATTGTAACGAGAGTACAAACGATGCAACCCCGGCAGGGGGTAGATGCCGTGAACCGGGTTTACCGGCGGAATGGTGGCGGAAACAAGGGAGATGGAGAAATTAGCGAGGTCATAAACGTTCGAGCGTTACGACAGTCAATGTCACGTGGCGAAGGGCGTTTAGTTTCTTATTGGATAATAGCAAGTAGGAGACATGTGCACGCCAGACGACGACGACGACGACGACGACGACGAGCGAGTCGCTCTCTCTTTTCCCCGTCCGACTTAAGGCGGTCGCGTTATGCCGAGGATCCGCCAAAGAGAAAAAACGAAATGATCCCTCGATTATATAATGAACCACGTCGAAATGAAGTTCGAATATAGTGAAAGCATTTTTTATTCTTTTGCTGAATCGCGTTAACCATCAACGGTCACTCGGGGTCTGGAGGACCCTACGACTTTTCTGCGTTTGGATTTGTGTTTATTTTGCAAAAATAATAAAAATTATTTGAGTTGTTTTCGTAATCGACCCAGGTATTTTTTTTTCTCTAAAAAACGTCATTTGGACGGTCAATTTTTATTATTTTGTGAATGGGCGCTATCGCGACGATGTTTATCATGAATTATAGTATCATGACAGTACATATCTAAAATATTTAGAAAAAATTAATCACATTTGAAAAAAGTTATTAATACTTCCGTGAAAAATATAGCTTTCCTATTTTTGTCAAATTTTCTTTTTCAATCATGTTCAAATTATAATTTTCCGAAAGAACCCAATTGCTTCCAATTCTCAAGGACTCAAAGGACACACTGTTCCTCCCAAAATTTAAAAATAAGGAAAACTCAAATTCACACTACAAATTGGAGCGCCTGGGGTTCTCAAGGACCCCCTATGCCCGTCCAAAAAATTTTACCGAAGTGCGGCCGTTGCCGATTATTTATTTTCAGAACAATCATTGGAATTCGATAAATTAAATATTATTCCATAAAAATAAATCAAAGAAAATTATTTTTACGTGAACTACGCGGCGCGAGATCGTCAGTCTCGCGCCGGGAAATGAACGTCAGGACCACCCTCTGAGACTAAATTGTGGATTGTTGCCGGCGTTGCACTGTAACAATATACAACGTACGACTGGTGCATCGAGCTTTCACACGACGGAAGCAACGAAGAAAGCACGGGGGTTCGAAAGCTCGTCAGTCGAGCGTGGAAAAAGCGCGGCGAGGGAACGAAGAGGGAGGAAGGGAGTGAAGGGAGAGTCGATGTTTGTTTGATTTCAATCCCGAGCACCGCCCGAGTCTCTCTCGAGTTTCTTATTTCGTTTTCACAACCGCGGTTCGGTGTATTCCTGACGCGCGTCGCGGTCGCATATCCGACGTCTCCGGGTCTCGTTGAAACGAGAGAAGGAGAATATGGGAAAACCGAGAAAGGGAGAAACGGTTCGGCGCTGCGATACAATTTCGTCCCCAGCATCATTCTTGTGCAGATCTAAAGAGACTTTATCTTGCATCAGCTTGTAGAAAGAGTTGGGTTGGAAGGATAAAAATTTGGTCTAACATTTTTGTTATTTTTTTGCAATCGATTGAAGTCGAGGCGCAATTAAAATTCCAAAGTAATTCATATAAGAACCATTTGAATATATATTTGTATATGTGGATATATGGACCGCTGGCTGCTGCCATAATTTTTTTAAGGACCACCCTCATCGCGACGCATAATCCGTTATTTAACGCCAGAACAAAGTCTGGTTATTCGCGCGAGATAAAAAACACTTCGTCCTATTTCTGCTGCTAAAAATGAGAACAATTTTTTTGTAGGATAATTTGGTGAAAGTATCATCGTGGAAAAGGTTGAAATGTGAGCAATGGACCATGCAGTTTTGATAAGAGGAAGCGAGACGATTCTTGAGCCGGAGAGTGATGGGCATTCGATCAATAAAAATATATTTAAAATATTTTTCTTGGGAAATTATCATGGATTATAAGCACTATTAATTCAATCAATGATTCGTCTTAATCATTTATTATTATCACAGAAACCTGCAAATTTTAATTGCCGCAATATAATTAATCATACTTATTTTTGAAAAAAATAGAATTTTAACTACATTTTCGTAGGCAAACGAGAAAAAAAGAAAAAATAAAACTTGGCGAAGGTCGTAAACGAGAAGCCGGCGCTGTCCAACGATTATGACGAATCCGCCGCTGTGTGCTGGTACGCAGCAAGTACGCCACCAGCAAAACTGACAATAAACTACCCCGGGTCATCAACGACGGGTGGTTATTATTGGTCACTACGGTACGGAAAAGGAGTCTCGAGATTACCGAGTATACCGAGATTGCGGGTACCGTCGAGCCCGGAGGTTCGAGAGACGGCAAAGACCGCGCGGTATATTACGGACGACAATCTGGAAATACCCAGCGTGGAAATTCCGAAATCGATTGGAGTGCCGATCGACGGGTACCGAGAAAGCAATTTATATACCTGTATCGCGATATGTACTACATTTTTACATTCGATCGATAATGAAATAAAATAATAATATGAAATAATTATCTCATAGAATTGTGTATATAATATTATTATTTATATATTGTATAATTATATATTATAATGTGAAATTATAGATAGATGTATACTATATTTTTACATTATTATTCACATATTATTATTTGTATAATATATTTTTTTTCATTTCTTTCATTTATTTCATATTATTTTTTATATATTCCATTACTTTATTATTATTATTTGTCACTCAATAATGACATAGTCTGTCGCACAAACGATAAGCCGGATGAAAAAGATTTGTGTTCGATATATCGGATTAAATGATTATGATCGAAGTCGAGATTTTTCAACTTCGAAGAGATTTTCGGCCGGTGCATGCAAAGCTGCTTCTACGATGCACGGTGCGACACGAACGAACCAAGTATCCGAGCAAAGTGTGGTGGAGCTAGTGGGTAACGTTTTCGCGGGGAAAATACGTCGCCCGCATGTCTCGTAGCCGTCGGATTTCCCGGCCAATAAAGTCCCCGTAATCCGTGAGCTCTCGTCACCTTCCTCACTCGGACCGGTGCGTGCTTGAAATTTTTCAGCGGGTGGCCAGGTACGCGCACATCCTACCCCCGGAACAACCAACGAAAAATGCCACCTCGTGAGGTTTTTCCCAAATTATAAATTTAAAAATAATACAAGAACGACCCTCTCTCGGGATTGGAAACATCAAATTTTCGCAATTTTCGAAAGTCATTTCTGTCAATCGTTTACAACAAACTCATGGACAATAAATTAAAAAAAATAAGGAGTTAAAGAATAATAATGAGACAACAAATAAGGAAATAGCATTAATATTCACAGTGCGTGTTTTTTTTTTCTAAATCAATATTTAATATAATGAATGATTAAATGAATAAAGAAATTAAAATAATAATCCAATAAATGAATAATCACCATTAATTTTTTCACTGCGAAGTTTTTTCTGAATTGATATTGATTAAAATCCAATGAATAAATGATTCGATCGTACGAAAGCTGCGAACCGAATACCCGTTAGAACGACATAGCTTTTGGACCAACTCGAAGAACCCGAGAGAGTGCGACGAGATAACGAAAAATCTCGTAACCCTCCTGACAGCTCGAAAGACAAAAAAAGGCCAATAATCGGATACAACGCCATGCAACACGTGCGTGCACTTGATTATTCGTCGTGTCCCGTCGGAATGTCATTAAAGATGGACACGTACTCGGTGTACGACCGGTCTTCGAGGTCGTTCGTCCCACATGTTCGCCAAATTTTTCTCGACTTGTGTATTACAAATATTTGTCGCTCGTGCAAGGGACGAACGTCTGTTTCGAGGGTGCCCGACGGTGTGTCCCGCGCGCGGTGCACAGCATGTAGGACGGTGGATTGTGCGGTACCAGCACAGGGTGTACTAACCACCCGGTATACCGAAAGTACCAGCGGATCCGCTACACGTGTGTCCGGCAAGACCCGCGGGAATCTCGAGTAAGGTCAGGGTGCCGGCTTGGATTTTTAAGCACCAGGACAAACAGGTAGCATGTGGTAGCGAGTGCTATATATACCTTTGAACAACTTTTCTCGTGGGCCCGCGTGACAGGGCGGCTTTGTATATGCATATGCGGTCACGCATGATGGTCCAACCTTTACACTTACACCATACACGGGGTCAATTTGAACGTGCACTGACTTTGACCACAAACGTTGCGACCGGAATTGAAATTTTCGTTATTTTGGGGTGTAGAGAATGTCAAGGGGTTTTTTGAGTCATTAATAATTTGCAGCAATTGGGTGTTCAAAGAATTGGCATTTCAATCTAGGCTTGAAAAATGGCGAAAGTCAAAAACGGCGATAGTTGCAAAAAATATGGTATCGAGGAAGTTATTAATTTTTACAAAAAAATTAATCACTTTTACGACTTTGAATACTTTTCAAAAATATTTTCGTTCAATATACGAAGAATATATTTATTTCGAAATACCTATTAAAATAGAAACTTTGCTTTGAGATAAATAACAATGAAAAGTCGACTAAATTCCGAAAGAAAGTCGAGTTATTTTGATTATTTTTGCAAATTTCACACAAATTCAAACGCGAAAATGTTGTGGTGTCCTTCGGACCCCCAGTGACCGTTAAGGGGTTAATTTTTCCGTAAACTAGTCGATAATCGAGTTAATGGGTCGAGGTGCGAATAGTTCTTGTGTATACTTTGAGCTGAGTCTCTTTGAAAAACGGATTGTCGTCGGCAATGTTTCAGAGCGTCAGCGTGCATGTCCGTCGGAACGAAACCCGGATTGACGACAAACTCGTGACAGCGAACGGTTCGTATAATTCGGATTAGAGCATTGAAAAATATTTAGTTTCAAACAATGGACAGATTACAGTGTAAATGAATGGAGAACCAGTGCGAATCCGTCCGAGTCAGGTTTACCGGTCGTTCGGCCAAAGGCAACCGCGGTAGGATCTCTCCGATAAATCGTTTACCGACTGTATTTATCCAAACAACGTACAAATACAAAAGTTAAATTAATAAATAACTAGAGTCACGCATAATCCATAAATAATATATTTTATACAGATTTCCAATTTATGTATACATATAATTTAGATTAATATATAATTCAATTATTTCGTTTATTATTTAATCCTCAATTTATATATATTTGGATATATTTAAATTTTTCGTGATTATAATTTCTTGTTACTTTTATCAAATGTTTATATTTGAAAATGATAATTCTGTTTCAATAAAATTTATCGATAAATTATGTATTATTATATATAACACATTAAATTTAATTAAATTTATTGTAATATTATAAATTATCAGTATTATTTATATTGGTTATTATATTATGTACGTTTCTCACGGATAATAATGTTTTGACCGTAATTTCAACAGCAACATTGTAATTTCAAAGAGTTGAGAGCACGCGACCAACGTTTTGTGTACCGCACACAAAAGTCCGACCGAAGGATCGTAACAGGTTGTATTTTATTATAATGCTTGCGGCACAATGGATGTCGGTGGGCTCGAAAAGGCCGAGAGGACGACGAGAGGCGAATAGGCGTGCCTTGGCCATGATGAGCGTTTGCTCAACATCGTCGACGAGCATAATGAATCCACTTGACGGAATCTCCGGGGTAACCATTGTCCGAGCACTTGTTGCCATTCGACTGTCGTAAAAGCCATTTTGTCGTTGCTTCCACCTTCCAACCACGGCTAATCGACGGTGAAAATGGCATAGAATAAACGCCGCGCCTTCCGTTCGTATATCGTTATTTCCATTCACTGAAATACATTCTTTTCCCACCGCAAACAATATCGGAAAGTTAGGTATTTTTTCTCGGACAATTTTTTCTTCCAATCAATCATTTCGACAATTTGATCAAATTATTAAATTAATTTATTTTTGACAATTACTTATAAATGATAATAATAGAAATAATAATAATAACGAGCAACTTATAATAATCCACTATATATAACAGTGATAGAGTGATATCATTATTATTATTATTATTATTGTAGTATACTAAAATTATTATAATTAATTATTCATTAATAAACTAATACGTCCTATCATTATTATTATTATTAAATATTTAATTTTTTTCTAAATACCAATAATTCGAAGGCGCTGAAGGCAATGACTCGACCTGAGTTTGACTTCCAAAATCGACGTCCCGGTGTTTTTCGAGTAACACGTGTCGCCCAGCGAGCATTGAAAAGAAAAACCGGCACCGGCAGTCAGTACGAAGTACGAAAAAAAAACGACACAAGTGGCTACGCGAACACGGGCAATTTCGGCGGAACGCAAAAATTAACCACCTTCTACGTGGCCCATAAATGGACGAGCTTTTGGTCAGCGCGTACCTCGCACCCCACATGGTACCCGAAGATTGCGGGTCTCGACATCGTCGCAACTAAGACATGTGCGAGATAGAAAAGCGAGTGACGGGCCATCGACGAGCGAACGACACGTTTTCGCCCTTCTACCCCCGAAAAAGCTTCGACCGGCTAACCGTGGCACGCAGGTTTTATGAGATGCCCGCATCGTCTCACTCCGGCAACGTTCAGCCAAATTAACTTTCTTGATTGACGTCGAATATTGTTTTTCAAAAATCGTCGCTATGGGCATTTCACATTTGCAGGTTTTTTTCCCATCATTAACGCCAAAATCTCGATTATTCATTTTTTTTTGCAATAAAAGGGGTTAGAAAATTGTTTAGTGATAAAATCGACCTACTACAGCAAAAAAATAATGAAATCAATATAACACTTTCAATATCGACCAAAACCAAAAATTAGTTGCGATCGATTAATCATTGCAACGAAAAAAAAAGTTTCTCTAGGTACAGAATTAATCAAATACAGAGCAATAATCAAAACGATGATAAACAAAAAAATCCTAACAAATCTACAAAAAAAAAATCATAAAAAATGAAAAAAAATATCCAGCAATCGGCAATGCCCCAACTCCGAAAATGAAAAAAAAAAAGACAATAATAATACAAGAATTCTCACACCGTCGGAAAAATATCTGCGCACCACGTGTCGAGAGTCAACGGCTCGTTAAATGCAAATTCGAACGTGAGTGAAATCTCTCTCGGAGAAAAACACATGCGACTGTTTCGAGCGGTCGCCATGCCTAATAGCTTAATAGGTAGGTAGAGAGATAGACGAGAAGTGAGAAGAAGGAACAGAGAGAGAGAGACGGAAGGAGCGGGATCGCAGGTTTTGGTACGTGGGGCCACAGGAGTAACTGGCGAACACATGTAGCCAACCGGAGCCAATAAAGGCGATGGACGAACACGTTGTCGTAGGTCGACGCGACGGTTACAAGGTACGAGAAATAACGACTGGTCCCCGTACAAACGTGTAGTACCGGTACGTGCGGGGGTTTTTGCCGCGTGAACACCTATGGCCCCCATCCGTTCCGTCGGCGCGCGGGTTCGCCAGGAGCACCGGTACCCATGGCTACGCACCGTCGACGCGCATGGATATATATTTTTCCACGCCGTGTGTTCGACACATGGTGTACGTGCCTCTTCTTACTTGTTTCGGCAAACTTTGTGCGAGCTTTTGCCGCCGTCGGCGAGCTTTGCCTCGTCGTCGTAAAGCCAGCATTTGTAAACAACGAAATAACCGTCGTCGATATCGTCGCTATGCGCACGATGTATGTGTGTCGATGCACGGTATATCGACGATGACACGAGGTTTGGATGAGCGCGTTCGGGCGTTATCCATATGGTCAGGTACGGCCCGAATGGGGGATCTCTTTTGCGGCGGATCGAATATACGGTTCGTTCGAATGATATTACCGATTTTATTGTTTTTTGTGTACATTTTTGTGATGGCTGAAATTACGGACAACCGAAAGAAATTATTGAGAGAAATAATAATAGAATGATAAATAATAAATATAATTATGTAATTAAATCGTCGCACTTCGGTGGAATCGTTACGGAACCATGGAAAAAAATTCTATTTCTAATTTTTGATAAGGCTTAATATAATATAATAGACTAATATAATAAATAATAATAATTATTATTATTATCATATTACAGTACATTATATAATATTGATATTGAATTATATTATTCCATATAGAGGGAGGTTCGATTAAATTCGGAAACGTCTGAATAATTATAATATCGATTAATTGTTTATCCGCATTGAGTCGCGAAAATTGTACCGAGTCAATCAATGGTGAAGGAGGAGAGCCGAGAGAGGCGTGAAAACATCGGTTGAAATACAGGTTTTGGGCCCGCCCCGGTCGAAAATCTTGGGGCTTTCCCTGCATAAAGTACCAGCCGCGGTACAATCCCGCCACCAGCAAACAATCGGTGACGGAGCGTGCTCGGATTGTCCTCTCGACGTTCACGACCGTAGGCGCCGTTTTATTGATGGGGAAACTCGTAAATTCGCACGAAGGTACCTACTCGGAACAGCAAAGTCGGTAGGGATATTCTCGGCTTTTACCTAGGTGCTCACGACCTCTGCTGGTGGCATATTTATTCGCGGGTATCTCGTTCACGGTCTGAACCCATTCGCAACGAGATTTCATAAGGCATACCTTAATTCTTCCAATACTTTTTTTTATGGACGAAGGGAAAAAAGACAAATAACGTACCTACATTCGTTCGCGAAATTTTTTTCTGTCGAGTTGGCGTGTTTATGTGTATATGTGTTCATCAACGGTCGCAGGGGAAAATTTCTACCCCGAGCTCTGAAAGTTATGCTCCAAATTATTTTTGAAGCAATAGTAAAATCGGTTCTTCTTTTATATTCAATTCTCGATAATCGATAGAATTGGTTTCTTTAAAAATATTAGTTTCATAGCATAGTTGGAAAAACATTTGTAAAGAAATGTCGATGATGTGACTTCGAGAGAAAAATATTAATAACTTTTCAAAATTTGAATACTTTACCGGAATATTTTAGCTGTATACTATCGAGATATTACAAAATATTGTGCGGTTCTCCAAGCGCCGAGTAACCCTTAAGGGGTATGTTTCTCGAGGAATGTTCATTCGACGATTTGTCCAAACCCAATTATAAATTTCCGCAATCTTCGTATAATTGATATCTCACTTCTGGCGTGCATTTACACTTCGCCCCCCCCCCTCCTGCCTTCGTCTTTAATTTCCCGGTTCTGGTGGTCGCGTGTGTTTCATCGCCAAGTGTACCGCGAGATAAGTCAGAGACACATGCTTGCGCCTGCTCGCGCCTTCGAGCCACGCACCGTTTCACGATATTAACGCGGATTAAATTATGCGTGCTACACGGTCTCGTGCAATCGCGCTTGAAAATGCACTTGCACTGCATTACGGGACTTCACGAGCCCACGTGCCTCGCGGCGTCGTAACGTCTGTCACGAACACGATGAATGAGAATGACTCCCTGCATCGATTATTTATCAAACCCGAATTTTCGACGAAAAATAAATAAATAAATAAATTCGTACGTCGAAAAAAATTAACGAGGAAGCTTTTTTTTCAATAATAATTTTTGTTGACACGATTGAAGACTAGGTGAGATGAAAGTCGGTGCGTATTGGTGCCCGCATTGGTTATAAAATTTATTGGTGACAGTAAAGGGCGTTGAGGCGCGCGTTTTATGTCTGTTTTAGTTGCCACCAGCTTCGTCACTCGAACAGTTTTTTTGGGTTTAGTATTTTTTAAATAGGGTGTTTTACTTTACATTCTTAAAAAAAATATTTTGTTTAATTTTGACGTTAATTTATCGAATTGGTATTTTAATAATTGCATCATCTTCGTTGACAAAGCTTTGAGAATTTCCAATTTCAATTTGTCCGTCAGTATCTCCGGGGCGCATGTGTCAAATGGTCATGAAATATTTATTTTCGTTTGTAACTATTCTGCATGGAGGCATGGAAGACGGATTGGTTTTTTTTCTTCATTCCTCGATCCGTTAACGCGATTTTCGATAAATTTAATCTATAATAATCCAAGAATCTGTGGATATATCTGCAGCGGAGTTCTGGCTAACATCCAATATGAGAAACATTCAATGAAGGAAGCGATAAATAATAAGTCCAGACGTGATTTTCTCGATCCACGTCGGCCGAATAATCATTCACGGCGAACTATGTCGCTGCGCTACTTTTTTACTTGACAGCGATCGTTATTGTTCTCAAAAATATCATTTATGAATCGATAGTTGGAAAGACGATGCTTGAAATTTTAAAATGAACGAAAAATATGTCGCGAAAAATCCGAGATAACGAAAAACCAAGTAAATAAATAAATAAACAAAAAATAAATGAGCAGATAATTATGTAGCGAGATAAATAAGAAATAACGAGAGAATAAAATAAAATTAGGTACATCAATAATTGAATGAAGGATAGAAAAATAATCAAAGAATAAAAAATAGATAAATACATCAATCTGATCGATAGCTAAATAGTTGATCCTCGAATAGGAAATTAAACTTCAAATAAAAATTCGAGGGAGTGAAGAACAAATATTTATCATTGTCCGAAAGAGCTACAGGACGTCTTCCGTCACAACAAACACGAGTACGCAATCTTAGGACGTCGTTTGTCACAGCGACGAAAGCTTTTCCAGTTTTCATCTCATTCCGAAATGTTGATCAACTCGCTGTGCGATTTGGAATGGCAAAACCGTCGGCTTTAACGTGTGAACGACCGTTGAGCTTAACCGAATGAAACCAAAACGAATATTGATAGCGTTTACCAAAGCTTCGCACTTTATATTGCATAGTTTGCCCATACCAAAGTATTTTTGCGACAACTTGGGAGGATAAAAAGTCAAACTCTCTGGAAACTCTTGGACGAAAAAAATTCTCGACGAGCCAGTCCGCGAAATTGCCTATTTTTGGTTCCAGAGAGACGATAACTCATCGTTGAAACGTGTCCTCCTCGGTAGCGGAACTTGGTATTTTCTAATTTAATTCTCTTTGTTTATGGGAAAGCTTTTCAAACACAATAGAGGCACATTTAAATTGAATTCCATCAGAAATTTACTGTAAATATTCGAAGAACGATTTATAGTCGTACCGAAATTAGTAAATACTTTTTACGAACTTGCAAAAAGTTCAAAAAGTTCCAGACATAAAAATACGATAACGAAGTACTCCTAAAAGAATTGCGATTCGGTAATAAATCATAATTGGAAGTTTTCGATGAACAAAAAAAATTGTTTCGGGTATTCGCACCTTGTCTACAAATTTACAGCATCCCGCAGCACTCGAGAGAAGAAGAGATTTCGCGACGAGAGAAGCTCGAGCCCAACGATATAAATATTCAAAATGGGGTCCCAGAGCTTTCTCCCAGTCCCCCCTTCGTCTTCTTCTCCCTCTCTCTCTCTTCTCTCTCCTGCTCTTTCTCTCGCTGCCTCGCACTTCGTCTTCGTCTTCGGCCCTATAGCGAATTTCAAAGTTGGCGAGAAGACGGTCTCGTCCGGTGTCCCGTCTTCCCTCCTCCTTCGAGCCGATCGCGTGTACACGGTCTCGCCCAATGCGCCAAGCACATCCCGTAGCCAACATCGTGGGGGCGACGAACGTGTCCGTCGAACGAATTCTCCCGTCCTCGTCGCTCTTTCGCCGAATCTTCGAATTTTCCATCTTCCGTCTCGGTCGCCGCCACCGTCTCCGGCTACGGTGGCGTGGGTGGGGACGACCGACGGAATGGATTCAAAAGAAAATGCCGGGGTGGGGCCAAAGCCGGTCGAAGGAGTGGCACGAAGACCGTCAAGGGGATGAGAGAGGGAAACGACTGACATCCACGAGATTCGAAGCCTCGAACGTCAGACAACTCGTACCTCTCGGACGAGCAACACAACTGAAACAAATTTTTCTTTTCGTCTTTCAGACGCGTCTCAATTATTCATTTTATTCTAACTTTTGTTTCACGTTCAATCGCCGTCGTTGCACCGAGAACTATTTCGCGAATGTCGAGTTAAAGTTACCAGTGAACAGTGACTCGAGGTGGACGAACAAAAAATAATCGTCGATCACGCATAATTCCGTTTAATCGGAATTATTTTTTTCAAAATAATCGACGTAAACGTTCGATCGATCGTACGTTGAATAAAAATTCGTTTCGAAAATGATGCAAGCGCAACAACCGGTGGCTCTTCAAGCCCAAAGAGTCCAAAATCTTTATCTACTGGGTGACAGTTCGGGCATACCCCACAGTGCCGGAAGTTCAGCGAGCAATTCGCCGGATCATTACGCACGATTTTCACCCCCGACCCACCTGATGGATCTCAGCAGTCCGACGGAGCATCGTTTGCCGGGTTTTCTGCCCCATCCTCATCACAATCATCATCATCATCATCACAATCAGATCGTTTATCAGCCCTCGTCGAGTTTTCTCGTCTACGATCCCGTGGACGACAAGAGATATCAGCAACAACCGCTCCAGCATCATCAACAGCACCAACAACAACCGCAACAAACCCCGCAACCGCAGCAGCAACAACATCACAACAACAATCACAATATCGATCATCAAGGAAAAATTTCGTACGAACGTGATTTGCAAACGGTGGATTACGACAGAAGATTGAACGACAATTCACCCGGATTTTTGTCCGATCACAGTCACAGCCGGGATCACGAACAAAGTATTTATTTGACGCCATCGCCGCAGATGTATTCGTCGTCTGGTGAAGAAATGACCAACGCTCGGGTTCCCGATATTTATCATCCTAACAACGATCAGGTAATCGAGTACAAACAAGAAATTAATTTCAACAAAACTTCGTCATTGACGGACGATTACGAATCACCGAAAAGAATAATCGATATCGGTTCGATAATCGATTCAACGTCGTCGAACAAATTTGACGAACGTCCGAACGATTCCATGAGTCCGGGAATAACGACGAGCATCGGCAAGAGAAAACGCAAATCATCGTCGAGTTGCAACGATTCCGAGGGTGAGAGCAACGCTAGTTCTTCGGGTTCGAAAACGAAGATACGACGAAAGAGCGGAGCTACTTACGAGGAAATACAGAATCAACGAGTAATGGCGAATGTCAGGGAGAGACAGAGAACTCAAAGTTTGAACGAAGCTTTTTCGTCGTTGAGAAAAATCATTCCAACCATGCCCAGCGATAAATTGAGCAAGATACAGACATTGAAATTGGCGTCTAGGTACATTGAGTTCCTTTTTGCCGTTCTGCACTGCAACGTTGAGAATACCGACGGCAACGACGATAGCGGTAAGTGTTGTTTGAATTGTTATTTTTGTACGATCTTTTGCAGCCAACCGGTCTTGGGGTTCTTTTTTCGATATGATCCTGCTTGGGTGTGCCGATCCATTTCAGGAACTTCGGAAAAAATATTTTTTGTCGATTTTGTTGATTTCAAGTAGTTGTAGCGAAATAAATTTTCAATAATTCACTTTTTTTTTAATTTGAAGATAAATGAAAGTTCCTAAGAAGTACTTCGGAATTCCGTCAAATTTTTCGAATGTTTTTTATACGAAAACAAAAAAAATATCGATAGAACTTTTTGGGTTCGATATATGAACGTTTTTCCGAACAAACAAGGAGTCAATAATTATTCATTGCTCGGAAATAATTAACGGCCTGATGAAAAATTAGAAATTAAAAAAAAATTCTCAAACGAGACAAGCCGAGCTTATTATTTATCATGCGAGTCTCAACGAGCTGCAGTAGGGTTGACACTCCAGAGGGTCCGAAGAAAAAAAATGAGGGGAAAAAAATTCGAAAAAAAAAAAAACACGGGGACCTTCTCGAGAATCGAACGACTAACGTCCGTCGTTATGCGTGTCTCGGATATGCTTTGGCTCCCGATCCCTCGGCTGTTTACACGACTTGATGTACGGCAGCCTCTTTATGTTTACTCTACACATAGCCAGTGTAATTAAAAAGAGACCCCCGGCTCGCGAGTCATCGTCGCCACGAAACTCGGTTGTTCAGCCGCGCCTCATCTTTTCGCGCGAAAAATATTATACCACGAACTATCTAAGCCCGTAGCCTCGCGAAATATTCGGACGATCAATCAATCCGTGATTAGAGTACCGACAGAACTGGCGCGAATTTTATCCAGTCTATTATTCTTATAATTATTACTATTATTATCATTGTGTACCATAATAATGATAATAATAATAATAATAATAATAATAATAATAATAATAATAATCATAACAATAATAATATAATTAAACTATATTGATAATAATATAATATAATATAATATTATAATAATAATAATAATAATAATTACTATTATAATAATTATTATTATTATAATTAATATAATAATAATAATAATAATAACAATAATTAATATAATAATAATAATAATAATAACAATAATTAATATTATTATTAATATTATTATTATTTATACATCCCCAATATTGTTTGCATAACCGAATTAATAATAATCAAGATATTTGTAGTTATACTTATAATATATAATATTATAATTATAATGATTATTATTATTATTATTATTTTGGTTAGTCAAACAACGTTGGGGATGAATTCCCGTCGATTCTTCGTGATAAACTCGATAAAATTGTAGCACGTCTCGTCTGGCGCGTCGAAGCTCAAATGCATTTGTAGGCGCACCGAAATCATTAAATCATCCCTCCGCCCCACTCCCCGGAGTAACTCAAGTCCTCCCGAGCTGACGTGGTACAAGCAACGGAACGGGCGCCAAAACTCCGACCGGACGATTTAACATCGTAACTCCACGTGACTAACGATACCGAGACGCTAAGTACCCGAAGACGGTTATGATTGGCCAGTGAGCAAAAGTTTTATACGCGTTTGCGAGAAGCGAAGTCGTCTCGATTTTCGACGATGGAAATAGAGCGTAGTCTTGTTTCTCGTCGCTTCGTTCCTTTTTCTCAAATTACTCGCTTCCAACCCTCCACCCCAACCCCTCGACCGGTGGATTAATTGTTGTAATTTATACTGAGATTGAAAATTAATGATTGGTCTTTTTCGTTTGTTTTTTTAGGCGAAAGAAGAGGCGCCCTGCTCGCGGCAAGAGAGATGGCATCGTCGTCGTGCAGTTTTTTGACTCACGAAAAATTGTCGTACGCGTTCAGCGTTTGGAGAATGGAAGGAGACTGGAATTCGACTCTATAAGAAAAAAAAGAAGAAAAAACACAACAAAGAAAAATTGCATCGTGATTTCTCAAGCTATTACGTTCAAAAGAATTTTTTGAAGAGATCTGAACAACGTCAGGTGAATTTTGAAAAAAATAATTTTTTTCTCGTGATTTTCAACGATAAAATGCTAATTTCTTATTTTCGCTGGATCGAAAATACACGAAATGGCTGGAAAAAATCATCACCCGCGATATTATCATTATATATTTTTTTTTTTTGCACATCAAAGTTTGTGTTTTGATATGGCGCGTTGACCGGAAATGGGGTATGAGCCGTCGAAGAGCGGTGCGGCGAAACGGTTGGTAGTTTCGAGGAGTTCTTGTTACCGTGACAATGGAAAAACGCCCCGTTGCGGCTACTCGGGAATTCCCTCGGGAAGGAAAGAGGAAGTCTCGCAAGCTCGAAACGAATGAAACAGTTCGTAGACCGACCATTATTGCCGGATTTTCCGGTACCCGTCGCGGGGTTTCTCCCTGACGGAACCCCCGGTCACGACTTTGGGACACTCGAAGTGCGGTTACGTATACGATTTTGGTAAACTGCGACTAATTTACGAGACCTCTCGGACGAACTCTCGAAACTTACATTGTCCCCTTAAGATTTATCATGAGAATCGTAAACGTTAGGAAACGACGTCGAGTGTCCGGTCGTGCCACGAGTTCGAAGAGCTTCGTTTCGAGCAAACATAATGTATCATAATCTCGGTATTGCTGGCTGGAGGAGACTTTAGAAAAAATACAACAAAAAACAATGTTTGGAGCATTTTGGTGTCGAAAGTATTGTGGGGGTATTTATTCGATGAAAATGTAGTTCGATTTTTTGAAGGATTTAATGGTTATGGTTATAGAATTCCTTGCGAGACAATAATTTTTCTGAATTATTTATAACTGTTACAGAAATGTGAAAATGTTCAAGTATCAAATAATAATTAATCATGATTATTCAATATTATTATCCATTTAAAAACAACAATTTCTCGAAATAATTGATAATAACAAAAACCCCGAAAATTCTTAATCGTCGCATTAATGGCAGCAATAAAAAAATTTATTTTCGACTATAATTTCATCGAACAAATGGTCCATAATCGGCCCGGGGGGATTGCACGGGTGTTTCCCGTCGGAATCTCGAACTCGTCCGGCAAAATATTATTTTTTTAGTCCCGCGCGCGGTCAACGACGTTCTCGCAGAAGCTTTTCATCTATAAAGCCCATAATACGTTCGAGGACCGGCGGCGCAGCCCTCCGCGTCGTAATAGTTTACGCAAGACGGTGTATATAAGACGTCCGGTTGGTCCATACCGTGTGAAAAATTTGTAACCCTCGAAGCCGCAAACACGCGAGACGGGTAAACCGATACGAGCGTCTTCGTACGAGCGGAACCGAGACGGAAACATTGAAAAAGTTAGTTATTTTAAAGCAGCCAAAGCAAACTTCTAGTCGAATGTGACTCGAGCCCGAACGTATCCCGTCGCGTCGCTTCAATGCCGCCGCTTCTTCTTTATATATCAACCGCCGCGTAACTTTATGAGAATATACCGGAGATGCGAAAAAAATTAAATTAAAAAGAAAAAAGGAATATTTAAAAAAATAGAACGAAGCTTCCACAGCGGATGTGACCGCAAAAGGGCGACGTTTTTTCGACCGTGGCCAGCAAAACTTTGCCTGCGAATTTTTGAGGGTCGCTTCTTGGCATTTTCGTCCTAGGAGAGTTTCATTATTGCCATAAATCAAATTATCGAGCAACAAAAAATAAATAAACGAACAAACGAACAAGATTAAAAAAATAGAAAAATAAAATTTCAAAGTCGTTTCGCCGGTCTTCAGCGGTCGAGGATGATACCATCTGTAAAATATTCATAATTACCGAGTATCTTCGTTAACGCCAACCGTGGCCCACTGCTGTTGAGCAGCAGTGAGACCGGGATCGTAAAAAGAGTCAAAAAAAAGTTGAAAAAAAAAAAAAAACAAGCCAAAGGAAGCAGCTCATGTAGCGAGACGATTTTTTTCTGTCTCCTCGACGAGACCCGCTACCATAAATCTCTTTGGATTCAATTAGAGAAGACTCGTTCGTAACGTTTGGCGCCGAGAAGGAATATACGCGTAGTCGCGAGAACGGTATACCGCGATCGAAGCTCCTCACCCTAAACACCCCTTTGGCCCTCAAAATCTTTTGGATATTATTTCGTTGTAGCTGGAACGAAAAAGAAAAAAAACGTAGCTCCATAGACTTCGCACAAGACGACTTTGTTCCGACTCTTCCGACGGCTGAAATCATTCGTCTCAGCTTCTTCTTTTCTAAATTATCATTGTCGCATTTGACAAGAAAATATTGTACGCTCGATACTCTCGTATGCGATTAACATATTTATTTTTAACAATGGACATAACGTATTTGTATATTATTGTATCTAAGACGTAGAGATTACGGAATTTTCTTCTCCGTTGTATTACGAGAGTGTCGAGCACACGAAACGATATTTTTATCTTGAATTTTAGATGTAAGCTAGTTTTAGGTAATCTAAGAACGGCTGGTACCCCAATGGGGCCCTGCCCATACAGCTTGAACCACCAAAGACCAGTTTTTTTTCGTTCTATTCTGATTTTAATTATCAAATTCAATTTTAATATTTAATTTTTATTTTAATTAATTAATTTTTTTTTTTTTGTAAATAAAGTTGATAATATTTTGTAAATATTTTGAGATGTACAGTGACTGGACCCGTGTCGCAGATAGAGCGCGCGTCCGTGCGGGGCCGGATAATGCAATAATTTATTTATTAAGACACAGCGTTCGCATTTGAAACGAATCGATATATCGTGTAAATATAAAAATATACGACGCACGGAGAAAGCGAGAGGTATCGCGCGAGATTACTCGGCCATCTTGTAAATACGATATTTAACCGCGCGATTTTAGATTCTAAGTATACGTGCGAAAACGGTGACCGCGAACCGTGGGTTTGAACGAATATTAGTTTTTTTTCTCCATTCCTTGAACAGTCGTGCACGCGATTCGGCATTATTTTTGCGTGTACGCTGTCGCCGTGGCTCGCTGCTTTTTATTTTAGTCCAATAACCGTATGTGTACCATTCTATATATTGTACAGTATTTTTATATAATGACGAATATTATTGTAATAAAATATCGATTATGAAAAATTACCAAATGCATTCTCTTTTCTAGCTTCGAACCCAACCACACAATATACGTATTATATATTAATATATTATGTTATTATTAATCTATATATATAATTATTATGTATTTATTATTTAAATTAATTTCGATACTTTTTCGAATTATAATTTACATTCTTCTAGTATATTTGATTAATTATTGAATATTAATATATAAATTGCTGTATAGCAAGAATATTCAAATTAATATACAACAATTATATTACCAATAATAATAATAAAATTATACTATATTAAAATGTTAAATATATAAATGAATACGGGAAAAATGAATATTAAGAAAAAAGGAATTCCACTTTTGTTCGGGCGGAAGATTGATTATTCGTAAGTAGAACCGAAAAATTGTAGCGCATCGTGCGGTCGGGCATGCTCGACAGATCACTGTCATCCCGTCAATTCGACGAACTCTCGGCGTACACTCGGATGCCATTGCGCAGTGTCGGAATAACAAAGACCCTCGCACAATTCGAGCAACGAAATAAGAGCCTCGCACGTTTTGCTCGCAACGTTTCGAAATCAATCTTTCCAAAGCTTCATTCAAGTGGCTCGCGATCCGACCGATGCCGTCAGCTTCCCGTTCGTCGGGGAAAAATCTCGGCGAGAGATCGATAAACATTTTCGAAGACGTAACGTCAATCTTATTCGTCCTCGGGCTCGTAATCACACGGAATTGTTCATTCATGAATAATCTTTTGTTCAATTTTCTTTTTTAGTTTCCTTTACTTATATAAAATCACGAAAATAAAATAAATAAAAATAAATTTGATCTACTTAAATAATCCGTCAAACTTGGAAAGAAATTGAGAATAAAATTGAGAAACGTAATTATTGTGTGATAATCGAAAGGTAATATTGATGTAACGAGAGACGATGGAATCGCAACAGTAACCGCCCATTGACGGAGTCCGTCTCGCATTGGTTCGAGCCGATGTCAACGACGAAATGTTCGAGCCAATCCAAGAGACGAGGGTTTGTTGGCTATATAAGCCTATTACCAACGATCCATGGACCGCACAGGCGCGGAACTGTCTTCCAGGCGGCATCTGCTCCATCTCCGTGCATGGACTATCCGCCTCTGCGCTGCAGAAGCGATATCTTCCTTCTCGTCGCGAACCAACCACTTCCCATACTCCTTCGCGATTATTATCATTACGTCAAACGCGTAATACCTTCTTCACATACGTACGAAATGCTACTGAATTTTGATTGATCGAACTGTTTAAGCAACCTTCATTTCTGTTATTTCGTCAGGATAAAAATGAACATATTAATTTATTATACTGTAATATGCTCATAATATAATATGATAATCGATTATAATATTATTTTTTTATGGTGATGAATGTTTTGTTATTTTTATTTTTTTCGAATAGATAAAACTCAAATGTGGATCAAGAAAATTTATCTAAACGATAGTTTTGGTTGTGGTCGAATTTCATAACGAGATAAATTGGTGGAACTCGAAAAAATTGTCATACGCGAAGGAAACATTTTTGTACATGATCCAATAATAGCTCGTTACTCGAGATCGAAGAAACAATTTCGGTGGAGCTTGCGTTCGCGGAGTCGAATGGCATCGGCATGAGGACGAAAAGCTCTTTGTCGGGTACACGGCATCGGACGAATGGCGAGCTAGTGTGCTTCGGCACCGCTCGTACATCGCTCAAACCCGTCGTAATCGAGGGGTGGTAAATTGGCTGGACGGAATAATCGACACCAGACATGAACACGCGTACTCATTATATATATATACCGAGAGAAACGTCGACATTTCAGCTCGAGCAAATATATATATATAACTAACCAAAAATAATAATAATAATAATAATAATTATTATTATTATTGTAAAATTATATAATTAATATTATTATTTATTATATAATTAATATTATTATTATGTAATTATATAATAATAATAATTATTATTATTATTATTGTTATATTATTATTATTATTATTATTATTATTATTATTATTATTATTATTATTATTATTATTATTATTATTATTATTATTATTATTATTATTATTATTATTATTATTATTATATAATTATAGTCAGTTATGGTTGGTTATATATATAATGGCACGGTCTCGAATCTTCTGACGTTTCTCCTGGTCAATCGCGTTGTTCCTCGTTCTTATCCGAGTAGCGAAGTCCCACGTCAACGGAAACACACCCACCCCGGATCTCCGAAGCGAGTCGTGTAAATGGTTTTGGGTGGATATCCCGAATGCGCGAGAGACCCGCGAGGAAAGAGCACGTTACGTTTCACGATCGTAAAACCGGTACTCCAGAAAAGCAACGGTAGCCCAATGCTCTCTTCGGTTTATCTCGGTAAGAGACCCGTCTCGGTTCTGTGGTTTCAACCAGCAGCAACCTCAACGCTTTGCACTCACGTAAATCCGAGAAAACCAACTAAAACTAAACATAGACAGTCGACGCCGAACCACGAACCCCCTTCGGGGACTCGAGAATTCTCGCTCTCGTGCCGCATGGCGAAACGTTTTCTTCCACGTACGATATAAATCCCTTATACGGCTATTCGATGCTAAGCTTAAAAAAATGTGACGTCGTTTTTTTGGTTTTTTGTTTTTCGACTCGATACGAGCATTTTGGGCAAACAAAATCCCTAATAGCTTATTACGTTGGTACCCATCTGGATTCCATAATTTCATTAAAGAGTAATTCCATGGAGAATATATACGTACGGAGACCGAACTGCCATGGACGCACACTACTGAGCGTGAGTAGATTTTTGGAAGCCCACGAAAACAAAAGACTGGCGAACCTGGAGACAGATCAGATTATTTGGTCGGGAAAAATATTTCGGAAGAACAACATTGGATTGTAATGAAAATATTGCTAAAGTTGAGATGTAGATAGTTAACACCTTGATTGTTATAGTTTCTCACTTGCCTGAAGTTACTTCTTCTTCCACCCTTCTTCTCTTCATGCATCTTCGCCATTTTCTACCAGCGCAGGCCCCGTAACAGGATTCTAACTCTCTCGATATCGTTCACCTTCTTTCTCACGCCTGAGTCGCGGCTGAATCACCAACGATCCCAGGCGAACAAAATCCCCAATAGCTCATTACGTTGGCCCATCCGGATCCCATAATTTCAATCAAAGTTAATCCTTTCATTGCATTTGTCGAGACTTCGCAGCGAGAAAGATGGATAAAAATGATAGAAGAAAAACAGTGGATTATGACGAGAATAGTAAGCACGAAGGGATTGAAGAAAGAGTCGGGATCTAGGTGGTTAACATCTGGTTTGTTACATTTTCTCACTTGACTAAAGCTACTTCTTCCTCCATCCTTCTTCTTTTTATTTATCTTCGACATTTTGTACCAGCATCCTAGAACTCTCTCGCTCTCTCGCTGTCTCATTCTTTCTCTCTCGCAGCCGAGTCGCGGCTAAATCATCAACAATTTCTGTCACTCGCTCTGTTTTCTCTGGGATGATGCATCGTTCGTCGTTAGTGCTCGAGATCGCCGCGCGAGGCGCTCGACTCGCGTCATATTTACAACCGATCCGATGCGCCCCGCGCTACTTATCTCAACATCTCCATCTTTCTCGCGGCGTATATAACCGACTCGCGAGCGCTTGGATTGGCTTGGATCTCCGTGGGATCGCAAACGACGGAACTACGTGACCGTTTTATGCTCGGCACTAAACCTCACTGAGTTATTAACGCTCGCCCGACGGTGTTGCACGGCGCCGAAGTTTCGTAGCTCGGACTCGTACTTCGTACGCGAACGTTGTCTACAGACAAATGATTATCAACCCTTTGGGCGCCACCATTTTCCAGTTTTCCGTTGATAACATATGGGGTCCTATGTGACCTCAGATTGCGATCTTTGATCGAATATTCTTTTCAAATATGAAGAATGATTAAATTTATTCGTCGATTATCGTTGATAATAATTATCAACCCTCTAGACACCACCATTTTCTAGTTTCCCTCTAGAGAAAAATTCTGAGAATGTGCAAAAAAGTCTGACTGGAGATCACCATTTTTCTAATTCCTTGGGGTCACTCCGAACCCCGGTGGTGAACGGAGGGTTATTAATATTATATCCAATCCGGCACAAAATTTCGTATTATATTTATTTTTTCCGAAATTCAAATTTACGACAATATTGTACGCTGTTGGAGAGTCTAAGATTGTTTGGAGCCGGAAAGCCGGAGGTCGGTCGTGGCAGCCTCATTAAAACCGGTAATGAGGTCGTCCCGACGCGGACGAGGATCACTTAATTATACCAGCGTGCTGCCGTCGCACCATCGTACCAGCCCTTCGGCGTAACGCCGCTGTGTCGTACAGGGTTGACTGCAACGAAGCGGTTCAACGAATATGGTGGGCGGTAATAGGGAAAGGGGGAGGCGGACGCCGTCTTGCGGGCCACGGAAATTCGAAGGGCGTAAAATCAGTTGACGAACCATTTTTTCATTTCTTTTTTTCAACCGACAAAATTCGGGATGCAAGTATTTTTTTTTTTTTTTTTTAGAACTCCGTGTGGTCAAATCTAACTCGAACCGATGAAACAACAAGAGTCCGATGTACGTCTGTGGATTTTGTATGCCGGTATGGGATATCGTCGCGCTGCTCGTAAATCGCATCTAATACCGGCAAACACATCCTGTGGCAATGATTCGATGTTACACGTGCTTCTTATTTGGCCAGGATTTCACCCGAAACGATTTTCTGGAACACGTCGAGCTGCCGTCGGAGTCCTGGCGCCTGGTGTAAGATGGTTTGCGCGATGATTTACGGAACGTGGGCGTGCTCTTCGTGTCCGAAGGGACGCGCGGGCGGTCACCGAACGTGATCCGGTAAACCAATTTTTACCGGCAAGAACGCCGAACGATTCCTCGAGACTTTGTTTCGGGGGTCGGATTCCCGTCGAAGCGAGAAAAATCTTCCTGTGAGAACTTCCTTGTTGTTTCGCGGTCGAATTAATTGCTGTTTGCTTCTTTAGCGGGATGTTTGCGTGGATTAGGTGAGAAAACGAGGGGGAAAAAAGTCTTTCCGAGCGATTACGAGCGTGAAGACTGTCCGAATGACGTCGCAGGCGGCGTCATGTGTTCCCGACGATCTCCCAAAAAATAATAAAGCTTGCATCCGCATTGACATTTGTAACGGGGAGACTGCCGAAGACGGTCACGAAAAGTTCGTTGCCACATAATTTTTATTTTTATTTTTTTTCATCGGGCTAACGAAATAATGAAATACTGCGGGTACGTTGGTATACGGTCGCCTTGGAATAAGTTTAACTTGATAGAAGTTCTCCTGTTGGGGAGCGGACATTTTTATTCGGAGTTGCATCGTAATTGACTCTCCCGTGCCTCGTCCAACGCAAAAAGCGCCACACTATAAGCTTTCCACCACATTCACAACAACAACTCCACAATAATAAACAAATTCACGAGCATTTTTCAAGAAAATCTTTTATTTCGGTCGAATCAAAAGCGAGACAACAATAAAAATTTCCCATTGAGACAATAAAACATCTGCAACACAAAAAAAATCAGGATATAGAAATTTTTCTCGATGACCAATGAAACCTCCGACAACTTAAAAAAAAAAAAAAAAAAAAAAAAAAAAAAAAATCACGTATCATTTCATCGTCTCGCTAAAAATATTTTTCTCCCGCGAATCGATAAGGGAGCCAAGTTCAAAGCGGAAGTACGCGGTTGCGATCGCAAAACGTCTCGAAGAAATTGTCGATCTCGCAAATTTTCGTTTCGTACGAGATAAAAAAAGAAAAAAAAAAAATACAAGGACGCGATATAATTACCATACACGAATGTAAATAACACGTCGCATCGTCGAGCGGGTATTCTACGTAGAGGAAACTCTCGCATGCTCTCGCAGGACGCGTCCTTCTCCGCGAGCGCACTCGGACAGACCTCGCCATTCAACGAAATTTCGCAACGGTTTGGTACATCGGGTCGCCCGAAGGCCAAACGCGTCGCGTAAGCGGCGAGTGCGTAAAACGAGCGAAGCGAGTGGGGTTTCTTAACCGTGGTTTCCGATTATCCGCCCAAGAAGTCCCGAGAATGGTATAATCGTCGTTGTCTCCGTCGTTCCGCGCGTTTCGACGAAACCACGAAGTTTCGAAAAGTCTCGATAAACTAACGGATAAATAACACATTCGACGCTATGTACAAATAATCGTTCGTCGCTAATGGACCATGCCGATGTTCCAATCGGCGTCGAACATAAAAATTTAAAATCGCAAAGATTGCATTTCGAACATCATCGAAATTAATGGAAAACAAATCGAAGATAGGCAACGCAAGCTAGTTTTTTTTTTTTTTTTTTTTTTCTTGCGACGTCAATATTCATTGGCATTGCTGCTACGTTGATCAACGTAATTTATGACGTTACAATTGTGTCGAAAATATAGGAAGCGCTCAATAACCGTGTTACAATATTATTTTGTTTCTTTTTTTTTTTTTTTTTTTTTTTTTTTCGACTCGAATCATTAGAAACAGGTTTGTTTTTTCTACACGACGTAGGTATTTATATATCGATATATCGATTCGGTGATGGTACAGGCTATTCCGATCATAAGCAAAACCGTGCATCCGTCTACAGTCGAGTCCGTATTCGCGTAACCCGAAACTATTTATTTACAGATTAAATTGCGGTAACATCGAGAAATTGGAGAAGTTCCGCGTCAGACCCATTGCGTCGTTGAAGATTCAACGAGTCGAAAATACTACGAATTATTCGACCGTGATCGACGAAACGACCGACGAAGAAAATTGTCGGAAATTTCGCACGCGCTATTTGGACTTTGGTCTTTTTGTTTTTTTTTTTCAACATGGGCGACGGATTTCTTTTGTTTCCGTCGTCGACGAGAAAACGAATGAGGAACGCAAAAACGTTCACCGAATAATCGTTTTTGACATCGTTTACTCCATCGCGATGCTCCAAAGAACGTAATTTACGCTATAAGCGAACGCCGCGAAACCTATTATTACGAATAGATTTGTTAGGGCACCCGAAAGTGGACTCTGATCGCGTTGCAACTGATCCCGTATGAGATTCGACACTTCGGCGGTTGTCGATTGAGGCCTCGTTTGTTTCTCCATCTCTTTTCGACGTTCGAGCTCCAAGTTGATTTCCTGCGAAGCCAACAAATACGTATAAGCGTTGATTTGGCTCTCGAATACGTTTTTCGGATTAGTTTTTTTGACTAACTTCACCATGGGACCCCATTCAGAAGTTCTACAAATGCGGGATAATTTTATGAATAAGTGAGATGATTTTTTTTTGTTTTTGTGTTTGAAAGTCGTTTCGAAGAGATGAAAATTGCGGTGCTGGCGCTGGTTGGAAGTATTGCGTTTTCCGTTAACCACAATGTGGTTTTTTCATTTTGTAAGGGGAATTTGGGGTTCTAGGGTGAACTGAAGTGATTTGGGAGAATTTTGCTTACCGCCACAGTTTCGGGAAAAAGTTCACAAAACATTTTGTCTCTCAGATTGAACTCCAAACTGTTGATCGCCCATTGACGTTTTTCCCAATCCGTCGTGTTGATGCTGCCAAGCGTTGGACTTTGTTCGATCTTGAATTCAATTCGAAACATTAGTTGAACTGATCTCCAATATATATATATAACACTATGGCTACAAGGTATCAGTCCACAAAAACTAGTGGTAAAAAAATGGTAGCTTCGTCAAAAATGAAGTTACGAATCTTTCGAATTGTTATTGTTGATTTTTAATTGAAAGCAGAATTACTGAATTAAAGAAATGAACTAGCAGAATATTATTTATCATCGATAAATTTATTTTTAAAATTTTCTTTTGATTATTCGAGAGCCGATGTTTGAAAGATCAAATACTATACCATGAAGCTGAGGAGGCCGGTGAGAATCGTGGAAACGCTCCAAGCTGGATTCCAGGTGTCCGGATGATAATCCGAGATGGAGAGGCAAAGCCTCGTGTCGACCCTGAATCTGCCACTTGGGGTTGTCATGTAGATGCTCGGCGGTTGGAAAGGAAATCCCCGTGGGAAGATTAGTCGACCGTGATAGAAACCGCCTTCGTATGGCGTGTTCTCCGGACCTTTGACCACATAGTGCCTGTCGCATACGTAAAATGGTAACAGTTTGATCAATATGATATTAAATCATATGAGCTATTAGATTTACGTTTTTTGAGCTGCATAAAAAGGGTTTTAAGTAACATCCATTATTTTTTGGCAGCTATTTCAACAAGCAGTTGCCAAGAACTAATTTTCAGTGCCATGCAATGTTTATCAGGCCAAAATCATTACCAAATTAGTATATTCGATGGAACCGGTTCCGCGACGACATACGGTATTGGATCTTTTTTGAGCCTCAGGTAGTCCTGCTTTAACCTTGCTGTAGCGTTGTTAGGTTTTTTGTTCATCTTTGCCATAGGCGAATCAACCTCCCGGTCGAACCGGTCGCAATCTTTGCAAAGTTTTCCTTTATCAACAACCGACGAAATAGCAGAATCTCCACTCAATTTGGCGACTCAAATTCTTGATCGGACAAACCAGTGACGCACGATTCACAAGCTCTGTCCCTAAACCTATTGCAAAATCGGTGTTTATCAGCTTGTACCTACAAATTTAACAAAGAATTAACATCATTGTTGAAATAAATGAATAAATTTCAAATAATACGCAGTACTACGCGATTTTATGAATGTGGTTACGAATTGTGCGAAATGACGATTGAAACGCAATTGACAAATATAATTTGCGAGTAACCTGGTACGCGATGAATCGTCTTGAACCACGTCACGCGTTTACTCGCAAAATAATAAGAGTCAAACGCGACGATCAGAAGCGAAAACTCACATACGCGTTTGTTGTAAAATCGATCGATCGAAGAATGTTTGATATTTGTGCGATCGTTGGTGAACGATTAAAAGCCGAGATGGTGACCGATTTTGACGGCCAGAAACAGACCGAGACAGACGTTTTTTTATTGTTTTCTTTTTTCGGATAGACAAACATATGACGCAAAGACGACTTCTGAGAAT
The DNA here is from genome assembly GCA_963971145.1 of Sussaba pulchella. Taxonomy (NCBI): domain Eukaryota; kingdom Metazoa; phylum Arthropoda; class Insecta; order Hymenoptera; family Ichneumonidae; genus Sussaba; species Sussaba pulchella. Next base: position 19,870,381 of record OZ020166.1, read on the forward strand.
AATCGGCGATGATTGGCGACGGAACGTAGTACGGTCATCGACCGTTGATTGTGGCGTGGCGCGAGCAGCGCGGTCGTTCCATCAACGTTTCCATATGGACCGATGATGCTGCGAGAAAAAGCGAAATAGCGATAGAAAATGACGAAACTGTGGGTGGTTCTAAGCCTCTCACTTTCTAGTTGAAGCTGATTGCTAGAAACTGTCTATATCTCGATGATTTCGACTAATCAGCTTCAACCAGAAAGAGAGAGGTTCAAATCTATCCACAGTCTCCTCTCTTTCTATTGTAATTACACTTTATCTCGCAGCATTATCGGTCTATATGCATATGTCGATGGTATAATTCGACGATATCCTACTTTTTATCATTTAAATAACATTAAGGTAATCTTCTATACATCGTGTGTCTCGCTCAGTACGCTATGAGTGCGAGTGAGAGCCACGCTGATACAATGGCGCTAACTACAGGCTGAAAGTAATACTACATTTGGCAAAACAAATTCTAACACGGACCTATGGTTCTACGCCATTTTTTTGTTGTCTCCGGTAGGATCGATCGAACGCATTCGACGAAACAACTTGAAACCACTTGAAACAACAGCAACCGTACCGACAGCGACGCGGTTCGAAACATTTTTTCTTTTTGTCTCGTCAAATATAAGCAGCATTATCGAAATATTGCCAAGGTACTACAAGTTACTCGCATTCGTGTCTTATATTGGTTGTTTAGTGTCCGTTAACAACTCGAAATGGCGGATTCTTCGTACGAAAAAGGACTGAGCGAATTATCGAAGATGAAGGTAAGGTCGATTCAGCGGTTTTTCAACCCGGTATTTCGGTTATTCGCTTTTCGGTTTGACCTAACCTCAAAGCGAGCATCGAGGTAATCTTAAGCTTCGTGTTTCACAGTATTATTCTAACGCGTTTCGTTTGTTGTTGTTTTCGTCGTTTGTTTACGTAGGTTGCGGACTTGAAGGTTGAACTTAAGCAACGTGGCTTGGCCACTACCGGAAATAAAAATGAACTTGTGGAAAGGCTGCAACTAGCCATACACGGCGGTATGTATTCATTTATTTTTCCTGTTAAGTGATTAGAATAATTGATTGGTTAATGCTTCGTGCGATCTCACAGTCTTATAGATTCCTAGTAATTCAGCATAGAGTCAAACTTGCGTCTAACGGTTTTTTTTCTTGCTTGAAATAGACTCGACTTTGTCATTGGATGAAACTACTGACGAAATATTGGACGAAGATGCGGTGCTTGGGGTATGTAAAGAAAAAAAAAAGGATTGCAATAGTCGGTCTCAAATCAAAAGAAAATATCAATTAATTATTCCTGTGCATAGGACGAAGAGATTGAAGAATTATCGACCAAACCCGACTCCCAAGAAGTTGGAGAAAAAAGAAAATTATCAACCGAAAGCAGCACCGGAAGTATCAAGAAAATTGTACTCAATCGCAATCCGATAATCGAGGAAATCAAAGTGGACGAGCCTAAGAGCGAGGAATGTACTGAAAAAACGTGCGACGCGACGCAGCCCGAAAAGAAAGTTATAAAATTATCGGAACTCGGAGTGAAGGAGAGACTGGAGATGAGAGCGAAAAAGTTTGGCATGCCGCTCTCGGAATCTGCGAAGAAAGAAGCCAGATCGGCGAGATTCAACGCCGCTAGTGGAAATGGAACATCGTCGGCATCGATAAAGACCCCTGTGGTAAGAAAAATAAGTGATATTTCATACATGACGTAGGGCCGAGCGAAACGTCAACTTTTTGAACCAAATTCAAATTTCTATAAAATCCGATCCCAGAATTGCTTCCTAACGGTTCAAGGTTGAGAGATCTATGAGAGCATCAGCTTTTCGAGTGAACCGTTCAAACTTTCACATGAAAACAAATTGTTCGAAACAATCATGTTGAATCATTGTTTTTTCTTTGCTCTTTTTTCTCAGCACGTGACTTACGAAGTCTTGAAGAAACGGTCCGAACGTTTCGGAACGTCAGCGTCGACTATAATGGAGAAAGCCGAACGCGAAGCGAGAATCGAAAAACGCAAAGCCCGATTCGGTGAGGTCAAGCCCCTCGAAAAGGTGTTCCACAATAGAGTTAAAATCGTTAAATGATATTCGATTCAGTACGCTGCGAAGGTCTAGATTTCAGTCAAGTATCATAAGATTTATTTTTTTTTTCTCATTCTCATTCTCATTTCTTCTTCTTTTCATTCGAATAAAAAAATAATTTCGAACGATTGCATATTGTAATTAAGTTATGTCAGAGAAATAGGGGGAGAGAAAGAGAGTAAGAGAGAGCAGTCGGAGTCGGTGGGTATTCACCGAATCATTCGAAATATTTTGTAACGGCAGCGGCCGCCGACTCCTGCACGTCGATGTATGTGTAATAATTTTAACGACGAATCGGGGGGGGGGCTTGTTATATCGATAAAATAAACAATAATGATTTACACAAAAAATTAATTTTATTAGTTTTTGTTTTCCTAAATATAGTCAGGCTTTTTTTTTTCATAAATATATTTATTCAAATAAAATACGTTAACAAGACCGCGGTGTTTTCAAATCCCGTGTGTGTGTGTATGTGTTCGAGTGACAACGATCGTGGAACGATCGATTCTGTTTGAGAATCGTGATATTATGCCTGGCAGATAGAGTAAATATCAATTTATCATGTTGGAATCGTTGTTTCACGGTTCTTCGCGAGTACACAATTTCCAACAATCGGGTATTTCATTTAGTATCTACAACTAGTTGTGGGGTAAAAAGCATTTCGCGTGTGTAATTCATCGCATTAATTCCCAAAAGAGGAATTTCGGGAACATATACGTGCGATTGTTATCAGAAAGAAAACAAAAATCAGCGAATAAAGAAGCAGCTAAAATCAATTTGAATCGATCAAACGGTCTTGAAAAGGAAATATCAAAAAAACCACTCGAGACAACAATCTCGCGCGTTTCGACGATAAATCCATCGATTTATCGCGCGTTAACTTAAAGCTTCATAAAAAAAAAAAAAAATAAAAAAAAACGAAACAAAAATCTAATTAAAAAAGACATTATCACAATTGCATTTATCGCGCGCGTGAAATACATAAATTTATATCTCTTTCTAGTATAAATGAAAAATATCACGTGTGTGTGTTTTATATTCCGTAACATCGAATAATCGATTCGCAAGCGTTCAATTTGCCGCAAACCCTTCGTAATCTGTTTCGGTAATGTTTCAATACACGAGTGGGCGGTTTTATCACTGCTCGAACCACCTGATTTTATAAAGGCAATGTTTGAAAAATTTACAATTATTAAACTTATCGGGAGGGAGGAAAGGGAGAGACATGCGTCCTACATTTCCGGTGCACCCGGTTTCATGGAATTCGACGAGTTTTAACGTACGTACGCCCGCTCCGCATTTTCGCGAAGACCATAAAAACAATCGTAAAGCTATTAATAAACTTTTTTGCGTTCGGAGAGGGAAGAACAAAAGTTAAAAGATGACAACAGAAAGCAAAGCACGCCTTTAACTCTTCACCGTAGCGCTACATGGAGTGGATTCCACCCAGTTGGTTTTCAAAAACGATTGTGAGCTGTCTATCCGTACAATTTGGTTGTAAAAATTACAGAACGTGCTTTGAACATTTTGAATTATGTGGGAAAAATTTGTTTTCGAGAAATAAATTGGCAGCGTGTCAGAAAAAATTCATAAAAAGATTAAAGTGGGAAGAAAAATTGTCGGTGGTCGGTTTATCGATGGGTGGAATCCATCCGGTGTGACAGTGATGGGTTAAACCATTACGCCTCGGTGTTTGTACAATTATGCAATCACAATTGAGAGTCAATCGTGTATTATTGACAATCTCTGATGTATGAGAAAAAAAAATGAAAGAGTAAACGTAAAGTTGACGAAGAAAAGCAAACGTTTCGGAGTCTCACTGCTCATTAATATTCAATGTACAATGTCGACACGTGTACGAACCGGACTTGAAAAAATGAAAATTGTTAGCTGTCAGAAGCACGTGGCAATTAGCTCAGGATGTCAAGCACTCGGTAAATTCGTCTTTTTATACTTATTCCTATAATAAGGCGCAGAAAAAAAAATGACGAAGAGTCTTGAACGAAGGAAACAAATTTTTTTTAAAAACAAAAAATATTTGAAAATCAGAAATTTAAAAAATATGAGGCAACGTAGAAATAATTTAACGATCCGGAAGATTCCGGGGGAGAGCTAAAGTGCGTCTGAGGCGATTCCAGATTAGCTACTGATCTTTTTTGCGCAGACATCGCAGACTCTTTTATCACCATTAACATTCCTATTCGCGAATTATAGATTTTTAATAAGCTTTATCTTTGCTTTTCGTCGTTTAATCATGGCCGGAGCGGGAGCACGTCTATTTTTTTCCCCCATACCTCTACGTCGAACGGTTCTAGATCTAAGAACGCGTACATAAATTGTAGATGCGGATGCGGAATCTCCTTTTGTGCAACTTCTGTATTTTTTCATATCTTTTTTTTTTTTTTTTACGTCGACGATTACTTGGGCCTGAGGCTTCCGGTGGATGTGCTCATGGCGAAGTTGTTCGGAGCCGTTAGGCTCGTGGGTGTCGGCGTTGCACTCGACGATTCTCCTATTCCAGCTGCGTTTACGACGCTGCTCTCACTTTTGTAGCGAATGTTCGTGTACTCGCGACCCAGCTGAAGCGATTTCTGTCACAGATTAATTCATACGCAATTAATCATTGGTAAATTTTTCTGCTGCTTGAAATCGAAAGATTGGCTCGATTTTTATACGCACCGACTATCGACATCGATCTACGCATCGATTCAGTCGATAGTCGGTTCAAGAAGCATCATTGGTTCGACGTTGTGTCGTTAGTTCAAAAAAAAAAAATAAGCGAATGGAATTGCACGAAGGAATTTATATTTTTCAAGGATATTTTTGTGTATTCGTACGACATAATATTGATATCATAATCAGGTGACGAGACAAAAGCGCGAGGGAATTTTCGATGCGAAGAAAAAACGAAGGGAAAAGAAGAAAATAATTATCGAACCTGTTCAGCCAGCCTTCGTTGAGAAACCGTGTCGATATAGTGTAAAACCGCCAAATAGACGAATTTGTACTGCGCTTCCGTCTGTACCATCCCCGATCTCTGAGAGCGAACCCGTTGTATCGTACGTTGAATGTCGATCTCGCAATCGAGCCCTGAACCAGAAAAAAAAAATCAGTACACCGTTGTTGGATTGCTCGAATCGTATTATTTTTTTTTCTTTGCGATATGAATTATTGGAGGCAATACCGTGTCGTTTTATCTGATCGAGAATCATGTCGATGACGATGAATGTGCCGGTGCGACCGATACCGGCGCTGCAATGAACGAGTATCGGACCTACGGCCGTCGGTGATTGATTGGTCGATCCTGTCGGACTCACAGCCGCGGCGATGGATTCTTGTCTCGCGTTAACGTCGTGTAAAAAATTTAACACGCAACCGGGATCCGATGGGACGCCGTGGTCGGGCCAAGCCTGGAAATATTTTAACGATCTTCATTTATTAATGCTCTACGAAATTTATCAGGCTTCATGTTTAACGATATTTTTTTTTATTGAATGAATAATAATGAAAGAGTAATTAAAATTAAAAAAAATTAATAAGTTAAGTTAATTTTATTATTAATTAATTAATTAATTTCTATTAATGAAAATTATTGTATCAAAAATCGAAATAAAAAATTAAAAAAAATTTTTTTTTAAATTAATAAGTTAATTTCATTATTAATTTATTAATTAATTTTTATTAATGAAAAATATTGTATGAAAAATCTAAATATTGAATTGCAATTGGAACGACGTTTATTCTCTCTCGATTGAAGTTAGGGATTGTAACGTCTGATAACAAACGTAGCGGATGCGAAATTACCTGGAAATGATAATGATAAATTCGTCTGGGTTCGGAAAAATTTGGTTTGTTTCCTTGAAGTATGAATTCCCGCAAAGTATAATCGGCCGTCGATGTGCGACCGAGCGCGCGAACTTTCCATTCACTTCCGTATTCGCTGACTTCTCCCTCCTCGGGCCAGTAACGCGCGCACTTGTTCTACGTATATAAAAACGTTGCGTTGTACCGAGCATAAATCGATCGCATCGCGATTATTCAATTAAAAAAATTAACATTAAAAAAAAAAATTTTCTTATCCTCTTACCTTTCCTCTCTCCATTTCTTTGGTGGTCATTACGATAACTTGAGTATTTTCTTGATAGACCATGTGCCAAAAATCTTGAATGGTGTTGGGTAGACAACCTTGAGTCGCTATGTAACATTTATTGAATATACAAGTGTCACCCGAACCGGTCGTACCGGTACACGTGCCTTCTCCCTCTTCGTTCTGAAACGTGTCGTACACTCGATTATCATCCTTATTATTTTTTTTTTCCTCCCATTATCTATAATTATCAGCAAATAATGATCATCCCGTAATTGTGTAAAAATCCACTCACTCTAATATAATTAGCATTAATGTAATCTGCCCCAGGAACGTTAGGATCGACATCCTTCAACCGTACTCGAGTATGATCGACTGCAAACAACGTATATACGCGTCGGTAATTGACGAGTCATAAATATCAAAACAATCGTTCGGATTATGCAAAGGAAGAAAGAAAAAAAAAAAAAAATTGCGTTCTTACACGGCAAAATGTTTTTGTAACGATTCTTGGCTCGATTTTCCGGTCTGAGACCTTCTTTTCTCGAGAACAAATGACGACACTCGAGTTGTTGAAGAGATTCGAATTCTTCCCAAAAACCGGCTTTTCCCTTTGCACGACCCGCACCCGTCTCGTTGTCCGTAGCAGCCCCGTTCCAACATAGCCATCCGTTCGAACATCCGTTTTCTTTGTGCAATTGCCGCACCCGGCTCTCTATGCCGCTTGCGTTTATGCGAGTCGCGTTGAACGGTTGTCTGAAATAACCGAGTTTATCTGTTTGACGATAACGTTTTGCGTCGTAACAGCGGTCGGGTCGAACACGTGACCGAATCAATGTACTCTCACATCCGCAATGAAGAGATTAAACGTTCGAGGAAACCTCGTGTTAGTCATGCATTTGGTTTCCACCACTTTTTCAAATATTTTCTTGCCTTTTTTCCAGGACTATGCGTTGAAATTGTTACAAAAAAATAAAAATTTTTGAAAAACATAATGATATAATAATAATAATGGAATGATTTTCAGCAAATAATTAATTAATTAATTAATGCAGCAAAAATAATAATAATAAAATTATTATTATTATTAATAATAATAATATTCAATAATGAAATTATTATTATTATTAATAATAATAATATTCAATAATAAAATTATTATTATTATTAATAATAATAATATTCAATAATAAAATTATTATTATTATTATTATTGATATCATATTAATAATTATTATTTCCCTGTAAAATAATATTATTAATGTAATAATAATGATAATAATTAATATTATCATTATCATTATTATTAATATAATAATAATAATAATAATGATAATAATAATAATATATAATATAGAAATATAGGCAGAATTCCAACAAATTACAACTACGACATCAATGTAACGACAAAGAAAATGAATTACCATTTTAAAAAAATATATACACAAGCAAGTTTGAACTGACCTTAGATGAACAACGCTTCCGCTCGTTTCAACCATTGGATTGCGTTTGTAATGTTCTATGAGGTCGCTGAGACTGTCGAATTTTTCTCCTCCCCCCACGTCGTATTTAAGATCCTGGAAAGTTAATGATCTTTCCATCTGCAATCGTAACGTATTTAAATCCACCTGACGACGGGCCGAAATAATAAAAAATATTCCTCACCTGAGATCTTATCATAACGTGAGTCACGCGATCGTCCGTTCTCACCGATAGAACGAAATCTCCTGGCTTGCTCTGAGATTCGCGAACGAGAAAAGAACCGTTCTTGCCACGTTCGAGCATCAAACGTTCGGCTTCCTTGGCCGACAAATGTCCGTGGAACCACCTTTCCGTCGTCGGATCGGCACAATTGAGGGGATATTTGAGTTCTATGGCTTCACCGTTTTTCTCGCGCAACTGTCCACCATTTTCCATATAAAATTGCACAAGCTCGGACAGCGTCGCGAATTTTTCGCCTCCGTACAGATCGTAGAAGTCTCCGGTGTTTTGTATCTTTATGTGGGTGACTTCGCTGTTTCTCCTGAACCGATGGCATACGTATGGCTTATTCGGAAGAACCGATCGAAGAGGAATTTTTTCGAATAGAACGGGAGCAGCCAAAAAGCTTTATTTTCCCAATAATTCTTTGATATTAAAGATTTTATCGTCGAATGAGTAGATCAATAGTCATTGTCCGACTCTTTTCGCAATTTTTGTCAGTTTTGTTAATTCGTTAAGTGACACACTGTATACATAATTTAAATGTGATGACGTAATGTCGAACAATGCAAGGAAAAGTGACTAAGATTCGTGAAACCTCTAAATTATTCCAGCTAAACCGTTTGTGAATAACGGATAGCATGAAAAGCAACTGACCTGACTGAGAGTGTGAAATCACCGGGATTGGAGGAACTCGGTCTTGCCAGAAAAGAACTGTCGTAACCACGTTCCATCAATAGTCGTTCGGCTTCTAATCCCGATATGTTCGGATGAAACCATCTGCAAAATAATCCATTTTGTTTTTTCAAGTTGGCTCGGACATGGACATGTGAATTACGAGCAGTGAGGCAAGAAAATTTTAAATGCCTGTAATAATAAAAATTGCGAGTAGTGATTAAGACAGATGTAAATTACACCATAACGGAGGCTGGATTTACTCTAAAAAAAATGGTGTACCCTCCATTACATTGGCTTAAAGAATAAACAATATTACTTTTTTTTTCAGATTACTTGTAATCCTCAGGTTATACACAAAAAAAAAACACATCTCTCTATGACAGAATACATGAAATTTTTGGAGCATGGCAGAGCGGTCAAAATGTGCCGTAAAGTAAAATTCGTATGACATTACAAGAGAACACACAAACACATAGAAATGCATGAGGATCACCAAAAGAATATGTAGAACATGGAGAACACAAAAAATACACGAACTTTTCTGTAATCTTTTACGATTACATAAGATTACATAAAAAAATTTCATATTACCCATAATTACATGAGAAATACAAAGATTACACGAAGAATACAAAAATCATTACCGACGAATACTCCTGTCATCCACACCGAATTAAACGATTAAACACCGCCTCGTCGCGAACCGCGATCAAGACAGACGTGAATTACGCGGTAACTAATCTCCGAGCGAGCTCGCACGAGATCGATTTGCCACGAAGATCGGCAAGGCGCGTCCACCGGGCACCGGGTGCCCGTGACAATCATCCGTGCGAATTATGATAATTCCATGCCGCGCGGAGGGGCGTTGTCGTTTTTTTACCTTCCTTTTTTTTCATTCGTTCTTTTTTTTTTCATCGCAAGTAAAAAAAAAACGTGGCTCACCTGCGGGATGCCATGTCGCGATTAAAATAACGACGACTTGGCAATAAATGATTTATAACTCCTCATGGATAAGCGGAAAGTGCGGATAATTCGTGCCAGCAGCAGCAGTAGCAGCAGCAGCGTCTTTCCCGTTGATGTCAACCCCGAAGCCGCCGCACGGCGGTCCTCACATTTTATTCGTCCTGACCGCGGCGCGGTTAGGAGACTGCCAGCGTGTGCCAGCAACGTGCCAACAACTGCAACCGACGGCGTTCTTCGAGATGCGCTAAATTATTTTTCTCCTCAACTTTCCGGTCGCCGTTGCACCGAATAAGCACTGAACTCCTCGAAAATCGAGATAAGACACTCGCGAAATGATCACGAGATTTCGGAACTGGTTATTTCGTTGCTTTTTATCGGTACGAATGACCGCGCAACGTGGAATGCAAAATTATGAAGGAACAAAAAAAAAACAAGTTATCGCAATGATCCGGTGCTCCAACTTTTCGTTTTATCGCACAGCACTGCGGGAATATCGCGAAACGCGTGTAACATGGACCAACTTGGACCACAAAGTCCGAAGCATTCCTGCCAATCGGTACAATTCGGTACGATTCGGTACGGGCGAGTTTGAACGAGGTGCGATCTTTGCGCGGGTTAGCGAACCCTTTCGACGACTTCTTGGAACAATGTTCGCCAGATGGCTCGAGTATCCGGATTATCGATGATTCCTCCGGAACTTGGGCCGATCCGTGATCGTGCCGGAACTGAAATCGTTATGGAATTTTAATTACGACCATTGGGTTATTTAATGAGTTTCTGGGTTCTATTCGGGGCTGCTCGTTTCCCGGTACTTTATTAGTTTTACATTTTAACAATTGAGCTAACAAACATCCCTGCATTACACGCAAAAAGATGACCGCGCGAGAGATGGAGTTTCAAGGTCGTCTGTTACATCTCTCACATTCCCATACATCGAGGCGCCAGCTGTAAATGGAAATTGGTACTACACTATTTGTAGGAAATGCTACCACATAACCTGAAGCTTTTACGCGACTTCTACGTACTCTGATTCAGTGGTTTACCTTCGTGCTTGTTCGCGCTTGTTCGTGCTTGTCCGTCGAACCCAACACTACCCAGTCATAGCCTATCTCGCGGATTTCATCCGCATCCCTTATACATGGTTTATTTTCCTCTTTCGCTAGTTTGACAATTTCAAAATACCGTGAAAATGGCTCGTTCCACAGATCTCCGATTAATTATATTTTTAATTGCCTTAAATACCGGTAAGTAAAATTCCCATCGCAATGATTTGTTGGTTATGCGTGAAAATGCAGTAATTATCGGTTTTTTTGTTGTATTTTTGCAGTTTATGCTGAGAGAATAAAGGATATGATTTATATGTCAGTGGACGGCGTAGCCGCTTGTTTTCGAAGACACAACGGCACCCATCAATTTGGCTGCTCGTGTAAGTCGTTACACTTTTTTTTTCCAATAATTGTTACGATTCGGAGTTAAATTTGAATGGACGCGGTAAGTTTTTCAGGTTTTTCTGTCGTACGATGATTAAACAATTTTGTTTTTCCAATCAGCGGGTATTTCGGGCAGCGTTGGCGTGATCCACTTGGTGGAGAGTCAGTCGGATATAGAATGGCTCGAGCAAAAAGCCAAAGCTGGGCCGTACACCGTCGTCATGCCTTTCTCCAGGTTCGAGAGGGAAACTATGAAGCGTCTAAGAGCTACGAATAATATACACGGCATTTTACTTGCAAAGAACAACAGCGAGGTGTTGCCGTCGTCGTATTCTCCGGAAGACACTTGTCCCAACAGGTATTCCGGCTACAAGAGTTGCGACGTCGATAAGCCTTGGAATCCATTGGGATCCAATTTTCTTATGGAAGATTGGCCGTTTCCGATGTATTACATGGAGGTGAGATTGTTTTACCAACTGTTGGGTCAATTTTGTTGAGTTATTGTCATTCAAAAATCCACAAATTGCTGAATCCATCGCCGTTTCAGAACGAAACTTTGCTGCAAGAGATAAAGGACTGTTTCTACAAGCACAATGCTTACGACATGGATCATCAAATCGAACGCTCTCTGTGCGCCCTCGAAATGAAATCTTTCATGTATTCCGCGTTGAATTCTGAGTCTTGTCTACGTCGCAGCGGAATGCTGCGAAATTCCCATTCTCAGCAATTCTGCGACCCACTGGGTGATCGTAATATTCATTGGCCGTTGGGTCCTTTAACCGACAGCACGGAATCCGTGATTCTTGTGACAACTCGACTCGACGCCAATTCCATGTTCGACGGACTCGCTCCTGGAGGCAACAGCGCTGTTGCTGGTTTGGTAACTTTGCTCGCTACCGCATATTACATCAACAGTTTGAAACCAACAGTTGGAAGTAAGTTGAATTTTAGCAACTGAAAACAATTCACAATTTCTCTGGTATAAATTTAAAAAATGTCAATAAATGTGTTTAATCGCGCAGAAACGAACGTTGTGTTTTCAATGTTGAACGGCGAGGCGTTCGATTACATAGGCTCGAGTCGACTGGCCTTTGATCTAAAAAAAGGAACTTTCAACTCGATCGGCGGCAACAATCTCGGAATTGACAAAATAGCCGCCGTAATCGAACTGGGCCAGCTCGGAGGTGTAGAAGAATTGTTTCTCCACGCGAACAATCATCAGGGCAACGATTTGATAGGCGCGTTGCAAAAAACTTTGTCCCTCGAGAATACCACGCTGGAAAATAGCGTTCCTCCGTCGTCGATACAAAGTTTCTTGTCGGTAAATCCGAATCTTACAGCGGTTGTAATTTCCAATCACGGACGACAGTTTACCAACAAGTATTATCACAGCCTTCTCGACGATGCTCGCAGTCTAGGAATAAACGGGTAAGAATTTTGATCGTCGCGATCGTTGAACGAAATTCGTAATAAATACGAATTATTTAAGAACAATTTGAGTTTTATTCAATTTTTTATTTGCGTTTTCCAGGACCGACGATGAAAACAATTTAGCCAACGCTCTGTCGATGATTGCCGTGAAATTGGGCAATTTGTTGTACCTTAACGTAACCGGAAAGGAAGCTCCGACGACGAACGGCAGCGTTGTCCCCGAAGCTGTTCAAAAACTCGTCTCACAGATGCTTTCGTGTTATCTCGTAAGCGCAAACTGCACCCTATTTCGTGCGGCCTCTCCGCCCGGCTCGAAAATTCCCGATCAAGTTTTTTCGCTCTACGTGGGTGTACCCAGAGATCCGAATTACGCGACTAGCCTAACGGGTCAGCTTCTCGTTTTGATGACCGGCGAAAAATTGCCGAATTACACCGCGAGCGAGTGCAACGAAAAACGTTTGTCTTGGATGGGTGGATACAATTTTACCGGACTTTGCATCAATTCTACGGTCAATTACAGCATCGCCCTCAGTCCGGCTTTCGTTATTGACAGTACGTTCAAGTTTGAAAATATTAAGAAATATTTACTTGCTTTGTAATTTTTATTTTTATTTTTATTTTTATTTTTATTTTTATTTTTATTTTTATTTTTATTTTTATTTTTATTTTTATTTTTATTTTTATTTTTATTTTTATTTTTATTTTTATTTTTATTTTTATTTTTATTTTTATTTTTATTTTCCAGATTATGACATGAAATCCGGACAATACTCGACCTGGACGGAATCCATTTGGGAAACGCTCAGTGTAAGAATGTTCCTGAAGCCGTCGGCAGCGACTGAAAGATTAACAATTATTCTGGGAAGCGTAGTCGCGATTTTGTCGTTTATCGTCGTTTGGTTCGTCAATTCCCGAGCTGATGTGCTGTTCGTAAACAGGTAAGATTTCTCTACTGGACTGATGGCATTAATTCAATAAATATGTACTTTGAATACTTTACTAAATTATCATGGATTAAAATTTCAATTGAATATCAAGAGTCAATTGTCAAACACTCATCTATCCAAATTATTTATTATTATTGAAAGAATGCAATCATTTCAATTGTTTCGTGATAATCATCGCTATTTGGTTGAAAAGGTATTTTCAATTATATTTTTATTTAATGAGAATGCCTCTAACTGCTGGCGAATAATTGAGATTGTAACCATCTGAATTGCAGGACAGCGGACGATTGCTAGGGACACGCTGCGGACCACATATCGATGACCAGGTTGGATCATACCGAAGATCGGAACGTTCCAGTGACTAGCCTCTGAATGTTGACACATGTGTGGTGCGCCCTCGGACAATATTTTCTCTTTTTTATATTTTTTTTCTTTCATTTTTTTTTTTTCGATTCGCAATTTTTGCGTATTATTCGCACCAGTAGAGTTAAAAAAAATTGGATCATCCGGTTTTGCGAGTCGTCGAGTCGTTCGCGATTGTCAAACGAGCTTTTCAGTCGTCGATTTTCTCTGGGTAATTATCGCGAATCGACGAATCATCGGGTTTATCACAACAGTCGCGAGAGATTCGTCGTTGTTTGAGAAATCGAACGATCCATCGTGCCTGCATGGCATTTTATCCGATGTACAGTCATATAATTATACCGTGGATAATTAATTAACTTATTTATGATTTAAAAATAAATAATAAAAATTAATATTTTCTATCGTAAGGTTTGTTATGATATCGATTAATGTGATTGGCACGAAAGCGATTGAACAGGTGACACGATTGCGATTCGCATTGTATTTTTCTTTCGGAATTATTTCCGGAATCTGAACTTGACGGTTTCGACGGGGATAAGAAAAATAATTGATAACATTTATGGCATCGCTCGTCAAGTACTTAATCGTGGTGTCATCGAGTATTTGCGATTGTAGCGAACATTTGATTCACGTGGCTCGACGTTTTGACAAGAGAGTTATTTTTTTCGATATATATTTTTCTCTTCAATTGACGGATCTATCGTCGTGTTATTTTCGAGCTACCGCAAATATCGAGCGTTCGAGAGAGTCGAAGTTATTGTAACAACATTTTTCTGACACGATATCGGGCGAAACGAATAAAAATTAATTCGTAATTGTATTTATAATGAATGATAACTTTTTCGACCGGTTTTTTTTTCTTCGCGCCTGTCATTCCATTATTTTACGAAATGTATCGAAGATTCGACGTCAATTCCGACATATCTCTCGCGCTGTGTTGCGAAATTTGTGAAAGTTTTTTTTTTTAAACTGTTAAATTGGTTTTTTTGAATTTGCAACGAAACAAAATCGTGATTGAATTAGTATCAATTTTTCGTATCACTGCAGACCACGAGATGGTTGTAAAATTATCGCTAATCGTATGTTTATTGATAAGAAAATAAATAATCGTAAAATACATTGTAAGATAAAGTGTAATTAATAAAAACTTTTATTACAAATCAAAGTTGTAATAACGAAGTATCGAATAATTGACGAGATCGCTCGTAATTTCGCGTGTTTCGATAACGGGCGATTTCATCAATGCTGATGAACGCTGCGGATGAAAAAAATAAATATTGCGAGGAACTTATTGCAAGCGTGATGGCATTTATTATCAATAAACTTAATTAACAGGGCGTAGTTGTACACGAGAGACAATTATTTCGTTTCATTTACGTATGTTTTCTTCATCATGACGCTGCGCGTGTATCAATTCAATGTATAGTTCAATAGATTTAGCTTATCTATCAAAAAAAAAAAAAAAAAAAAGGAAGAAAGAAAAATTCATTTTTGTTTATTTTTTTCTTAATCATTCCGAAGCTAGGAATGGTCCAAATATTGCAAACGTTATTGAACGATAAACCCTCGCGATGTCGCGACGTACGAACAAATGTTAAATAAATTACGAAGAGCACCAAACATCGCCGGAGCGATTGACGTTGCGCAAATTAATAAGCCTCGATTATTACGAGATGAACATTTTTTGTGCGCGAAATTAGCAAAAATATCGATAATAACAATGTTATAAAATAATTTTCTATTGCGTAGACAAGGATCTTTCGTCGTCTGGCCCATTCCTACTCGTCGAATATTTCAGAACCCGGCGTTGACATCAACGTCGCGAAATTATCAAGAATTTTACGCGTAAAATTTTTTTCACGAACGTACACGCGATTATTTTCATTCGAAAATTTCGAATACTCGCTCGAGATGAGAGTACGAAGAGATTGTTTTACAGAGAAAAACGGGCGTAATCACGCGTGTACCTTGAATAATTTTTTCACGCTCGATTTCCGACATTTTCGTTGGCGTTCTAATTTTTTTTTCTCTTTCTAATTCGCTTCGAGTTTAACTTCGATAATTTTATTTTTCGTTAGATTAATTCAGTATGCAAGTTTATGAATTAGGAGGCTGGGCACCGCCCACCGAGCTATCACAGTCGTCTGGTGCCGCAGCACATACGTATACGTGGTTTAGCCTTAAACCCTAATTCTTACGATTAAACGTACGTCTTAATTGTTAAATTTTGAGATTTTCATGTTTTTGAATTTATTATTTTTTTTTTTCTCGAGAAATTACATTGCAACGGTACAGATCCGAATTGCAATAGGCATGTCGTATTTTAATCGAATGGAAAACATTTAGTTTTCACGACAATGATCATTGTTCTTTTTTTTCTAATTCTCGTTTTTACGAAAGAAGAAATTGTGATAATCATGGCTATGGTACGAGGATCTATACCGCTTCAAATTGTCTCCGAGCGATCGCAAACCTTCGCACGAGATACGTTGATTGAATTCAATCAAGATAATGATCGAAAAAAACGATCGAACGATGGAAAATAATAACAATAATAGCAATAAAAAGGGTTTAAAACTTCAAACTAAACACGTCGAACCCGATTATCTCCCCGCCCTCGGTTTAACAATTTTTATCATGCCATTTAATCTGCCGCAATCATTCGGTTTGACGAAAAATCATTTCCAATTGTAGAATAGTCGATCGGGATGTAACAACGACCGAAGTTAATTGTCGAAAATCGACGAGAATTGGACGGAACTCTATTCCAACGCAATGGAATGCACGAGGACAATCTTCGTGGTGTTCGATGAAAAAAAAAACGTCAACGTTAAGAACGAAAAAATTAACGAAGATACCGAATTAAACAATTTTTCATTGCAAAGATGAATTTAAGAAAAGACGTCGCGGAAGCGTCGACGATTGTCTCGGAGACAAGTGGTACATAGTAGTATACGTTACAACTTATACGCTAAGAGTGGCGTGTGCGTGTGTCGTGTATTATTATTTTTTTTTTTTTTCATTATCTATAGTTTCATCTTCACGTATTTTTTTTGTTTTAAACATTTTCGAATTACAAGGAAGGGGGGATTATATTTATTTACGTATCGTAGTAGTTGACCTCTCTGTTTCGTCAAAAAGTTTTTTCTTTCCTTTCCCGTCATTATTATTTCTTCGTTTCTTTTTTTTTTTTTTTGCTGCTGTTGTTGAAAATCATTGATCGTACAATATAAGTTTTATTAGTCAGCAATCCGTCGGTTCGTTATATGTACAGCAGTACCGATGGAGCTGTCGAGCGGCTTTTCGGATACATGCACAGAGACGACACTTAGAGTTTAAAAATATAATCGTTATATACTTTAATTTAAGTTGTTTATATTATTATTAATATTATTATTATTATTATCTTGGAGGGACAGCACTTTGCTACGTCCGCGACGATGCAGAGCTGAAATAACGACTACGCGTGGAAGTTACGCCACGCTCTACGATGGCACAAATATTGTTTTGTATGAGTGTGTGGCTCTGTTTGTGTGTGTGATTTTTGTTTGTTAGATTTTTTTTTTCCCCCTTCGTTATTGAATTAATTCTTTCTCGATTTCGTGCGGAGCGTTTTTTATCGTCGTAATTGGAAATGAGAAAAGATGATCAATAATATTGAGGAAGCTGAATGAGGAAGTGTCAACGCATGATCGTTGACGAAGAACGATTGAAGAATTGAAGAAACATGATTTAACGATGTAACGAATCAACGAAGTGAATTGTGCCGTAAATATAAACGTTGGGAGACGTAAGAAGCGATTGATTCGAGGTAAACGCAGTGTGGAACTCGTTCGTGACTATTATTCGTTACGAAATCTTCGAAGATTCCGCGATTTATCTATTTATCGTTAGAAATTTTTTGATCGAAACGTAGTTGTCGCCGTAGCAAAATATGGGTGGACAGATGAATTTGCCATACTTTTTCACGACGCACCGACGGATTCACGCGTCGGCTGAGTGGCGTTGGACAAAAAAAAAAAAGAAAAAAAGAAAATAAAAAATTTGCTGGACCAGCTTCTAATTTCCACAGCAAAAAAAAATCTTACGATTTCGATGCGACTTCGTTGTACGACAATCGAAAGAATTTGGGCCAGATTGGTTCGTCAGGTTCAAAAGCCAAAGACAAGAAATTTCGACAACGAAGATTCGACGCGACGTTTCGGTGTAATTTGGAAAAAAAATGAGGTAAAATAAATTTTTTTTTCGACTCAATTTCGGAATAATTATAAAAATAGACGATCGATCGTCGTAGCCGACACGCTTTTTGACTCCACGGTGTCCTCGTTCGTAGTATTTTTCCAATAATCGCGTGAATAATTACGTATTTGACAGTCAAAGCGATATCTAAACTCGAGTACCTTAATACTGTAATGAGCAACTGGTTTCGAAGGTACCGTAAAAGGAGGTCAACGTTCACGTACGCGGCGTATAACGGAGGTCAGTGAAGATCGTCGTCGTCGTCGGTGTCGTTGCCGTCCTTGGATTTTTCGGGACCTCCATCGCCGTCGCTCGAACCCGATTCGCTTCCCGAATCCTCGGATTGCCAACCGCCACCGGCCTGTTGAGACTGCTGTTGATTATTTTGATGTTGGGATTGTTGCGTCTGTTGTTGTTGCGAAGACGGTTGTTCCTGATGCTGCTGTTGATGCTGCGACGATTGTTTCGAAGCCTTGTGACGTTTGCCGGTTCGGGGAAGAGCCTCGGCACCCGCACCGTCCAACATGGGCTGAAGAATTCGTCGACGAGCGTTTATGAACCAATTGTTCACTTGGAGCAGAGTCAGATTCGTTTGACTCGCTATTTGACGCTTTTCGTCTTCCGTGGGGTAGGGATGCTGCGCGGAAAATTCGTCGATCGTTATTCGTTTGAACAAAAGCGAATTATTCAATTTGTTTTTGTTTTTGCGTTTTTTGTGATTTTTTTATTTTTATTTTTATTATTTTTCTATAGATTCTTTTCTTTCGATTATTCTGGCAGTTTTTGCGTTTGAAGTGGATACCAGCGGGCGACGTCTGTCAAAATTTCAGCTTAATCGGACAATATTTGGAGGTTCCGCTTTCGCGAATTTGATTTAAATTTCAATTAACACGTAAACATTTTTTTTTTTTTCAGTGGTGATTAATTTTTGAGATAAACAAAAAATGTCTGGGTTGATAAATTGATACAATACATGGTATTGAGGTGATTTGAAAGGAGGATATTTTTTGTTTCACGATAAAAAAAAAAGTTACCCATTTTTTTATACAGATAAAAATTATTGAAAGCTTACAAACATATTTTCAACTTTTTTAGTGAAGGATTGCCCGAAGAATCGCCAAACTTTGTTTTTTTTTCCAACAAACCCCAGTGTGGAACCATAAGTAGATGTACTCACGACCAAATGGTGAAACAGCCAAGCTCGCATTATGCTCGTCGCCTGTTTCGGCAAAACACCCCGCTTCTGACGGCCTTTTCTGATACTCCCGTGACCGCCACTGTGCGAACTCGGTGCGGTTCCACAGGCTTCGTCCTCGTCTTCGCTCGGCGCCGGAGAGGGCGAGCCTGTAACGGTTATGTCTAAACGAAAATTAATCGTTTGCCGATAATTCAAAACGAATTTTCACGAATATTGCAATACGTACGGGGAAATACGGAAGTGGAAGATCTCAATCGAGAGGATAATTCGTTACGTTGTTTCGTAAATATTTTACAAAGCTACATTATTTACTCGAATGTGAAAATATATATATTTTTTTTAAATGTTGTGCAAATGAAGGAACAAAAATATATTTTCTAACCGGGATACTTTTCATCACTAGGATCACCGACATCGACGTATTCGTTTTCACGCTCTTGCATCGCTAGAAGACCCCAGTATCCGACGTCTTCCAAATACAATCTGTCGCTAGTGTCCACGAAATCGTTGTCATCTATATGTACGAAATTGCGTGACGTAGACTCGGTAGATATTAAAAGCAACGCAATATTGTAATTATTTTCGTAACCTTTCGGCTTCATAAACCGAGTGATCGATACGAGACGAATAAAAAATCAGCGAGTATAAATTCTTTTTTACGAATGAGAGGCTTCGAATGAGGAATTATTTCGAACGGTTGATTGGAATTATTAGGAACATGGAGACGTAATGCATAAAACTATTATTCGTTCTTAACGTTAAACATCATAGACACAGTATTTATATTTGTTCAAATGATTTTAGTATAGCATAATAATTATTTGTATTATTTTAATATGGTATTATAATTATTTGGGTTATTTCAGCAAGGCATTGCAATTATTAATATATAATAAATAATAATAATACATTAATTATATTAATATTATTATATATTTATTATTGTTATATTATTTATTATATTAATGTATATTATTAATATAATTGAACTTTAAAAAAATGATACCAACGATACGAAAATCGCAAAATTATAAATATATAATAAATAATAATAATACATTAATTATATTAATATAATTATATATTTATTATTGTTATATTATTTATTATATTAATGTATATTATTAATATAATTGGACTTTAAAAAAATGATACCAACGATACGAAAATCGCAAAATTATAAATATATAATAAATAATAATAATATATTAATTATATTAATTATATATTATTATATATTTATTATCATTATATTATTTATTATATATTATTATTACCATATCAATATATATTATTAATATAATTCGGCTTTAAAAAAATGATACCAACGATACGAAAATTGCAGACAAAAAAAGTTCATAAAATTTCGAACGAAAATGAAACACGAGGGTGCGAATTTTAAAATGATCGGTGCCGTAGTCGGACCTACCTTGTCCGAGATATATATCGTTAACGGGTGCGCACGAGTGAATGCCGATTTGCGACAGTGGCGTGCTCCCGTGTATCGCGGATGGCGACGACGGATCTTCGCGTTCGTGGCTGTCCGATCTGACCGAACGTTGAGCATTGACGGACGACGATCTCGTGGACGAGGTCCTCTCGACGTCGAGAGGATCCTCGTCTTGAACCATCGTCAGACCGGGACTTTCGTTACCGGACAACGGCTCGCCCCCGCTCACTCCGAGTCCGTTAGCTCCCGGCTCAACATCATTGCCTGTAGATGACAGCACCTGGCAAATATATGTCGCATCTAGCCGTCAGAGAACAGGGGTGGGATTCTATCGTATTTTAAGAGGTGTACAAGTACCTACGCGCGGGCTCTCGATCGGTTTTTTTTTCGTTTAGCCTCATTAACGTTTTCTTTGCGCGCGCAAATTACTCGACGAATGTTAGACGAACAGTTTTATCTTGACAACGGTTCAAACGAATTTTTATCGTGGACGATAATCGCGAGACAAAATTTTTATCTTATAAATATAATAATTTTGATGAAAATTGAAATATAACAGAGACGGAAATAAATGATAATGATTAATAATGAAGTTTTCGTTCGCCGAAGTTGAAATAAATTAATTTGAACATATATATATTTTTTTTTTTTTAAATTCCGTTTGCGTACGAATTAATTGGCTATTATACACCTCTCTAGAGGGATAACTACGGAGGTTTCGGGATGAACGGTCGAGATGCTCCACGAACGAGCCAAACAGCTAACCTGCAGTGGGCTGCTGCCGTTGCTCCCACTCGACGGACCCATGTCGTGCCCGTGATGACTGTAATCGCTTCGCAAAAGATTTTCGCTCTGCATCTTCCCCTTCAGACAACCGATGTACCTGTTGCAAAAGTCTTTGCACAACTCCTGGACCTTTTCCAATTCCAGCAGATGAATGCGCAACACCTGTATCGCCTTTATCATCTGCAACAGTTTTGATATAACAACGTTTCGCTTTTGTTCTTAGTTCAATTTTTCTTTTTTTTTTTTTTTTTCATCTTCGTTCGTCTGTTTTTTCTCACGGGGATACTATTATCATTATGATCACCAAATGAATCAGAGAAATAATAATTAAATTATGATAAATCGGTTATGAGTTATATTCTAATTGAATTATTAATGATAACAATAATCATTATAATTACATCGATTAATTAGAATTATAATTATTGAAGTTGTTATTGTTATTGTTGTTAATATTAATTATAATATAATAATATTCGATTATAAGATAAACGATTAATCGTCAATCAATTATCATTATTAATAATTATTCATTTATTATTCATTTATTATTCATTTATTATTATTATTATTATTATTATTATTATTATCATTTTTTGTTTTTTTTCCGATGAATATAAAATAATTTGGCCAAAATCTTACCAAGCCGTCAATCTCTGGGTCATTCATCAAAAAAGGCTTTCGGTCTCTTTCTTGATGTTGGACGAAAGCTTGTATATCCATGTTGAAACTTTCGGACATCGAGTTGTCCGAACTTTGGGTCGCGAGCTCGCATCTCTCGAAGAGCAATGCCAAGAGCGGAAACAGTGGATGTTTGTAAACCGCTCGTTTGTCGGCTTCGAATTGGGCTTGATCCTGATGGGTCGTGTAATCGGCCACCCCGCTCGCGGGGTCCTGATCGTAGCCAGGAGTGACCATCGCTAGCGCCACGGCGGTGCTACCCTCTTGCATCCTATCATTCCTTCGTCACGGACTCCATCGTTTGGAACAAATATCTTCACGGATCCTCCGCGGCTCGGTATCGGAACGTCGATGGACCGGCGATGCTTCCACCTTTAGTTCGAACCTTTGAGATTAAGACAGAAATTTCTAAATTTTAGGCTGGCTATTTATCGATTCACTATTTACCATATATTGTTGAGTAATTAATTTTTCATAAGAAAAAAAATCATTGCAAATACGTGAATATCATTCTTGTAAAGTAATTTATTTATAACTCTCATTTTTGATAAATATATATTATATTAGGTTATATATTATATTTTTAATCATTTATTCATTTTTAAAAAATAATTCACGAGCGTCAAAAAATAATTTAAAAATCGTTCAACGCCTGTAGGATTAAATAATCGAGCTTTTAGCTCAAACTAGCTTCATCAGTTGACGAGTTTATACTCGAGGAAGCGATTTCTCCGGGATAAAAACGAAATTGAAGAATCTTGAAGAAAGAAGATGAAAAGAAAGAAAAAAAAAAGTAACGTAGACGACAGGATGAGTTTGCGATGAAAATTCGGTGTGTAGCTATCGAAGTTGGTTCCGCTGTTGCGAGGGTCGCCTTAATTCACCGGGGCCGCGCGCGAGGATATCGCCGTCGCGCCGAGAAGCACCGAACAAGCGCCACTGCATTTAAATGTCATCATTAGAAGGCCTTCGCGAGCGAGAAGCGAATGCGGGGCTCCGGCGATATACCGAATGCCGCCGTAGCGTTCGCCGCGTTGGGCGACCCGGTCGGGACGCAATTCCTCGCGTTCCTCTACATTTTCAAACCCTTCCCCACCCCCGCACAACCAACGGGATAACGGCCGGGGTGAGACCGGCAACCGCAATTCGACATGAATAAATAAAGCGCTGCGGCATACGCTGACAAAGTAGGTTTGCGGTGGATGAAGGAATAAAACAACAACTATGGAGAAAAGAAAAACATATGGCGCATGCTTCGAATATATTTTTTCACGCAACTATACGGTACGGAGTCACGCGATTTTTCAATGATTCGACTGTATTGACCGAAGAACCACAAGACTTTGTTATTTAAAGAAGAATCGTGGAATAAATGCAGGGACTAAAATTGTGTCTTTATAAATTGCATATCACGACGAAACGTATTAACCGCAGGGATCGCGATAAGCAAAGATCGAGTGTAGGATCTAAACTCTACGCGCTCGTACTTACGATCATGCATCATTGCGCAGAGTCCACGGATCGCATAAAATTTGCATTTCGATTGCGGTCAGTATATAAAATAAATAAAAAAAAATTCCATAATTTGCGACCACGCTTAAGGTGTTAAGACACATCGACTTAAGCCGCGATGAGTGCGAGTAAGACAGCACCATCGACAGCTACGCTGGAGCGAGGAAGCACAACAATAAAACGTATGACTCCACCTCAAACTGGCTTTGAAAGTAAGAAGATAAAAAAAACCTTCCATCGAACGCGTTGTTCGTAACTTGGACATTATGACATAACCGCGACGGGTCGTTTGATTAAATTTCGTGATAAATATCATTGGCGTCATTACGATAACCATCACGAGGGCGTAATGAGTGGTATTACGACCAGAAACCGTACATTGTCGTGGAATCCAGTGAGATGGCGAAGTGGAAAGCGTGAAAAAGATAACAAAAAAAAATATCGGAAATCCTTTTTTTCATTCCAGTTTGACGTGTGTATCATAAGTCGATGTACCGATATGCCTTAACGCAATTCGATGGTGATGCCGCTTGGCTTTAGCGACTTCTCTATATGCGCAAACGTTGGCCCGAACGAAGCGGAACGCGCGAACGCGGCAGTGGCACCGTCATCGTGGGGTAAAACCGGCACCAGGAGTCCCGAGCCCGACGCCCGATTTACCTAATCGTTCCCCAGACGCGTTTCATTAACATTTCAAAGCCTCGCGAACGGGGTTATTATCGTTAGTTCGAGAGTAGATCGTTCACCGACGACCGGAATGAAAACGCCGACAACGACAGCTCTGTATAGCTATATGGGTTTATAAGATACCGTTTTTTTTTATTATTATTATTATTTTTTATGTACAAAACTGCGGATATTCTCATCGGCTGATCTACAACCTCTCTCCGAAGTCCACTTATTTATTTTGCGAGGCCAATCGGGCACGGCTAATCGAGGGTGGAAAGAAGGGGGGGCTAAATTCCACTTATATAGTTGTGGTATATTACCGGTCGGTCGATCGAACGGGGTTCGTGAGAAATTGGGATCCTTGTTGGATTTTTATCCGAGTCTACGGCCGAAAATAGAAGTAGCAATCTCGTTCGAACGAACAACCGCGTGGAATTTTTCAGCAGGTACGCGATTTTTTTTTTGTATATGTGAAGGAAATTCAGTTGCGGAATAAGAAGATTGTCAATGAAAAATTACAAATCAATATTCTAATTAACCATTCGTCCGTACATTGTTTTTTTTGCGGACGTCGTTTGAACACCGACCTAAAGAACGTCCTCTCTTTATCTTTTTTAATTTAAAACGCGTCCGAAAAATGTTACGAAATTTCTCAGGGATTCTATTTTGTCTTCTAATAGGTTCTTCAGAAAGTTTTCTATGAAAAAGCCAGCCGAACTCAGTCAATCCCTGGTTCTAGAGACATTACACTTCGAAATTTCGGGTTGTTTGCAAAGTACAGTCGGTACACGGACGGAGAATCAAATGGGCTGGAATAAAAGCGTACACATAAACTTGAAACAAAAAAGAAGAAAGAGAAGAAAAAAAAAAAAAGGTATCATGATATTCTTCCTGAACGTGTTAACGACGGAGCCTCGAGGTTTGCGTATGCATCTCGGGTGTATCCAGAAAAAGCGAAGAAAGAGTCTCGATAAAAAGCGTAAAAGAATAAAATTAAAAAAGAAAAAAAGAAGAACTCCGGACTTGACGAAGTTGCGCTCGGTATTACCGTATAAATATAGCACGGGGTTTGACTGTGAGTAAACTGGAAATAAGAAACTGGAAAAGATGATGCGGATTGGTTGGAAGAGTGCGGATGGGGGGTATTATAGCGGCCCCCTCGTGACGTCGAAGGTGCAAGAAGCAGAAGTGAAGGAAAGAAGAAGGGCCCGGTACACGTTGCGACGATGTTGATAGGAACGGTCGTGGTGATACGGTGGTTTTCGTTGTCGGTGCGCTCGGGTACGGGCGCCATTATTCGCAAGTGGCGCTTTCCGAGCAACATCTTTCCGACAAACCCGATATTTATCGTCACGCCGCGCTCGCCCGGCTGCTGGACGACCGTTGGTCGATCCTTCATCGCATTCCCGCCTCTAATTCCGCAAACGCCGATCCGGATTTCGTTTGTGATGTTACGAACGCTGACGATGGAAACGCCACAAAGTCGCATCGCCGGTGAATTTTTTTTTGTAATGCGGAACGATGTAATTGACCCATAGATGGGTTTCGTCTTCGTCAAACGCGTTTCTCCCTTTCATTTTTATACGCCGCTGGTTTTCATAACGAACGAGGTTTTTATGCTTTTTATTTTACCATTTTATCATTTTTACGTTAGGCATATTTTTTGTACTGCCGTTTTTCAGAGCAAACGCATTTTTTTCTTTTTTTCTATTTTACAATTTTTCCGGTATTCCAAATTTTCCGTGCTACTGTGTTTCATGGCAAACGGGTTTTTTCTTCTTTCCATTGTTCCATATTTTCTTCTTTCTTTCCGTGCTTCGACTATTTTTTTTTATTTATTTCATTTTATATGTTTTTTTTGTCCACTTCCATGGTTGGCGGATGCGCGAGAACCCGTCGGTGAATTTTGCGTATGTATAAAATCCATAGAATCGAAATGTTGAAAAGCTTCGTGGCGTCGGGTTTGAACGTGCGATGAGGGAGACCGGGGCCAGAAGTAACAGGGGTAGGATGTAACAGCCCTGATATTTTCTAAATTTGACAAGTTTAATTTCTTTTAAAATCATCATTCGATTTCCGCTATCTTCGTAAATAAGATCAAGTGATTTGAAGAATAAATCCATCGTTCTGAACTGCAAAATGTTATCCGCGACTGAAACATGCACGAATAAATGCTCGAGCATGATTCTCTCGGTTACAGCGCCTTAATAACAAAGTCATGCAACTTTCCCCCAGGGCTGGGGGTTATTTTTCCCCCCAAAGCTGGGTAAAAAAGCCGCTCTGCCAAGAACAAAAAAAGTTCAACAAATTTATATTCTCATCACCAAAATTTCCAAAAAATATTAGAATAATCAATAAACGAGACGCCGCAAACAAATCGCAAAGAAATTCACCAAATCCCAAGATATCCAAGTTTTCGCTAAAAAAAAAAAATTGTCACAACTCGCCCCGATCTCCCCTATCCCCTTTGTTCTCGTTTTGTATTCCACCATTCCGTTCGTTCCCTCAGCTCGAGCCCCGGATTTTCCGGACGCTTCTCGCCGACCCGACCTCGCTTCGTAGATAGTTTCGGTCGTCTTTCTCCGTCTTCATCGCGTTATTCTTCGGCATCTCCGACTCCCTGCCCTCGTCTTTCTCTTTCCGTTGCGAAAGGATCGACTCAGCCCCGCTGGCGCAACCGTCGCTAACTTTGCTACGTTTTTCGCTCAGCGAAGAATGGAAGACGATCTTCTTCCTACCGTATTCCACGGATCCTGGACCACGTACGGCACCGGGGATCTCAACCCCTCCCCCCTCCCTCCCACCCTCCCCGCTCCTTCCATCCTCGCTTCTACTCGTTTCCCAGCCGCGGGACCATATTATATTGCTTCTGAATTGTTCGTGGGACGAGCGGCATTTTAACGCAGCTGTTACCGGAAGAACGACGATGCGAGCTCGCCCGCCCGCGCCACCCACATCCTCGCCAAACAGCCGCGGCAGCAGCAGCAGGAACCAAACTCCGTAACGAAGCTTCGCAAGTAGATCTCGTGGTGCTAAAGAACGAGGGAGTCGTGATTTATTGCTTTCAATGATATATTAAATTATGCAACATATTTTGAGCCACCACTGAATATGATTTTTTTGTTGTATCGGTATCATAGAATTTGTTCTTCGACCCTCGAGCGACCGAAGATTAGATTTCTTTGCGATTTGGTTTGATTGAAATCATTGTAGCAGGATTTATTTTTTATGGATTACTTTTGAAAATTGAGTGGAATGTGAAGTAGAATGTGTGAGAAGTATTGCAGAAATTTTTATAGAGCTTTCGGAGCCTGTTTACTTTTTAAAGAAATATTGATAGGATTTTTGGTCGCTGGTGTAGAGAGAGGGGGAGAGATGATTGATTAATCGAATGTCATTTTTATTCCGATTTCGTGACGAAATCGGACGATGAACGTTTGGGAAATTTGATTCCATTCGAATGAATTTCAATGTATGTTAGGGGATCGCGTAATTATTGTATGTTTCATCGGTTCGAGAGAGGTTTGATAACGGCGTATGAGCGGAAGGGCATAGCCATGTGGTTATACGCCGACTAATAATACATCATACATTCTGCCAGTTTTGCGGTCATCCATCCCATCAAACTCGTCTTGATGAATTTAACGACCCATTATTATGATTACAATCAAATTTCCCCGAAAACGCTTTTGCTACATAGGACGATGAAACCTGTTCCATCTTTCAAACTTTTTTGTTTTCAATTTTAATATAAACTATAATTTTAGTTCGGCATTTATATGAATTCTAATTTGTGTCCAAATTTATCGAAGATTATATTAATTCAAATTTACTGTAAATTATAATTAATTCACAATAATACATTTTTCAAAAACTTGTTTGTCGCAGAGAATGAATTATTTTCTTTTAATATTCGACAACGCGTGAGGGAAAAAAATTTAGGCGTACTACTAATTAATTTAGTACGAGAATACGAAGCCGGAAGTGACGCCCACCAAAAGTCGATAGTTCGAATTATCAGAAATAATCATTATTTCTACATACCAAATACGTTACAACATCGTACCCCAATAATTATTACATCGCGACGAACAAGTGCAAACGATAAATCGGACAATTATGTTTCGTAAATACGTCAACCGTGACGCGTCAAAGTTGCCAACGAGACGCGTGGGCGTGAAAAGGGATAAGGAGAGAACACACGTATGATCGAACGCGACGCTCGTGGACGGAAATCTTTTACCGCAATAAAAGCGAAGTAAGCGCCGACGGTGGGCGCAAACGCGCCGTTAAACCTACCATTACATCGCAATAGCGCAATAAAACAACGTCACGAGTCCAACGGCTGTGTAATAAAATGTCCATCGAGAGTATCAACGAACCGCAGATACAGGGATGGGCATTAACCCTTAGTGGGTAATGTTTTTTTCAGCACCTTTACTCCGTAAACATCGGTCGTGTCTGGCGCTTTAAAAAGTGATTCAAAGTGTTTTTAAAACATTCCACAACCATCTGAATGTCTGAAGAATGTACCATCGGAGCAAGGCAAGAGCGATTTATGGTTGCAGACCATATGAAATACCTTTATCATTGGAATGGGCGTCGATTACAAATCTTATTTAATATCAGAATCTATCGTACAACAATAAGTCGTCCAAATGGATCGATAATTATTGCATGAATGTGTAAATTCAGATTTTTGCATGATAAATAATCATTGGTGTTTGATTGACAGAAGTATTTTAATTACATTTCCATTGAGTCAACTCTTAGTCTGTCACCATAGATAACAAGTTTCTGTTTGCTTATATGATTATATTGTTGAAACAAATGGTTATTGCAGCAATATAATGATTGATTCTGCTATTAGGATTGTCGATAAGATTTTATGAATTCAGTGAAACGTTTAGAGCACTTTAGAGTACTTTTGAAAGCGCCAGAAACGAGTGACCCATGCTCACATAGTAAAGAGCCGAAAATAACATTCAATTCATGCATCCTCCATTTTTCCCCAACCCAATGAAATAATAAACAAAATTGAATATCCCATATCGATCGAGCGTCACAAACGCTTTTTTAACAATAAATAAATGCAGCAGACAAAAAACAACAACCAACGATGCACCCATGTACATTAAGAAAAGACTCACAGTTATTACGTCCGACGGGTGGATCACGTTCACGCAGTTTCGCCGAATGGCTTACACACCACCCGAGGAATATAATATGTTCCGTGTTTGCGGAAAATACGGGTCGATCGAACGACGGAGCGCTGTTGTTTTCCTTGCGCAGTACGTTACGTCGGGCAAACAAGATATATATCTACATAAATATATATAAATATATAAATGTATATAGATAAAAATATACACATACGCAGCCTCCAGATCGCCAGATCTGTATACATGTATAGATTTACCGATATACGATACACAAGTGTAAAAAAAAAAAATCAACCCTGGAACCGTGTACGTGGGTCACTCGAGCCCTCCCAGTTTCATGCTCCAACCCCGTTTTACGGCTAATTCGTATCTTTCACGACACAACAATTCATTCTCAAAAACAAAATAATTATTGCATCGTAAAGCAGAATCGTTATACAGTGTGTCAGAATTTTAACAAAACTTTACACATTGAGAAGCCCAAAAAATTCAACAATAAAAGAGCCCACGATTATCGTATGTGAATAAATATTACACGGTTCTACGGTCGTAAGCCGAAAAAGGGCGATGCGATGGCCGAATGGTTTTTCGTAAAGGAGATACGACCGAGATTCACGAGATTCAACGAGAAACTTCGCGGCGCGCGCGCTCGACACGAGGACACGAGGGGTTTATTCGTATCCGCAGCTTTCGCCGCATAGACCGTTCGGAGTCGGAACGCGGATTCCGCGAGCACCACGTGTCTTCCTCCGCCCAAGCACGGCGCGGGCCCCCCGGGAGAACGTTGAACAATGGTTGTTTACTATCTGTCAGAGCTCGGATCGGAGGCAGATGGACCGCGCGGCGAGGCCGGCGTTTGCCCGGCGCGACGGCAGCGCCGGCACAAAACGGCGTCAATCCACGGCGCGCGACGCCGCGCCACGGTGTCGGTGAATGATACAGCGGCGCGGCGAGAGGACGGAGATGAAGATTGGGAGAGATGTGCGAGAGGAAGAGAGAAAGGAAGCGGGTGAAAGTGAGGCGGCAGACGCCACACGATCGCACCCGAACGCGCGCCGAATGGCCGACAATAATTTTTCGCCGACCGGGCTCCCGTGGCGTTTGACGACGAGGACCACTTGTCCGACTCCTCCCCCCCCCTCCCGCTCGAGCGGTCCGACCCGACCTGTCCGTCTCGCGTTCGATCAAACGTCTCTCACTTCTGCTCCACTTGGGTCAATTATGACACCATCGAGTCTCGTACTCCACTTGCGCGATCTATTATTTTTATTATTATTGTTACTGTTGTTGTTGAAAGTAGGCTAAATGAAATATTATTGTATTCAACTCAGGTGCATATTTTATTATATTATATTATTACATCGATCACCCTCGCACTCTACTTGACCGCTCAATTATCATCATTATTATTATTATTTGTAGGAGGATAACAAAAATGATTATTATATTGACGAGGTTCGACTGCCGCAGCGGTCCCGATGCTCGTCTTTGATATGTGACTATTCAAATGTGGTGATAAACGAGTGAAAAAAAAAATTCTATTTATAGCACGGATATTACAAATATTGAAGATCATACGGTGCTTGCGTCATGAACTATAAAAAAATTGAAAGATAGAAACTGCGCATTAATTCCTCTATAACGCAAAAAAAACCACGTTGAAAACGAATAAGATAAAAGTAGGACATGTTCATGTTTTTGTATCTTTTCATTCTACATTTTTTGAGCGATTATAAATATTTTCGAACGAAGCGAGAATCGTTTGTTTGCCTCGCCCCCCCTCCCCCTTGGATCGGGGGGGGAAAAAACGTTTCGAACGAAAAAAAATCTCGACACACAACCGACGCTTTATTACCGGCTATCGGACACCTGTGCGTCCCCCATAAATACAACTTTTACGAGCCATTTCGAGCGTCGATATAAACCCCGCTGTGTAAGCTCGTAATCCACTATTCGCGGTGAGGTTAAATTATTTGATCGATGAAAAAATCGTTGTGGCGTACGATACAAATTACATTCGATCGTCCGAGCGTGAATTAATTCGAAACAGCGGAGGCGTAATCGAGAAATAAATTTATATATAAAATTGCAAATACTATTTGCAATTTGCCGTATTTGTAATCTGTTTTACCCAAGTGGCGTAAAAATGTAGCTGAGTGTATTTTATTGTCGATAAAATAATGCCGTTGAGAATCGGAGTGTGGATAATGTCGATAAAAATGGCGGATAATGGGATTCAACGTTTCGGGATGACGAATAAAATCCAATGAAGCGGAGTTGATGAAAGAACGAAGGTTGACTGCGAAGGTTTGGATCGGACGGTCAAAACGAGACTCTATTGTACGAAATAGACGATGGCGGAGAGAATTCCACTGAGAATTGGCTGAGACGAGAGTCCGGTCATTCGATTATCGGCTGTGGCCGGGAGAAACCGCCAAGGGTTGTTGTAGCTACGCGAATTACTCTCCCTGTTTACCGTACGGTCGTCGCACATGTACACCAGGGTGTCTCTCAAGAAGAAGAAAAATTGGCGACCGATCTTCATTTTTTGAGCAATGAAACGCTTCGGAGTCTCGTTTAGAGGCGATTGTCTACCTTTCATTGTTTTGTTTTTACTGATTTTGGTTTTTCGTATCGCTCTATTATATTCGAAATTGTAGGACGAGGTTTCCACACAGCTTCACTAACTTTTTTTTCAATGATTTACGTAGATTGTGTAGCCTTAATATAATTTCCCGCTTCGCTTTAGTCATTGCAGCTTCTTTTCCACGGATTTCGTCGATTTTTGAAACCTACTAATGGTTATTTCAGAGGGCGCGTTATTGAAAAGGGCTCGCTGTCTAGTTCCAACGACTAACAAGTTACGCCGTTTATTTAACGCGAATGAAAACACGTGGTAGAGGAATTATACTTCGCGGAATCGATAATGTTCCGATACTTTTTGTGGGTAAATTTAGGAGAAATTTCTATGATTTGGTTATATAAAATAAAACATGTAATATTTTTTGGAAAAGTGCCAAACTTTTTTGTATACGAATTAAAAGTGTTGCATCATTCGTCTCGTAACTCTGTAGGCTGTGAGGTGAGAATGTTACGTTTTCCTTGGTCAGAAATGTTTTGCAGGTTGGAGAATAATCGTTGAGGGTTTTTTTGCAATCGACCCGGAAACACGGAATGCCCGGGACGAAGAGCGACGGAGGGCCTTGACAAGGCTTGGGGTTGGCAAGTGTATCGCCTACCCCTTGACCACAGTATTGTTTACAAAACCCTGTTTCGATTGGTCCAACGATCAGGGATGGGCATTAATTCAATAAAAAATGAATTAAAAATACTTTCCTTACGAAATTGATACGGATAATGTAATGGCTATTAAATATTACGATCTATTATGGAACAATAACAATAGAATAATAATAAAAATCAATAATTAATCAATCAATCATCGTAATTCACCAAAATTATTTAAAAAAAAAAACAAATCAAATTTGATTTTGATTAAATTAATATTTGTTTGTTTCGTTCGATAAAAATTGTTCTTCCTCATTGCAAAAATTCCGAATTGTTGCAAAATAATTAATCACAGTTATTTGTTGCAATGAAAGTATTTCAAATACATTTTCATCGAATCGGATGCCAATCTCTGACCACCGGAAATTTCAAAATCCAACGATCGAATAAAATTTGTATGATCGAATTCAATCTTCCGGCTTGCGTAAAATTTTCGTTCGCCGAACGAGCTTGATGGCATTCGATGGGGGGAAGGAGATAACAAAGCGAGAGAATATCGATCCCATCAATCGGCCAATTTAGCGAAGCACAGCCGCGAGAAAAATGGGCGTTCACTCGAAAAAGGTCGCGCGCGGGGGGCTTCCGAAAAAGGGTTTCATCCATGGCCATCGCCACGGGTGTTGCGCGTCAAGGATCGACTTGTCCGACGTATCGGCGCAACCCGAAAAACCGCTGACCTAACCTCAAAACGTCCTACGGCGGTTAAGTCGTAAAAACCGCCGGGGCGGCGAGGGGAGATTCGAGGGTGGAGGGGGGGGGGGGGGTTCACTGGAACGTACATCACCGATTATGATGTACGATATAAAACACCCTACTGCTGTACTTGTCACATTGCCCGGGAAATAAATGAAAAAAACAACAAACTTACCCCAATAAGAACGTTCGATCCTTTCCACGACCTTTGAACTTTATTGCGACGTCGTTGCACTTTTGTTATTTATTTTATTTTATGTTGTTTATTTTTCGATTTTTGTTTGTTAACAGATCAGTTTGGCGGATGAATCGACGAGTGGCCGTAACGTAACGGCCGAGTAACGTAACGAGGTGTCTTACCGAATATATAATTTTTTTTTTAATGTATTCTTTTACAATGGTTAACAATCGTAACGAGATTCCCACGTGCCGCGGTTTGGTAAACCGAGGTCGCAACCCTGACCAGTCAATCGAGAACCGAAGAAACGTAGTCGATAACACGCTTCGAAGCCGCGAGCGCTCGATCTTATACGTGACGATGATAAATTTTTGGGTAATTGGTAATTTTTTTTCAACGCGCCGCGATCCGTCGACCGTCCGTCGTCCACCTCCTTCCACTGTCTCGTCTTTTGTGACGTCATCGATTCAATACTTTTCGCCGAGGCCGAGCATTATTTTACCAGTTTGTGAGCATAGGTGGCGCGACGTGCGCGTTAACCGCCTCGAAGTTTACTGATCGATCGAGAAGGAAAGAACGCGCGGGAAAATTTGAATTTTTGTGCTGGCGGGGTTGAGCGGGCGAGTGAATGAGAAATTGGGGGCTGTGCGGTTATTTGGGGTGCTTTGGGATGTTTTTTGCGCTCTGCTTGTCATTTTTGTAGGGTTTTGTATCCTCAAAGTAGGGGTGAGCGTTTATTCGGTGAAAAAGTATTTTAAATACTTTCATTGCTGAATTATCATTGATTATAATTGCTATGAAATCTTAAAATCAATTGTATAACAATAATTTATCCAAATTATTTATTATTATTGCAAGAATGTGGAATTTTTAATTGTTTCGTGATAATTAATCGCAGTTATTTATTTGGAAAAGTATGTCAAATATATTTCAATTTGATGAATGCCCATCTCTTCGTCAAATGGACAATGGACCCCTCATAAGGTCTGTCAAGTGTCAAACATTTTGCACTAGTGAACACTTGCAGGTATTCATATATAAATCGAAAAAAGGACAAATTAGGTCCTCGCAATTTTTTTAATCAATTTTATATATCATGTTGGGTATTATTTAAACTAGCTTTTTATGGAGAATCCAGGTATGTGTTCCATAATTTCCAACAGCACATTTACAGCTCACGGCAAACTGATATATCGTTACCAGGAATAACGCAATCGAACGCTTAATCATTGAATTATCGTCATTAAATCATCCATCAACGTTTTCCTATCTCAACCGATCTGAATCTATTTTCAGAACGATGATATTTAGCGTCCCGTACAATCGAACCTTCCACGCATGGTTTAAGTGACAAAAAATAGGTACTTGACCAGCAATTAAATTTCCTCTCCGATGTACGACCTCAACTAAACCAACAATATAAAAATGCTGACGTTTTCTTCGGTGGGTCGAATTTTGAGTGAATTAAAAAATAAATAAAATACATAATATAAAAACAGAAAACATCTGAAAGTTTTGAACGTCTACCCGATAACACAGACTGCAGTGCACAGCGTAGTAACGTTCGATGAGTAATGCTTCGGCATATGTGCTACGCCTATCTTATCGTGTTACCTAGCGTTATCAGGGAGGTCCCAACTTCGTGATACCGAAACGATTCTCCACTCGCAAAGTGTTCGAGCGCGAAAGACTATCCAAAAAGAATCAGAGATGCTCGCGTCGCGTTTCGTCTTTTCAATCGCGATTCTTTTATTTGCATACGAATCTCACTGTGGTTCGAATGATGCAAAAAATCTGGAGGCTGGGACTACGACGGAACCTTCCGTGTCCACCCCGGCTCCCAGCTTGTGCAAAATCTGCAATTGCACGGGTGAGTGGATAATCAAAAGGGTTAAACATATATTTTTGGCAAAAGAATTATGGTGATTGTAAAGTCACTAGTTCGAAGTTGATCGGTTTTATTGACGAGCTTGGCAATGGGGTTACAATAAGATTTATCATGGGATTAGGAACTTACGGGTTATCGTGAAAAAATATTGAGAAAAATAGAGATTAGATAAAAAAATATCTATGATTGAAATTACTTTAATCATGTTATATATAATATATTTAGTATTATTATTGTTATTTTTACTATTATTATTATTATTATTATTCTTATTATTATTATTATTATTATTATTATTATTATTATTATCATTATTTCTGAAATGTCCGTTTTTGTTTTGTTATATTTCTGTAAATGTCGATAGATCAGGACAATGGATAAAATAGATGATGCAGTTGCTTCAAATTAGTTTCTTAGCTATAAGTTAATAATTAAGCTATAATTTATAAATACATAATTCAACAATATATTCACTCCCTTAATTCCTGACCAAGTTAATAATTTGCATCGTGGGTATATAATATGGAAGATATTAATGTTTTTTACAAACAGATCGTTTAATAAATTGCACGAGTCGTGGATTGGAAACTCATTTTCACGACGAACAATGGCCAGCCAAACCGATGGAGGAGGTGATATTTACGGGAAATTATCTCGTCCATCTAAAGCCATTTCCGAACGTAACGATAAACCGATTGATCCTCCGCGGAAACAGAATAACGAAGATAGACGATGAGGTGTTCAAAGAGATTAGAAATTTGTCCGAACTCGATCTGAGTCACAATCAGCTTACATCGCAATTGTTGAAACCGCCAATCTTTAGGGTAAGTACAGCCCGATATTTTTTCCGTGACCGATTGAATATCCGATTATAAAAAATGCCAATTTAATCGAATGTCAGATGAATTTGAGAGAACGTTTATTACATAAACGTTCTATATACTGACTTTCGTATACGGACATTATATATATGTTCTACATTTTTAGCTAAAAAACAACAAAATGTCGGACCTTGAATATTTTTCTGCAAATCGGGACATTGATATATATTATATTGGAGGATGATGCATTTCGATTTGACATTGTTCTAGGGACGATTCTCTGATGAACAGTGGGAGCCTTTGGCCCAGCTCCGTGTCCTCAATTTAGCGAGCAACGCTCTTCACACCCTCAAGCAAGATGTCTTCGCTCACGTGCCCGAGCTGAAGGTTCTGATACTGAACGGCAATCCACTGACGACAATCGACGACGGTACGTCAATCGCCATCAGTCAACTTCTTTTTCTCGAGGAGCTTGACCTGAGCTACTGCGATTTGACGACATTGCCCGATCACATGTTCCACGCTCCGAGGTACGCGGCCGAATTTCGAATCTATCATTATCTTATAAACAATTTTTTTACAAATAAGTTCGTTGTTTGCTGAGTTTTTTTATGCATAGAAATTATTTCCATCGCCCTTTTTATTGATATCAATTGATTTAACGATGTTTGAACTATCGTTGAGAATTTTATCGACCCAATCGCACAGGTCGATTCAAAATGGCGGACGCTAAAAGTTTGTGAAGGGTAAAATTGACTCGTGGTGTGAGGATTACGAAATAACGTCTTCCAACAGCGCAAATATATCTATTTTTTTTAACAGACACTTGAAGAAACTTCATTTGAACGGTAATCGTTTGATAGATCCACCGAACGCTTTGGAAGAGTGCAAGGAACTCGAATATCTTTCGTTGGATGAAAATCCATTCGAAGAGCTGAATCGTGGCAACGGTTTTCCCGTTATGCCAGCACTGAAAAAGCTCAGTCTCTGCTCTCTTCCGCATCTGACTAACGTGGGGCACGATGTTTTCTCCCAATTGACAGCGCTGGAACACTTGCAGCTGAAAAATTGTCCGAGGCTGAAGAATATCGACGAGAATGCGTTGGTCAAGCGGGTGAGTCTATCAAACGCATCTCATCTCATCTCATTGCCACCTAAATTTCCAATGTTATTGTTTATTATTTATTTATGTTGGTTATTTCCCAATTATTGCATCAATTTTTTTAATTCTCGTTGATCCGTTTGTGATTCGTGTTGAATTTTTTGCGTAGACGACCAAAGGCGCTGTTTGGCCGCCATTGAAGACCCTCGAAATTTCCGACAACGCGTTGCGTTATCTTCCGGTTGGGCTCGTCGGACGCTGGGACAAACTCGAAAAATTGCAACTCGTCAATAATGAATGGAGCTGCGATTGTGACAATCAATATCTGGTTAGTTCTGCATATTTCTCGACAAAACGATTTTGTTTGAAATGATCGATAATTGATTAATCATAATATCAATCGTCATAATTGATTGATTTTATGAATGATTAATTGGAAATTGTTTTTGTTTCTAAAAAACAACGAAAAGATTGGTAATCTCTTGCCGAACCTGGGAAAAACGTTGATGAACGACGAAGTCGAGACCCTGAAGTGCGCAGCCCCGCCGGCTCACGTCGGAAGGAACCTCACCTCTTTGTCCAAATGGAAATTGCGTTGTTTGGATATCGATAACGCTCGTCCCGAACGCGATGCCGCGATATTGGTCGGTATTCTGATCGGTCTGCTTCTCGCCATACCCGTGGCAATGGCTCTCTTCGTTTTCTGGCAAAAGGGTTTCCTCTTCTGCGGCAAACAAGGACCCGCCACCTTTTCCCGAGCGTTCTACAAGCGAGCTTCGCCCAACGACGATTTATAATATTCACAATGATTCATTGTAACGATTAATATCGCACGTCGAAGCAAACATTTCCATGATATACTTCAATTCCACAATGCTACACTAGAAAAATTAGAAGAAAACTATTTTAGTTTTTTACTTTTACTGTTTTTTCAATGGTTTCATTGCGCTTTGCCCTCGTAATTGGCATCGCACGAGAATTAAACTGAAAGAAAATCACAATAAAAATATGTTTTTTACGACATGACATCGCTATAAAATAATTTTGAATGTCTTTTTCCTCGAAGTTAACGACGGGGGAAAATTATGTATTTTTTATTCTAAAAAATCCGTTTGATCGAACGGATTTCACCGTTATCGTTAATTGTTAATGTAAATAAACGGATAATCATTTTTTAAAAATAAATAAATGAATAAAAATAAATTCGGCAAATTCTTGACTGTTTTATTCGTTAAAATATATAATACACTACATCGAGCGAATAGCCGGAAGAACGTTTCGTCGGACAAAACTTTCCGCGGAAATAGCTCTCGTCTACTTCGGTTCGTGCTAGACGGTGGGGATATATACACTCGGCATTAGCGATGCTTAGCGTCGGCTATTCGTCGAATTATATCGTTGAAGAACAAATTTGCCATATACCGACGGTAAATCGTGGCCATGTAATACATAATGTAATCGAAAAGCGTATCGCGCAAGGCTCAAAGTTGTTCGTCGAGGGTTTGCGAAAGCCAGGGAGGATGGGTGGAGAAGAGGAAGTCGCGGGCGGAGGGGGGGGGGACGAGTCAATGACGAAGGTTTAGCCCGGATGAAGCTGAGGCCGAGGCGAAGAACGGATGGCACGAGGCCGCGACTGGTTTCGTTAACGAGTCTCAAGGGGAGGTTTCCACCCCCGTTGCTGTCACGAACTCGAAACTCGAAACTCGAAACCTCGAGAACGGAGCGGCTTTGGGTTTTTGACGAAACTGTTACGGGACAAGCTTGGGTTTGACAGACAGACGTCTGTGCACAGTCTTTTTTGAGACATTGGTTGTTTTTTTTCGTTTATTCTACGTAAAAGTTTACCGAAATATGTGGAAAAATTATGGAATTCTCCTTGGTGATTCTATTTTGGGTTCTAATCGATTTTTTTGTAATTACTCGAAGATTTATAATTTTAACTTATAATAATAATTCTCAATAATAATAATTAATTATTATTCACTATTCTTATTATTATTATTATTTATGATAAATAAATATACTAATAATTGTTAACTATATTGATAATTTATTTTTAGTATTATAATTATTGTATTATTTATGTTTTTTTATTATGATTATTTTTATTATTCATTGATCGAGAAAAATTGGATTTCCGATTACATTTCAGATTTGGAATTGTCCTATTTGGAAGATAGGAAGATAGGGGCTGTGAAGGGGCTTGTTGAGGAGTAAGGTGAGATGCGAACCGTCAATGGTAGTATCCGGAAGACGCGGGAGCGAACGTGAAGGGGTAAGGGTTGAGTCGTGATGGTTTGAGAGGCATAGAGAGACCGATAGAAAGGGATAATCAGACAGTAGCGCGGAGGGTGCAACAACGAGAACCGAGCGGACGGACACGCGCTGGTAACACAATTACCTCGTCGCTAATTTACTCAATAATCGCGGAGGCAAGCTCGTCCAAATGCCGGCACGCGCCGCACCGCGCCGGGCCCCGGCTTCGTCGATCCCTGCTGCCCGGCCGAGCTGGTAACGTCAGTGCTGCGGTGCGCTTGTACCGGTGTCTATACGCCCCCGCGTCTATATGCAGCATGGGGGAGGCTCTGACAGCTCCTAATACGCTTGTGCGTTTAGCTAATGGGGCGCGCTGGCCGCAACAGGAAATCAACGTGGAAACAAAGTTAATTCTCAATTTCTATTGAGATGTACGATGAAAGAAAGTGGATTCGTTTGATTTGGGGGGATATTATTTTGGATCGATTCTCACCAATATTGTGAATATAATGCTCGAATGATTGAAATTATTCGAGATGTTTTTGTGATTTCATCGATTTTTTTTCATGTCTGAAATTTCGGGCCTTGTACTTTGAGATAAATATGTTTTCTGAAGGTAGCGCGATCACGACAACTCTTATCTCGAAGTATAGTATCTCAAGAGGATGTAACAAACCCGTTTACATGGAAATGAGTGAGTTGTAGAAAGCCCATTCCCATTATTTCTGCATGTTTCCATGCCAGACGCTGTCTCGAGGTTCATGCAATGTTTACAGACCTGTCGGAAGCTGGAGGACAAGGCACAGAGGACCAAACCTCGTATTCGATACGTGTTTCAGATGTATGTACGTTGCTACTTAGGACGATACCCGATGCTACGCTATACCGATGATTGATGCTATAATATTGTTGGCCTACCGCCACACAAGGACAAATACGTATATATATATACTGCGTATTATCCATAACTATATATAACTCTATATTATTCGCATAT